>JASEVX010000001.1:70593182-70610427 GCA_031761405.1 Serripes groenlandicus
AGAAAAGTTGAAAGCGTTGTGACAAATGAAACAAATAATCATATAAGAGCATTTTTATTGTATTTTGCTCCAGATCCTTCAAGATGGTTTAATAATAGTTAAAGCAAAGTGTGTGATATCTAGAACACATGTATAATAATAATATTTTCGGTACAGTTTTTAAAATACTGTGTTTAAAGAAGGAATTGTTCTTTATGAGCAATTGTTCTATTTTCAGTCTCTCAATTAAAACCATCCAATATCTCTGCAGTTTTCCAACGCTGCCGTTTTCTTTACAATAACATTAGTCGTAAAACTATCCGGCAATCATGGGCGAAGCAATTGTTCCAATTTATTATTTCCCACACAGACACGTTTTCGAAGGTGTCTGGTCTACTACAGATTCGTTGTACTTGGAAAAGGCCTAACAGAATGTTCAAACTTATAATAAAAATTGTTCAGTGCAAGAAAACTTAACAGATCAAACGTTTACAGTTGACGTAAATTAAAAATAATGTCATCATACACGTATCAACAACACTTTTAAAATCATCGTAGCAAAAAGAGAAGATGCTCATTATGACTTAGATCATTCTTATTTTCAAATATATTTTCATTTGAAATATAGTTTTCCATATGTTAAGCTAGTTTTCAAAGTCGCCAGATTACTACAAGTGTGTTACATGTGAAAAATGAATAATGTATTTGGTCTGACCCGGCCGAAGTCCTTCAACTCACGACGTTGACGCTACTATCTTCAATCTTCTTCTTTCGTTAAATTACTGTGGGCTTTCTGAAGTATCGTCGCACTTTGTATAAGTAAAGTAACGTTGTGAGAGGTGGATTTAAAACAGATAAAAGTGTGTTTGACAATAATGCTAGGATACTTCAGTGTGATATTAAGAGGCAACTAAAGCGGTCGGCATCTGGTTCCACAGGCGAATATCAGAATGGGAGAAGCTATTGTAAATGTCTGAACGGCAGTTTTTAGTAAACTCGAATGTGTAAGGGTTGACATTGGTACTCGCGGATGTTTGGTGAAGGATGGTAGCAGCTGGAATACCAGATTGTTGTTGATACTGTAGATCATTATCAGTTTGTCATCTTCCCCTCTCTGTTGTCGATATGGCAACAAAAGCCTAGTTATCATGTCACTGGTGTTTAACGCCGCTTTCAACAAGTCTTTGCTATGACCTAATCGGGAATCGAACCCGCGAATTATTACACCCAAGGCGGACGCTCTATCACTATATTACCTATGACCTATATTAATTGTTTTAATGGATGTATATACATCGCATCAACAGTATTTCAGCCACATCGCAGTGTTTGCTGTGAACATTACCATAACTGCATCGTAACGAGCTGTCTCACCTGAAATCTGCATTGTTTGGCTGTGAGTTATAAAAATATTCCAAAAATCCTAAAACATGAAAATATAGTCGTCCGAGTTTGAACATTGAAGAGTCTACTTTAAACAATTCGGCGCTGAAAGGGTTAAAGTCTTTGGTATGATCTGACCGGGTATCGATTCCTGGTCTTATATACTCTCTATCTCTCGCACTAACATCTTCACCGTCGTGAGGTCTGGTGATTACTAAACAAGGTTTGCTCGAGCTTAACCCTTTCCCTCATACAACAATTCTGCAACAGACGACTTTGAACGTATTTCGTTCAAAACATAGAAAATCTCCATAATTGAATGGATAACCTATGACTAAAAGTGGAAAACATTGTGGCAAAAGGAGAAATTGCACGTTTTGTTAGACTGGCTATCTAACTTGGATACATTAGCATTGTGACAACATTTGGCGACGATTTGCAAGGAAATATTCAAGTAAGAGAGCCGGCAGACAACCTTTTTGTACGTCGCGTGCCTTCAAGGGAATCCATCGGATGACCAGCATATTTAGATACATGAAAGTCATATGCCCGGAAGATCATCTAAAACCTGATATGGACAACATCACACAGCATAGCGACCCAGTTTGAAATACAATTAAAACTATTAAACACTTATTTATTATATATATCATTTTATTGTAAAATTCAAAACTTGTTATTTTCAGTCTGGAAAGTATTATGTCCTTTTAATGCAGTACATACACATCAGTAACATCCTTCAAAATAGCTGTAACTACATATTGTATCAAGTTCCAGTAACATCCTTTTTGCATGATGTAAAATATATACCAACGAGGTCAAACTATATGGGATCTTTTTCTAAGTGTTAGCGTTATAGAAAGGTACAATGGTGTAAAGTCCGTCACTTGTAGTTTTAAAACCCTTTCCAATATACAGACACCTATTATGTTGTGGCAAAAGATATAAAAAAATGCCCATGATGAACAATTTGTCCATTTTCCACAATGTGTTCATCTTTATTCTATAATTTTGCTTTCGTTTATAAATAGTTTCCATATTGTTGACTAAACGTTTCCAAAGTCATCTGGTGCGAATATGTTGTATGTGGGAAAGGGTTAAGACAGAACATAGCTTAACCCTTTCCCTCATATAGACGCTTTCTGACGCATCTGCAGTAGACGGCTTTTTGAAAACATAGTGACAAAAGAAGAAATTGCACAAAACGTGCAATTTCTCCTTTTGCCACAATGTTTCCCACTTTTTGTTATATGTTTTCCTTTCAATTATGGAGATTTTCTATGTTTTGACAAAATACGTTCAAATTCGTCTGCTGCATAATTGTTGTATGAGGGAAAGGGTTAAGGTCTAAATAACATAAACCCACACCATATACATGCATTACATAATAGTATAGGATGATACTGAACACTCTGGTTAGTTACCCTGTTAGTACAGAGTAACCCGGAATTTCAGTATTCCCTTATGCTGCAAGACCCATTTGTTTCCAACTAGGCTTGATTTTACTATACCTTTGATGACTGTAAAAAGTAAGTTATACATGCAGCAGATTTTGTCACGTGTCTATATTCCTTTCCCACATGCTAACGCATTTTCACCGATCACATTAAAACCAAACCTAAAACACTAAGCGGTACGTATACGCGATTGCTACTGCGGCGAGGTTTATGTCTGCTTTTATGATATTGCATTTTCACGAATCTGCATCAGACGACTTTTGTAAACATTGTAGAAAAAGGATAAATTACTCATGATGTTTTCAACTCTTATTGAATACTTATACTTTCATGAGTAGTGATTTTTAATATCTTGTCTTGATAATTCATTCAAGCATATTTGTTGTATGAGGGAGAGGGTTGAAATAAACAACAAATAATTTGATCCCACAACATTTAAAATAAGTATCACATAATTAACTGCATAGGATTCTTGTTATTTCTTAATAACCAATGAAAGCGAAAGTGAAAGTAAACGTAAGAGAGAGGGGCAGAAAGAAATGAGGGGTGTCCCAAGAAAGAATTACACATTCTTTTTATTTTTCAATATTCTGTACTTTATAAAGACATTTCCATTAATAAGCTCCAATATATACAGTAAACTTTCAATCAGCAAACGTCATGTTCACAGACACGTCTTCCAAAATATACAAATTTTCCCCATTATTATATATACAATGTATCTATCTATGGGCAGCATGAGGTGAAATTAGGTTCAATTGCATGTATATTGACTATACTCGTATATGAACATTGGCGGCTCTGGTGATCACATGCATTCACACAGCCTCACAAGAAACTTCCCTATCTCCACACAAGTAACTTTACGGTAACTCTTTCCAACATGCATGCCAAGCTTGTACATATGCAGGAGACAACTATTGAAAACATTGTGCCAAAAGGAGAAATTGCTCATCATGAGCAATTTCTCCTTTGGCCACAATATTTTCAAATCTGTTCATCATTGTTTTCCCTCATTTACAGATATTTTCCATACTAAAGCCTTATTTATTTTTAAATTTGTCAATTGCAGATTGTGTTGATTGATTGATTGATTGGGGTTTAACGCCGTTTTTAACAATTTATCAGTCATATCACGGCGGCCAGTTCACCTAGTCATGTGTTTCCTGGTTTTCTCACACCAGTACTCCACACAACAATCTTTCCAAGCAACTGGCTGCTTTTCCACATAGACTGAGCCCATTGGTGGAAGACGAATGATGCATGTTGCAATGACTTTTGTCAAACGTCGGAAAGAAAGTTGGCCAAGCCGGGATTCAAACTCACAACCCCTGGATTGACAGCCCGCGTCGTTACCGACTGAGCTACCGGGACTCGACTCAGCAGATTGTGGGATAGTTTTAAAAATGAGTTATATAGCAAAAAATTATCCTAAAAATGCAGGCTTTCACAACTGTATAATGTGACGAGGTCACAGAGATGCAAGGCCTATTTTCACCTGATGATGCCCATAGTTATGTTGAGAATAAATACAACATGTGTTAGTTTTCAGCAGATCTTTACTAGTTCTGTAATATTATGTCAACTGGTTTCCTTGGTAACTCATAGTTTAGACTGAACACTGTCTGGAATTCATTGCTGTCTATACAACACTTCTGATTGTTCGGACAAATTCTGAAATAAATAAAATAAATGTAGGTAAAAGTGAAAGTTGTAGTCTAAGACTATACAGTCCATGCCCCGTATAGACACAATCTTAACCCTTTCCCTTATATAGATACTTTCTGACGCCTCTGCAGCACAGCTTTTTAAAAAACATAATGACAAAAGAAACAAGAGGCCCATGAGGGCCTATGCTCTACTGGTATGGTTCTTTGGTCATTTTCAATCCAGAGCATGTATGTATGGTGAAGATCGGATAGTAAATGGAGGCTCTTTTGTGTTCACAAGCTGTATTATAGCAATTTTTACAATTTCATGGGCCATAATCCAGTCTTGCATGGGCGGATCTAGCTGGTTTTCAAAAGGAACCAAGCTCTCATCAATATTTAACTACTATCTAAGTTTGGTGAAGATCAGATAGTAAATGGAGCCTCTATTGTGTTCACATGCTCAATTATAGCAATTTGGACAATTTCAAGGGCCATAATCCAGTCTTGCATGGGCGGATCTGGCTGGTTTAGGAAAGGAACCGAGCTCTCATGGATATCTTACTACTGTATAAGTTTGGTTGAGATACAATCAAAAGTGAAGACTGTATCGTGTTAAAAAGTTCTTTTATAGCAATTTTGACCATTTCAAGGGCCATAATCCAGTCATGCATGGGCGGATCTGGCTGGTTTTCGAAAGGAACCGAGCTCTCATAGATATCTAACTACTGTATAAGTTTGGTTGAGATACAATCAAACGTGAAGACTGTATCGTGTTAACAAGCTCTTTTATAGCAATTTTGACCATTTCAAGGGCCATAATCCAGTCTTGCATCGGCGGATCTGACTGGTTTTCAAAAGGAACCGAGCTCTCATAGATATCTAACTACTGTATAAGTTTAGTTGAGATACAATCAAAAGTGAAGACTGTATCGTGTTAACAAGTTCTTTTATAGCAATTTTGACCATTTCAAGGGCCATAATCCAGTCTTGCATGGGCGGATCTGGCTGGTTTTCGAAAGGAACCGAGCTCTCATGAATATCTAACTACTGTATAAGTTTGGTTGAGATACAATTAAAAGTGAAGACTGTATCGTGTTAACAAGCTCTTTTAT
The DNA here is from genome assembly GCA_031761405.1 of Serripes groenlandicus. NCBI lineage: Eukaryota > Metazoa > Mollusca > Bivalvia > Cardiida > Cardiidae > Serripes > Serripes groenlandicus. The sequence goes on from JASEVX010000001.1 coordinate 70,598,766, forward strand.
AGCAATTTTGACCATTTCAAGGGCCATAATCCAGTTATGCATGGGCGGATCTGGCTGGTTTTCGAAAGGAACCGAGCTCTCATGGATATCTAACTACTGTATAAGTTTGGTTGAGATACTATCAAACGTGAAGACTGTATCGTGTTAACAAGCTCTTTTATAGCAATTTTGACCATTTCAAGGGCCATAATCCAGTCATGCATGGGCGGATCTGGCTGGTTTTCGAAAGGAACCGAGGTCTCATGGATATCTAACTACTGTATAAGTTTGGTTGAGATACAATCAAAAGTGAAGACTGTATCGTGTTAACAAGAAATTGTTTACGGACGCACGGACGGACGCACGGACGACGGACACATCGCCACACATAAGCCCTTCTGGCCTTTGGCCAGTAGAGCTAAAAATTGCTCAAAACGTTTTTCACTTTTAGTGATAGGTTATCCAATTATAGAGATTTTCTATGTTTTGACAAAATATGTTCAAAGTCGTCTGCTGCAGAATTGTCGTATGAGGAAAAGGGTTAATACATCTCATTAACAACACCAAAGATTGACATGGAATAATCTTTGCTAGAGAACATTCAAACAACTTAGAATTAGAATTAGATATGCCATGGTATTTTTGAAAACATTGAAGTTGATTCTGTATTTGATGACCCATTTTAGAATTAAATTATTTAATATTTCTTTGATCTTAACCTTTTCCCCAATTCATACAGCATGAGATGCATTTGCAGCAGATGATGCTTAAACTGATTGTTTTTCACCCTTTCCCTCATATAGACGCTTTTTGACGCCTCTGCAGCAGACAGCTTTTTTGAAAACATGGCGACAAAAGAAGAAATTGCTCAAAACAAGCAATTTCTCCTTTTGCCACAATGTTTTCCACTTTTAGTCATAGGTTATCCATTTATTTATAGAGATTTTCTATTTTTTGACAAAATATGTTCAAAGCCGTTTGCTGCAGAATTGTCGTATCAGGGAAAGGGTTAAGTGGAAACGAAGTATAACAATATACATTTGATTTTATAAGTAGATTGTTTGGTGTTTTACGCTGCGCTTTCAACAATATTTCAGTTTCATATCAAAAGTATGTATCCAATTTTCCACATAATATCATCTTTTTATCCTATATGCTCCAAAAAAATATCCCCATCAAATATTGTTTAATATTAATGTTTAGTTAATTTTTTCCAACCTTTTGATCAATTTTAAGTGATCTGCAGTTGACTACATTCTGAGAAATTTCGTATTTTCTCACAATGTTTTCAACTCTATTAAATTATTGTAAATTTATTTATTGATGTTTTTCATATTTTTGTGTAGGTCTTTTCAAACTTGTCTGCTGTAGATTTGTTGAATGTGACCTTGACCCTTTCCCTCATACGGCAATTCTGCAGCAGACGACTTTGAACATATTTTGTCAAAAAATCGAAAATCTCCATAATTGAATGGATAACCCCTATGACAAAAAGTGGAAAACATTGTGGCAAAAGGAAAAATTGCACGTTTTGTGCAATTTCTTCTTTTGTCACTATGTTTTCAAAAAGCCGTCTGCTGCAGAGGCGTCAGAAAGCGTCTATATGAGGGAAAGGGTTAACTCTTATCAACATAAAACAAATCTGCAGCAAAAGACTTTGAGAACATATTGACACCAAGAGCTGTCCATAAGACAGCATGCTTGACTATTTGCCATTCGATTCTACAGTAAACAGTGGTTAATGAGATATGTGCATGATATTACCTTGCATGCCAAACTTTAACCAAATTGTCAAAGTCAAACAAGGGCTATAATTTGCACTGAATTCATACAAGAGTTATTTAACTTTACTGTCTGACACCCCTGAAGACATGAATGAAGTTTCAAGACAATATCATTAGTGGTTACTGAGATATGTCCATGATACTATCTTGCATGTAAAACTTTAACCAAAATTCTAAATCCAAAAAGGGGCATAATTGCGACAAAATCTGATATAGAGTTTTGGGACTTGTCCTGTAAGGTCATTTGATGATTTCCAATAAGAATTATGTTTCAAATCAATAGCATCAATGGTTTGTGAGAAAAAGCCTTGCACGCAAAACTTTAACCAAAGTTGCAACGCCAAAGTTGACGCACAAGTGACTGTAATAGCTCTCATATTCTTAAATTAGTCGAGCTAAAACTTCATAAAAATCGTCATAACTTTCAGATGGGTGGTTTTCGCAGTGCGCAGCTCATATGTTTATCTGTAACATACCGTCACAGCTAATCTGGTTATCTCCTGTGATATCCATTTCTCTCGTAATTTCATCAACTTCGTCATCTTTAAGTTTCTCTCCAAGACTTGTCAGAACATGGCGGAATTCTCTTGCGTCAATGTAACCACCACCAAATTTGTCAAAAAGGCGAATACAATCCCTTAGGGAATCTTCAGTCTCAAATTGTGGAGCTTTGGTTGAGACAATGTTCTGAACATCTTGTAAGCTAAACAATCTGTCTCCTGGAATAAACATTACAAAAAGATCTTAATTCATTACACGAAAAGCGACCTTCTAAGGCATTAATGCTATTCCTGACACAGACAATATAAATGCCTCTGATGAAGGCATTATTAGAAAACATTGAAGCAAAGTGAGAAATTACTCATAATGAACAATTTCTCCTTTTGACACAATGTTTTAGCTATTTTCAGTAGTTATACATGTACATTCATTTACAGAGATTTTCCATATTTTAAAAATTGTCGGCTGCAGATTTCTTGTAGATGGGAAAAGGTTAAACATAGATATGAAGATATGGTTCCTTTATAAATGTCCATAAATATAACTGTTTGGAAGTAATATTATAATCGAAGATTTATACTATAGGTTATTGCATCTATATGGGAAAATATTGTGTTGGCTGAGTTCCTCCGGCTGAGTTGCCCGAGCTTACGAGGGCAGAACTCTGCCGAAGGAAAGAGTCCAAACACAATAGATTCCCATAATCATGCAATAACCTTTTAATTGTATAATTTGATTTGTTTGTTTTAAATACTTCACAATTTAAAAAATCAACAATCGTTTTGGATTGTTTAGATCAATTAAGATTAACGATCTATTGCGCAATTATACTGTCCTTTCCAATTGTTGCTAGGGTCGTTGAAAATATAATTTACAAACCGCCATTGTTGTTCTCCATTTGGTTTAGACTCGAAATTGAATCGTCGACTTATTCTTATTCTGGTATTTACGCCTGGATATTTGTGTTCTTTATTACGAATTAGATGCCCCTTTTGACCTCGCAGTATGTTCAGTAAATGAAACACACGTCTTCCATACTGCGTTGATAAATTTCACATCGGAGGATGTTAAAAATGTCTGAATACCTATCTTTAAAACAATCATCCTATCAGTTATGAATCCCTCTTTATTTTTTGTTCATATGTAATTGAGATACACTTAAAATAAATCGTCAACAATTATTTTATTCTGTAAACCTATGAAAAGCTACTCATGATAAACAAAGCTTTACAATCATTTATAATTTGTTTTGTTATGTATTTGTCCAAGTAACATAGGCATCCACAGTAAATCATTGACCACAATGAAGTTTGTTATTTTCTATGCTGTTTTACGCCCCTTTCAACAATTTTTCAGTTATATAACATCATGTCCTGGGCAAGTTACCAGTTATACTGGTCCATTGAACCCGACACCAGTGAATCAGTTGTAATGCTAACCTGACAATCCTAAGCGCCAAGGAGGGAAAGCCATTACTACCACTAGTAGGCACTACACCACCGAGGCGCTATCCACAATTCAGTAAACAAACTGTCAGACTTACTGTCGCCAAGCATTTTTGATATTTGATCATTGGTGGGCGCGATTCCGACACTACGCATCACACAGGCACATTGGTCCCTATCTACTTTACCATCTCCATCATTGTCGTAGATGATAAAAGCTTCTTTAAGTTCTGAAAATGAAACAAGCAAATTCATTGACACAAGAAAAGTCAGATTGTTTAAGAAATTGATCAAGGCTTCATTGACTGAGACACCTTTTGAGACATTCTGGAAAAGAAGAAAATTGCTCAATAAAAGAAAAAGTTTCTTTTCTCATAATCTTTCAAATTGATAAAACTGTATTAAAATAAAATGTTCTGTTCAAATCGTCAGATTTCTTAACCCTTTCCCACATGTAGATGCTTTTTGACGCCTCTACAGCAGATGACTTTTGAAACACTGAGACAAAGGAGAAATTTCTCAAAACAAACAATTCCTCCTTTTGCCACAATGTTTCAACTTTTTCATTTATTGTACCTTTAGTTAAGAGATTTCCATGATTTTGCCAATATCTTTTCAAAGTTGTTTGCTGCAGATTTGTTTGTATGTGGGAAAGGGTTAAAGGAAACAATTTGACCTTCATACAAATTTGAAATGTTTAATCATCACAAGTGGTAAATTAGTCATACCAATACTTGTTGCAAGCTAAATGGTGTCTTCTGCAGAGGCAACATACAGCGTTGTATTTAGGAAAGTGTTAACCCTTTCCCTCATACGACAATTCTGTAGCAGACGACTTTTGAACATATTTTGTCAAAAAGTAGAAAATCTCTATAATTGAATGGATAAAATATGACTAAAAGTGGAAACATTGTGGCAAAATGAGAAATTGCTCGTTTCGAGCAATTTATTCTTTTGTCACTATGTTTTCTGCTGCAGAGGCGTCAGAAAGCGTCTATATGAGGTAAAGGTTCAACTTATACTGTTGGCACTCAAAAGTATCATTAAGTAAGGAGGTTCTTCTGAGTACTCATATTCATACATAGGTTGTGGAGTCAAACATGGATTTTTATCATTAATTACGTATCTTAATTCTTGTCTAAAACTGTGTATAAATAGAGAAATAACTATGTTGCAGACATGCTGAGACAGAGGTTCATTTGGTTGAGAGTACATGTAGCAGGATATTATAACTGAAAGAAGGCGGGTCTGGAGGTCCTCCCCGAGTGGGGTCAAGGAAATTCTGTTCAAAGTAGCTCTGGTAAAGGAGCTCTAGTATCGGGTAATTACCTGGACCCATGGTCATTTTAAAACCCGTCTGAAATTGCATGCTGTATAGGTATACATGTATTAGCTAAATGCAAGGGCATATCATCATCAACATGCTAGCTCCATTAATATTTTAATGAAACTTACGTCTTGCTGTTTTGTGTTGAGTTGCACGCCGCTGAGAGACTGAAAAGAGAAATAAGGTGGGTTTTTTCTATCCACTTTTATCCGGTTCCATATTATGCAGACATAAAGATAAATTTCTCCCTTTGCCTCAAAAGTTTTTAACTTTTGCAATAATTAACTTTCATTCATGAGATGTAACGGAACGGGGTATAGGAATAAATATCACTCTACGGCCTTGTGTAGAAGTCGGCTTTTATAGCGACGTTGTAGAGTGGTTGACCTATTCGTAAAGTTAAGCAACGTTCATAGCTGGTAAGTACCTGGGATGGGTGACCCGTGATGGCATAACGCGGTACACATTACAAATGGTGGCAGCGGTGGGATTTTTGGGTCGATATCACCAAAATCCCCCGGACCCCGGATGTTCCCAGTGATGTTACATAGACTCCGCTCTGGTTGTACTGCTTGTGGTCAGTTATGTGACTTTGGGTCGAAGTCAAGAGAAAGAGGGAGAAATGTAACGAGAACGGTGGTATAGAATAAATATCAATCCTACGGCCTTGTCGTAGAGTGATATTTATTACTATACCTCGTTCCCGTTACGAGAGATATTTCGACATTATTACAGTATATCCCGTTTATACAGCGCTTCTGACACTGATGAATCAGGTGTAATAGTTCCCACAACCTTGATCAGAAGAAGTGAAAGTCGTTACAACCATTGTTGAAGTCTTTGGTATGACAAGATAGGGGATCAAACCCTTGTCTCCTGCTCCCATGGCAGACACTCTCCAACAAAACACAGAAGAACATGGAATACTCTCTGGACAGCAAGGTCTGGAAAGAATTTGGTACACCTTACTCCTTTCCTTCTTGGAGACAGTCAGAGGACTTGTAAACATGTGGCTAAATGAGAAATTGCTCAAGATGACCAATAATTATAATGCAGAATGTATGCCTCAGAGATGTTTCAAGTTGGCCTATTATAGAATGTTTGATGTGGGTAAAGGTAAGTCAGGGGTTAAGACATGTGGGAAGACAAATATAGTTTTACCAGGTTAATAACCATCCTTGAAAGTCCACAGGTCTTGAATGGGTGATTTTGAAATTGTGGTCAAATTGGTGTACTGACATGTGGATTCAAAAAACATTATCTGCAAATGACAGATTCAAATTAATTCCAACATAGCTGACAAGAATCCGGCTAGCGATTTTGCGAATACTATTTATTTGTTCTATCAAATTTATGACACTTGTACGTTATGGGCGTGGCGGTTATATGGGTAGGTGTTTAAACATATCCTTCATGTGCCTCAAGTGCCATTCTACGAGTGTTTCTATCAGATAATCAGTTTAACTAAAATAATTCTTAGAACAGAAAGTAACCGTACGTGATAAATTGATGCGAAAATGATTACAGGTAATGAAAGAATGTACAAGTTCAGTCTCACCTTTATATTTATCAGGGGAGACAGATTCGATTGTTCAAATCACCTGGAGAGTTGAATTAAAATTCCATCTACTTTCGTTGTAATTCTTATCTAAACGGATTCATTGACTAAAAAAGATTTCGTGTGAATTAGTGATAAAGGACTTACATTTTGGTTTAGTTGTCCGAGATTTTGAGGTAATTTAGATCGAAATACAGTCAATTTAGGCTACCTCGTCCAAAACAGGTTCCTCTCGAGTGACTGTCAAATACACTACCGATAAGTAGTTAGGGGCTCCACACGGGATATCTAGTGACTCAGATCTTTTAATGACACGTTTTCTGTATGAACATGATAGATTGTTCACGCATCGACTGTCAATATATCATATTTGTTTGACCAAAACAAGCTTTTACGATTCTTTTTTGAAGTAAAACATTGTTTTAATAGAGAAGATCCTAATGTATTGTTTTCGGATGGTAGATCTGTGGGTCTTTTCAATGAATAAGAAAGCCCCCCCCCCACCCCAACCAATGTAATCTAAATGGTGATGTTTACCAATGATTGCTTCCCTTGATGGTAATTATATCGACTTTGCTTTTCGCACAGAACACAGATTAATAATGATCAGATTAAATAAAATAGTTACCTGCAGAGAGAGAGTAGGATACATGAGAAAACAGAAGAAACAAAAGAAAGGTTTTACCTGCTGTTCTTTATTTTATAACCTAGTGTTCACTCTTCCACGTTAGTTCTCTAACACACAAATAAATCCATGATGTATAAATTATTAAACTTTGTCCCCTTTTCCGCAATAATTTTTATATATTCTCTGCTGCAGAAACATCAGCAGTATATGCGATTTGGTAAGGGATAATTGCGAAGTAGACCTTAAGGATAGTGTTAACGCTAAATGAAAACTTGTATACTGTTTTTAGTTCGGATCATAGCCGTTCTGGAAGGTTTTCATGATGCTTGTAACTAATTCAAGCGATCAGTACGACCCTGATCCGATGGCGCATCAGGCGCAGTCAAATCTAGATATGTATTGCTCACGCAAACCCGAAGTAACACTTAGGTTTTGGCATTAAAACACTTACTTTATGTGAGTATTCAAAAGATCGCGATGCTGAGACAGAATTTATGACGACTCTTTTGATGGTCCATAACATAGGGTTTGTTCGGTAAAAATATCCACTTTATAGGCAATGCAATTGATATTGAAAGGAGGAAATCATTGAACTGTTAGGAATATATATACCCAACACATTTCCAAAAAACAATAAGTATCTTAAATTCAAACTAGAGAATGATTTACAGGTAAATTGACTACAGGAATATTGCCCTGATCGATCAAGGTTTGGATCAAAATGCAAGTAGCCTGGCCTATACACAGACTAATCTGGAACAACACAGCTGCAAACTTAATAGTGGTAGAAATGCCTCCACCTTTTGCGAACAGGAGTATGGGAATATCAAATATTAATATCATATGGCAGCATGTGTGACATGTATTGTCACCCTAGAGCAGATGTCTTCCTCTCTCTGCCCTCTCATCTCTATCGCCCTCTCTCACTCGCTCTCTCACTCGCTCTCTCTCTCTCTATAATCTCTCTCTCTCTCTCTCTCTCCATCTCTCTCTCCCATCTCTCTCCTCTCCTCTCTCTCTCTCTCTCGCTTTACTCTATGTTGTCTCTATGACTCTCTGTCTCTGTCTATCTTTCTCAATATCGCTCGTTCTCTCTCTCTCTCTCTCTCTATCTCTCCTCTCTCTCTCTCGTCTCTCTCTCATCTCTCCTCTCTCTCTCTCTATTTCTGTCCCTCTGTGTGTAGTGTGTCTCGCTCCTTTCTGTCACTCTTTCTCATCTCTTTCTTTCTCTCTCTCTCTCTCTCTCTCTCCATCTGTCTCCGTCTACATCCCTCTCTCACTCCCTCTCTCGCTCTCCCTCTCCCCTCTGTCTATATAAGCTCTCTCTATCCATCTCTCTCTCTCTCTCTCTCAGCTCTCTATCTCTCTCTCTCTCTCTCTCTCTCTGTCTCTTTGTCTCTGTCTGTCTCTCTGTCTCTTTGTTCTCTCACTCGCGCTCTATCTCGTTCTCTCACTCGCGCGGCTCTCTCTCTCTCTCATCTCTCTCTCTCCCTCTCTCTATCCTCTCTCTCTCTCTCTCTCCTCTCTTCTCTCTCTCTCTCTCTCTCTCCATCTCTCTCTATTCTCTCTCTCGCTCTATCTCTCTGTCTGTCTCTCTGTCCTCTGTCTCTCTCTCTCTCTCTCTCTCTCTCTCTTTTATCTCTCTCTATCTATATACATCTATCTATCTCTCTTTCTGTCCCTCTCTGTCCTCTCTCTCTCTCTTCTGTCTCGTCGTTCTCTCTCTTTCTTACTTTCAATCTCTCCACCTCTCCCTCTACATATATATATATATATATCTCCCCCTCTCTCCTCTCTCTCTCTCTCTCTCTCTCTCCTCTCTTCTATCTCTCTCTCTCATCTCGCTCCTCACTCTCCCATCTGTCTCTAACTATATCTCTCTCGCTCTCTCTGTGTCTCTTTTGTCTCTTTGTCTCTCTGTCTCTGTCTCTCTTCTCTCTCTCTCCCCCTCTCTCTCCCCTCTCTCCCCTCATACATCTCTCTCTCATCTCTCTCTCTCTCTCTCTCCTCTCTCTCTCTCTCTCTCTCTCTCTCTCTCTCTCTCTCTCTCCTCTCTATCTCTCTCTCCCTCCCACTCTCTCTCTCTCTCCTCTCTCTATTTCTATATATATATCTATATAGTGTCTCTATGTCTCCTTGTCTCTATCTTTCTCTCTCTCTCTCTCGCTATCCTCTCTCTCCCCTTCTCTCTCTTCTCTCTCTCTCTCTCTCCTCTCTCTCTCTCTCTCTGTCTCTCACTCTCTCTCTCCTCTCTCTCTCTCTTTCTCCTTTCTCTTTCTCTCCTCTCTCAAATGGGGTTTAACGCCGCTTACCATGTTACAGATATATTACGGGCGTTTCCTGAGTATGTAGTTTCCAGTATGCCTGTATGATATATCCTGACGCCGATGTATCAGTCGTTTTGCTATCCCCACACCCTTGATCGCAAAGGAGGGAAGCAATTACCTACATCTGTTAAGTGTTTGGTATGACCTACCGGAGTCGTACCCTGATATCCCGCTCCCAGGGATGATGCTCTAACTGCTACACCACGGAGACGGTTGGGAAACTTAATGTGATAAGGGACGCGATTTTCTCGCCTTAGTATTTCGAGTTAGAAAACACGATGGAATTTCATATAAACTAACAGATGAAAGACGTCAGAAAATACTTTGTTCATTAATGATTTGACAGCATTTTACGACCGAATGAACACTCTTGCAACCGTTGAATTCGTACTAATGCAAAGATTGATTCTGTACTGTGACGTAAAAGGGATTCTCGTTGTATCGGTGAACTATGAAGTCTTAGACGATGCCAGGGCATACGCATGTAGGTCTCATCAGAGCCTATACTATCTGCATTTTCTACATAGATCATATGTATCTTCTGACAATACACAAGGAAGTGTAGCCCAATAGTTTAAGGGCAAATATTACTTAACTATAATGGCAAGACGAGAGACACCGTATCCCCTTTCCCTGACGCATTGTATATTTTGCGAGACAATCTAAAACATTATGGTTAATTTGTTTCACGTTAAGAATCGACAATTGGTCTGACCAGAGCATCGACATTGCCAATCTCTCATGATTAATGTTTACTTTCTGGACAATGATTAAGAACACTGACTTCACAAAACCCGTACACATAGACTGGAATTCTTATTGCAGATAATTCCGGCTGAGAAAATCAATCTGAGGAATTGAGACCACCATCCTGATCACGCTTAACACTTGTCAGAGACAGCTATGTTTGGTTTCTCGAGCACAGGATACAGTGACTTAAAACTCTATATGCAAAACTCTATTCAACAGTTTCATTCTTAATTTTGTTTCTGAGAGGGAGAGAGAGAGTGGGTGAGGAGAGAGGGGGAGGAGAGAGAGAAGAGAGAGAGAGAGAGAGCGAGAGAGAGAGCAGAGAGAGAGAGAGGAGAGAGGAGAGAGAGAGAGAGAGCGAGAGAGAGAGAAAGAGAAAGAGAGAGAGAGAGGAGAGAGAGAGAGAGATGATATCTGAATGTAAATGTGTAAACACACAAACACACACACACCACACAGATGGTATAAACTTAACTGTATATATTGCATACAGTAAAACATAACTCCTTAATTGAGAAGTTATAATATACAACCTGTCACGGGAACGAGTAAAATGATCTTCACGGGCCATGATTATAAGTGATTCAGATCCGATGATATAACTTGTAAAATATTATACCCACTATTGTTCGTAGCAAGATGCTATGGGTCCCTGAATGGTTAGGTAATACACATTGAAAAGTTAGACCAGACAACACAGAAGCGCATTCTGATTTGTTCTCACCGATAGCAAGTAGTTAAAAGTTCTACTTTGTGTGTCGAGGTTCAGCCTATCTTTTATATCATCAACATATTTCAACATATATAGGTTGTAATTGATGGTATACGCCCTCTAGACGACGGTTTACTAAATGTAACCTTTTAAAAAATCGCAAATTATGCAAAAACCCTTAATCATTTTAACATGTAAACACATACAGACGTTTTTTCACGCCTCTGCGCAGCAGACCTCTTTTGAAACATAGTAGGAAAAGGATAAATTGCAGATTCAACAAATCAGCATGTTACGACTTTTAAAACATTAAGGAAAACCTATGGGAGCTCTCTAACTCTCTCTCTCTCTCACCCCCTCTCTCTCTCTCTCTCTCTCTCTAACTCTCTCTCTCTTCTCTCTCTCTCTCTCTTCTCTCTCTCTCTCTTCTTTCTCTCTCTCTCTTATCTATCTCTCTTTCTCTCTCTCTCAGCTCTCACCTCTCTCTCTCACCTCTGTCTCTCTCTCTCTGTCTATCTCTCTGTCTCTGTCTCTCTATCTCTCTCTCTCTCTCTCTAACTCTCTTTCTCTCTCTTTCTCTCTCTCTGTCTCTCTGTTTCTCTCTAACTCTCTCTCTCTCTCTCTCTTCTCTCTCTCTCTCTTTCTCTCTCT
>JASEVX010000001.1:70610627-70613127 GCA_031761405.1 Serripes groenlandicus
GTAACTCGTGCGCACGACATAGTAACTCGTGCGCACGACTTAATTATCTCGTGCGCACGACTTAGTATCTCGTGCGCACGACATAGTAACTCGTGCGCACGACTTAATTATCTCGTGCGCACGACATACTATCTCGTGCGCACGACTTAGTATGTCGTGCGCACGACTTAATTAAGTGGTGCGCACGACTTACTAACTCGTGCGCACGACTTAATTATCTCGTGCGCACGACATAGTATCTCGTGCTCACGACTTAGTATCTCGTGCGCACGACTTAGTAACTCGTGCGCACGACATAGTAACTCGTGCGCACGACATAGTAACTCGTGCGCACGACTTAATTATCTCGTGCGCACGAGTTACTAAGTGGTGCGCACGACTTAGTATGTCGTGCGCACGAGATAATTAAAAACACACACATGTCACCTCTGTGCCACCGTACTTGTATATAGATATAGTTGATGTATAACTTCAACGTTATACGTTTAACATTTATATAAATGAATATTACTTGGGTGTAGTCAAACTCATGCTAAAATTTGTATAATTCTACCCAAATATGTCATTAGAAATTCTATACAAGCAGGATATTCTATGCAGTTAGTGCGAAACAGATATATTCTTCAGCGTATACTAATAAAAGTCGTTCGTTTACAAACACATCTATAATGGTAATGGTAAGGTAAAATGTACAAATAAGTTGTAAATATAAATTTTGTGTTGTCTTTACATTTTATGTACTGATATAATGTTCATTTATTGTTGTGAATGTGTCAAACTTTTGTCAATATGCCCCTTGCCTGTAATCGACATATTGTATCATATTATTTTGTATTATGTTATGTTATATGATATTGTATTGTATTGTATTGTAATATATTGTATTATATTATATTGTGTTATATTAAATTGTATTGCCTGTTAAGCGTGTATAACGTATAACGTTGTGATAAGGATATGATATTACGTTTGAACAACACCTTCTCTGTCTATGACACGACATGTTACCTCTTGCGAATTTTTGTACTTTTAAATTGGTAAATGTGCTTCACTTGCTATGTCAATTGTAATGTTGATTTGTGTATTTTGTTTTTCTCACAGGTCATGTGGCCTATTGAATTTATATTTGAAATAAACATCTTCATATAATATAATGCTTCATTTTGTGGCGGAGGTGGAATATAAGGTGACATTAAAATCACTACGGACAAGGTGTCCTTCGGTATGTTATATAGATCTACGCTCGGTGGTCTGCGGTTGAGTAGATCTAATTGTTAAAGTTAATTGTGAGAAGGTAAAGATCAATTAGGCAGACTGTTTTAGCCACCGTTGGAATAGTGGATTGAAATGTTTTAAAACGTGCATCACGGATAGTGCCTTGATGGTTGAGCGACAACTGTGTTTTACCGCTTCCCTCAGATAAAATTGATGTGTCGTCTGCTCCTATTACATGTTCTCAAACAATTGTAATAATACCGATTCAAGTATTGTTTTATTCATGTAATGTTTAAAACATTATCATTATTTGTAATATCTCATTTTGTCGCAATATTTTCAAAAGTCATCTGCTGCAAAGGCGTTTAAATGACCTTTGCATCGAGTAATGGATTGTAACACTTTCTTCAAAACATTTGTGAATTTAGTAAAATGGTTGCATTACTAGTATTCGTGTTGAATAAGACCAGCCATGGACAATTGAAACCTCAATGCACGGATTTGCACAATATGAAAAGTCATATCTCCTATAATGATGAGCTTGCTTTTAAGCAGTGTATGCTACATAGGTTGAAATCGTCGTTCTTGCTTCGTTTTGTGTCAGAAATGATAAGACATGTAATGAAAAACAGTAATTCTAGTTAACAATTTGATTCGAAATAACCGCTCCTATATGTTGTAAATCAATCTGCGTATATGTCTAAAAACATATAGGTTTCAAAGAATTTTAATCCCTAATTCGGGCTTCAGTAAATATAAAGTCTTGCCAAGAAAAAATATAGGTTGTTATAGGTGTATTCCGTCATGTTGCTATTCATAAGAGAAACTATCGACAGATTATTGAGAAATTAAAGACTTAAAAAGAATTGCACTTAAGTGATGTTTTTTTTGCATCGAGATATAGGCCCTCTTTTTTTAATGGCCCGTATATCTTATACTAATATAGCAAGAACAATCAAAGTAATGGTTTCTTAAAGTCTATTGTATGTTCTTTGATTCCCTATAGTGAAATGTTGTTTCAACAACTGAAATGACTTCTGTGACATCTCAAACATTAAGGCGAACTGAATACGGTCGCCTTAATGTATGTTTTTTTAGCACGGAAGTTCGCCTTAATGTAGAATCCATACTTATATATATATGTAAGTATGTGTATGGGTATATGTATATATATATATATATATATATATATATATATATACAATTGCGTGTTTATATATGTGTATTTATACATATGCATATAAACTTGATTTTAAACTTATTTAATTTAAACTTAGTTAAGTAC
>JASEVX010000001.1:70618127-70678127 GCA_031761405.1 Serripes groenlandicus
CATGTACCTTTCCATTCACGGACTTACGCGGCATGACTAACATTGAGCTTGATACATGTACAGAGTACATGTTTATAAAAAACACCGTTACATCAAGCCTATTAAAAGACATAGCAGAACCAAAATATCAGAATATCTCCAAAAATGAACTTTCGGTCACTAAAACGAAAAAATGATCACGCCGAGAAGACTTGCATCGTTAACGTCTATGTGACGTCGCATTGGCAACGTTATTGTGTACCGGGTCTGACAAAGTGGCTTATAAAGTACACAGTACGAACACAACAGGTGTGCTAGCGTGTTCAATGTTGGCACACTGATCACTGTTAAGTTAAATTATAAGATGGAAAAATAAAAATAATGTAAAAAACCCGTAGATTTCAAGTATTTAACAATGAACATGGGATTTTAAACACTTTGACTTTGACACTCACCATCATTCACTTTCATAGCAGTAAGATAATGTTATTATTTAAATCTGAAAACTTTACTGCGACACGAGTAATCTGTATTTGTGTGAGGAACTGTGATTATTATCATTTATTGATAACAACCATTGGTAATAACAACCAGTTATCATCTTAACTGTTTATTCAGAAACACAAGCTTCACACTTATAGGCCCAAAAGCAGTCTGTGTAAATCAATACAAACATCATCACTTTATCTTGCACAAATGATTCTAAGTCTAAGTCGTCAAATTTCACCCATACCTCTTGCCAAAAAAGTAATCCACATGTTAATTATGTTATAGAAGGGTATATTATCCAAAAACTCTTAACATGAAAATAATGCAACGAATGTATTGAGGTAAAATGTAGAATAATTACTGTACTGTTTCGATCAGCGTGAGAAGCGAAAGTTAAATAAAATAGATGCATTTAACTACCAAAAGCGTTAACGCTGACAGATTAATTAAACTGGAATGTGCGAATGATGCTCTTGTCAAAGCTAATACTTGTCGTACTGGTTTAGGTTTATCGGATTTAAGAGGCAAATCATTGGACGGTGGCAATATGTTAGTGAGAAAGAGAGAGGGGGATACAGAGAGACCGACAGAAAGAGAAAGAGAGAGAGAAAAAAGAGAGAGAGAGAAAGAGAGAGAGAGAGATAGAGAGAGAGAGAGAGAGCGAGAGAGAGATATTGAAAGAGAAAAATAGATAGAGAGATGGACGGACGGGCGGACTCAGACAAAGTGGGAGAGAGAGAGAGAGAGAGATATATATATATATATAGAGAGAGAGAGGGAGAGAGAGAGAGAATAGAGAGAGAGAGAGAGAATAGAGAGAGAGAGAGAAAAAAATAGATAGTATGTGTGCGTGTGTGTGCGTGAATGAGAAGGAGGGATTGGAGAGGGAAAGAGAGAGAGACAGAGAGAGACAGAGAGGGAAGAGAGAGAGAGAGAGAGAGAGAGAGAGAGAGAGAGAGAGAGAGAGAGAGAGAGAGAGAGAGAGAGAGAGAGAGAGAGAGAGAGAGAGGGGGCGGGATAGAGAGAGAGAGTGCTAGTGCAATGTTCAACTTTACAGTCGTTCATACATATTCGAAAAAAAAACACTTTTATTTTGTCTTGTATACGGTGGCACAGAGGTGACATGTGTATGTTTTTATTTATCTCGTGCGCACGACATACTAAGTCGTGCGCACCACTTAGTAACTCGTGCGCACGACTTAGTAACTCGTGCGCACGACATAGTAACTCGTGCGCACGACTTAATTATCTCGTGCGCACGACTTAGTATCTCGTGCGCACGACTTAGTAACTCGTGCGCACGACATAGTAACTCGTGCGCACGACTTAATTATCTCGTGCGCACGACTTAGTATCTCGTGCGCACGACATAGTAACTCGTGCGCACGACTTAATTATCTCGTGCGCACGACATACTATCTCGTGCGCACGACTTAGTATGTCGTGCGCACGACTTAATTAAGTGGTGCGCACGACTTACTAACTCGTGCGCACGACTTAATTATCTCGTGCGCACGACATAGTATCTCGTGCTCACGACTTAGTATCTCGTGCGCACGACTTAGTAACTCGTGCGCACGACATAGTAACTCGTGCGCACGACATAGTAACTCGTGCGCACGACTTAATTATCTCGTGCGCACGAGTTACTAAGTGGTGCGCACGACTTAGTATGTCGTGCGCACGAGATAATTAAAAACACACACATGTCACCTCTGTGCCACCGTATGCAAGTGTGGTCGACTACATGATATGTTCTTCTGATATTTTTTATTTACTTTATTACAGACTTGTATGTGCACGATAATGACTCATCTGTGCATTTTCCTCTTCACTGTACACTTAATTTTATATATAAAACAATTGCATCGGAACACGAGATTATTACCAATACTGACTCAATTAGCTGGAAAAAATATAGATGGAATGACCTCTTTTAAAATATGTTGGTATGTTAACAAAATAAATAGCAATTGGACATGGAAATAGTGTTTCACCTTTACTAAGTGATTTTATACAGGTTTTACTTAACTCTGCAAACAACATGATTTGCACCAAACTCGTAACAGTAGTAATCCTAAACGGTGGGACAATGAACGTGAACAAATGTTAAATTTACGTAAATTTAGGCTCTCAAATAATAGAAATGACTTACAAACATATAAAACATGTACATATAGATTCAAAACATTATGTTAAGGTAAGAAGTTAGATTATCAGAGGAAAATGAGAAATGATTTAATAAATAGCAGAAAAGACCCTAAACAGTTTTTGGGAATTCGAAAGTCATCTTGTACAAAATGTCGCAGTAATGGTTCAATTTCATCCGATGAATGGTTTAAATATTTCAAAAATCTGTTAAATTTGGAAAAAAAGAGAGCGAAGACA
The DNA here is from genome assembly GCA_031761405.1 of Serripes groenlandicus. Classification (NCBI taxonomy): domain Eukaryota; kingdom Metazoa; phylum Mollusca; class Bivalvia; order Cardiida; family Cardiidae; genus Serripes; species Serripes groenlandicus. Next base: position 70,620,984 of record JASEVX010000001.1, read on the forward strand.
TGGTCTTTTATGAAAACACTCTACAGAACCTTTTGCTGAATAATAATTGTGATGACCTTAATATACCAATTACTGACGATGAAATCATCCGTAGTGTAAACTCCTTAAATAATCAAAATCGACTGGACCTGACGGAATTCCTGCAGAAATGTATAAATACATGCTAAATGATACACTACCGTACTTAAATAAATTATTCAACGAAATATTTGAAAGTTCAATTGTTCTGAAAGAATGGTGTTATAGTATCATCAGTTTCTCTGATACTGTTGTTAAGCTCCAGAGACAGATCGATTGTAAAGCAGAGTTTTCCCAATCCATTGATATGAAAATGAATATAGATAAAAGTAAAATTATAGTTTTTAAAAACGGAGGTCAGGCAAAATGAAAAATGGTTTTATAACAATAACAAAATTGACATTGTATCGGTTTATAAATATCTTGGACTGTAGCCTTCGCAAAAGTTATCGTGGGGGAAAACACACGAAATGCTAGCTCTTCAGGCAATTAAAGCGGTTCATCATATCATAAGAATACGTAGACATTTTGCTTTTCTAGAACTTAAAGATATTTTTTAAAGTAGTTGACTATATTGTGAAACCCATACTCTGTTAGGGGGCACAGCTGTGCACAGCTGTCGGGGTATGCTTATATACATAAGATTGAAAGATTCCAAATACAATTCTGCAAACAAAATATGCAATCTTGCGATACAATAGCACTTGCAGAATGTGGCAGACTCCCTTTGTGTATAACATGCATGCCTATATGTGTCAAATACTGGTTGAAATTAATACGTATGGAAAATACAAGATATCCAAAACAATGTTACGAAATGTTAAAGCAATTGTATACAGCTGGTAGATACACCTGGGCCACACGTATAAAGAATCTGCTTTATCTTTATGATTTTGGCTACGTCTGGACTGCTCATTACGTTGGCAAAGATGATATATTTGGCAAACAGTTTACATAAAGACTAGAAGATAATTCAACTCAAAATTGGATTTCAAATATAAATAATACCTCTAAAGCAGAAGCATTTTAAATCGGCTCTAACCCCCGAATTATACCCAAGTGTAGATATTCCATATGTCCACAGAAAAATACTGTCTAATTGTAGGTGCTATAACCATGATCTGATGATTGAACCAGGTAGGCACCTTCAAATGGAAAGAGCTTTGAGAGTATGTCCTTTGTGTAAAGAACTAAATGTATCTGTAGTTGAAGATGAATACCAGCTATTTTTCGATTGTTCTAAATATGAACTATTAAGATTGATTTACTTCAAACCGTATTGGAATCGTTATAGAAATGAACATGTGTTCAAAAGTATTTTTACATTAATTAACATAGCCACAATTAGGTCATTTGCAAAGTATCTTGTTGAAGCTTTTCATGTAAGAAAGCAATTTTTCGAAAAATAAGGATACATTAAATAATGTTTTAAACTGGCTGCCAGACAATCAATTTCTTCAATGCATGGGTGAAAAGGCATTGAATTGAAAATATTAAAGTCACATTTCTACTTACTGAAAACACCAATGCAAATGTTTTTAGCTAGAGCCTTTCTACGCTTTTTGCTAAAGAAGCTAAAACGTGTATCCGATTTACAGGATCTGAAGCTTAATCAAGAAGTTTATACTAAAGATTATACCTGTTTGCATGATAACATGTGTTGTATTAATCTGTAACTCTGGTTCATTTTCTCCACCACATTCATTGACAAGTTTGAACAACTGCTTCTGAAAATGTATCCATGAACAAATCTGAATTCTCAAATCCTATAGGCACAGATACAATTACGAAATAATGATACACTAGATGTTTTTTCTTCACACAAACACAAATGTTTCCTCCACCAACCCTTTGGCCGAAGGTTCAAACTGTTTACCTCAACTATGACCTTGACCTTGAGCAAGAGTGGATGGCAAAGGGTTAATTGTGCGTGCAGTTCCAAATACGCTTATATTTATTATACTAATTATATGTCAAGGCCCATAACTCTGCTGTAACTGGGGTTTACCATAAACAGCACCTAGGTGCACAAGTAAGCATTGTTAACACGTTCATGTCTGAAACTTTAACACAAATGTTCAACACCCTTCATGTTTATTCTAACTTATGATAAGGCCCATAGTTGGGCTTTATCAAAAACAAAATTGTTGGTGCACAATTTCACATGCTGATAAATATTTCTGTAAAATTCCAGGACTCTTTAATTAAATACTTTTCTATACAGGCAACATGAATTTGGGATGGACAGAAACAATGCTTCTACAAATAAAGGGGGAGACCTTATTCATTTAAATGTTATCCACAATACTCAATAGCTAAGTAGAAACTAAACAAAAAAGTCAACAATTGTTTACATAAATGTTTACAGAAAGCAGTAATGCAACTTAATAAGAGTTAAGATTTAATACAGTGAATATTAAAATAAAGACACTATTTCATAGAAGTTAAAAACCTATTTCTTTACTTCCTGAACAAATAAAACAAGTTCTGCTATGACCTGCAAAATAAAACATCTTCATAGTATGGTAGTCCTCACATACTAATCAACTTCTTTCACTGTTTATAAAATGTGCTAACATGACAAGGTTCTTAAGCAAGCGATGTCTCATTGCACAGTTAAAGGAAAGAAATCGTGAATGATAAATGAGATTCAATTAGTGACCCAAAAAACAACAGGTTTAACTGCTCACAGATGCCAATTTCCCCAGTTAGACCCCTTTGTCTGGGTTGTGTATTGAAGAACCCACATATATTAGTGGTAAAATATTATTAGTAAAAAACACCATTGATTTCTTAAATGAAGTAAGTGTGGCTTTAGATGGATGACATGTATCTGAATGCTATCTGCTGATAAATTAGTATTCTGTTATTTGGGTCATGTGAATCTATGTCCATTCCTGTAATCTGTTATGATGATATAATTAAAATCAAAAAAAGTATATGTTTCTACTATATGGACATAAATGAATCAATATGTAATTGATGTTGATTTTACATGGATGAAAATCAATATACATCTAACAGTCCTAAGTGTCATATACTGAACCTTTTTTAGGGAAAGTCAAACTCTCTCAATGATTCAAGTGAGCAAATAAAAAAGCAGCAATTTTTACCAACAAAACAAGAGTTGCAGTTTCACATCTCACACACTTCTACCAAGACCCAATAACCACATCTTGATTGTAAATATCTTGACACACATGGATTACATACATTTATTTATTTTTGTAAAGTGTCTACATTTACTGTCAGAGGTATTGGACAAAAGAGATATAATCAATCTCGAGAGATTGCATGAATAAAATCCAGAAAATATATCAATTTAAACCAAACTGACAGGGCTCAGATTTAACTTAAAGTGAATGGTCTAACATAGCCACATGCAGTTTTAGCCAGTAGGAATAAAAATAAATCCAAGTCCTGATGAAACATGAAAGAACATAACAAACTGATGTGCGTGAAGTTAGCTGGAGTAGCCGGAACAGCCTGATCCGGCTACTCCGGCTTTATCAACCGGCCGGAACAGCTGTATTTACTATTACTACGACTGTACTAACCAGACGAAAAAACATCGTTCCGGCTATTCTGAACAGGTAGGGTGCAAAGTCGTGTCTTAGTCAGTTTGTGTCGCTTTCACCTGACAAGCATCAATGGGACGCTCAATCCATCTTTGTCGAAAAAGAGACAAGCCCAATCTATATCGGAAGCCACTTCGTCATAAATCCGGCTGGACGGATGTCAGTTAAACTCTCGATCTGATTCGAACAGAACGGGTGCAATGTCGGGATTTTTGTTGCAACTTAGCGAAACAGGACCTCATGCAACACGAAGTCAGTTTTTGTTTCACCTGGCATGTATCAATCAACCGCCCAATTCATCAATCTCGAACAAAAGGCACGCCAAAGGAAAGGGTGGTAGCCACTCTGTCGGCCCATCTCCGGCTTGGTTTTGCAGCCGGCTGCCATAAATCCGGGTGGTATCCGGTTAGCGTGACTCGGGGCCAGAGTGTGTCACTTTCACCTGGCACATGTCAGGATGCCAGTTAAACTCTCTAATTTGAGCAATATGAAGCAGGAGTTGGGCTGTAGACAAAATGCCAACTTCATCTGAACATTGCAGCCAGCTGCCATAACCTCTGTTGGAATCCCGGTTAGAGCGACTCGGATCCAGAATGTGGCACTTTCACCTGACACCAATCAGGATGCCAGTTAAACTCTCTAATTCAAACAGGACGGGTGCAAAGTCTAGACTTTGTCGGGAAATCCCAACTCCGGCTGGGCATGACAGCCAGCTGACGCAACTTGGCGAAACAGGACTTGATGCAACACGAAGTAAGTTTGAGTCAGTTTGAGGCACATTTACCTGGCATGTATCATTCAACCACTCGAACAATAGGCACGCCAAAATGAGGGTGGGAGCTAATCTGTCGGCCTAACTCCAGCTGGGATTTGCAGCCAGCTGCGTGAATCCGGGTGGAATCCGGCTAGTGTAACTCGGAGCAATAGTGTAGCACTTTCCCCTGACACATGTCAGGATGCATGTTAAACTATTTTATTTGAACAAGTTCGGGACATTGTCGGGTAATCCCAACTCATGCAACACGAAGTAAGTTTGAGGCGCTTTCATTTGGCATGCATCAATCAACCGCCCAATCCATCTATCTCTAACAATAGCCACACCAATACGAGGGTGGGAGCCAATCTGTCGGCCAAACTCCGGCTGGGTTTTGTAGGATAAGAGTTAATTCGAGCACTATACAGCCAGAATTTATGGCAACCGGCTGCAAACCCTGCCGGAGTTGGACCGACAGAGTGGCTCCTATCCTCGTTTTGGCGTACCTTTTGTTAATGATAGATAGACTGGGCGGTTGAGTGATGCATGCACACGCCTCAAAGTGACTTCCTGTTGCATGAGGAACTGTTTCGCCAAGTTTCGTCAGCCAGCTGTCATGCCGAGTCGGAATTTAACTTTGGCCACACTTTGGCTCCGAGTCGCACTAGCCGGATTCCACCCGGATTTAAGGCAGCTGGATCCGAGTCACATAAGCCGGATTCCACCCGGATTGATGGCAGCTGGCTGCAATGTTCAGATGAAGTTGGCATTTTGGTAAGTTTACAGCTCAACTCCAGCTGTATATTGCTCGAATAAGAAGGTTTGACTGGTGACACACTCGTGCTCCGAGTCACGTTAGCTGGATTATACGCGGAGTTATGGCAGCAGGCTGCAAACTCCAGCCGGAGTTGGGCAGACAGAGCGGCTCCCATCCTCGTTTTGGCGTATCTATTGTTTGAGATAGATAGATTTGGCGGTTGATTGATACATGAGGTGTTGCATGAAGACCCGTTACTCCAAGTTGCGTCAGCCGGCTACCATGCCTAGTCGGAGTTTGGATATCCCAACAAAGTCCCGACTTTACACCCGTCCTGTTTTAATTTGAGAGTTTAACTGGCATCTTGACATGTCTCATGTGAAAGTGCCACACTCTTTCTCCGACTCACATTAGCCGGTTTCCAACCGGAATTTCGGCCGCTGGCTGCAATGTTCAGATGAAGTTGGCATTATGGGCAAGTCTACAGCCCAACTCCGGCTCTATATTACTCGAATTAGATAGTTTATCTGGCATCCTGACATGTATCAGGTGAAAGTGACACACTCTGGCTGCGAGTCACGCAAGCTGCATTCCACCCGGATTTATGGCAGCCGGCTGCAAACCCTGCCGGAGTTGGACCGACAGAGTGGCTCCCACCCTCGATTAGGCGTACATATTTTTCGAGATAGATTGATTGGGGGTTGATTGATACATGCTTGGTAAAAGCGCATCAAACTGACTTCGTGTTACATGAAATCCTGTTTCGCCAAGTTGCGACAGCCGGCTGTCATGTCCAGCCGTAGTTGGGGTTTCACGACAAAGTCCCGACTTTGCACCCGTCCTGTTTGATTTAGAGAGTTTAACTGGCATCCAAACATGTGTCGGGTAAAAGTGCCAATCTCTGGCTTCGAGTCGCACTTGCCGGATTCCACCCGGATTTATGGCAGCTGGCTGCAATGTTCAGACGAAGTTAGCAGTTTTGGCAAGCCTACAGCCTTACTCCGGCTGTATATTGGTCGAATTAGTGAGTTTAACTGACATGTGTCAGGTTAAAGTGGCACACCCTGGGTCCGAGTCACACTAGCCGGATTCCAACCGGATTTATGGCAGCTGGCTCCAATGTTCAGATAAAGTTGGCACTTTGGGCAAGTCTACAGCCCAACTCCGGCTTCATATTGCTCGAATTAGATAGTTTAATTGGCATCCTGACATGTATCAGGTCAAAGTGACACACTCTGGCTCAGAGTCACGCTAGCCGGATTCCATTCGAATTTATGGCAGCCGGCTGCAAAACCCAGCCGGAGTTGCCCACCCTCGTTTTGGCGTGCCTATTGTTTGATGCATGCCAGGTAAAAGCACCTCAAATCAAGCCAAGAATAACATTTCAAGACGATATGTTCGTACATAATTCAATCTGATTCCTGAAGACAATTCGGCCAAGCCAGAATTGCCGAAACGATGACTGTTACCGCTGATAAATACAGCTTGAGTTGGAGGAACTCCGGCTGTTCAGGCTGGTTGATATTGGTTCGATTTCCCGAATTTGCACCCTGTTTAAGATAAGAAAAAAAAGAATTGCTCCCAACAGGTTCGATTTTGCATTCGTTCAAGGCATACGAGATTCACTAGTTGCCGTATTAGCATAACAATGCAGCCAATAAAATGTGCGTGACGTTAGCCAGAGTAACTGGAACAGCCGGAACTCTGGCTACTCTGGCAACTTCACGCACATTGGGCAGTGTGAGGGTCCGGAACTATTCTAATTATTGATTTATATTTTAAGCCTAACCCCGAGGAACTTCAACTATTGGTATCGTCAGCATTAAATCTACCAAATGTTTGCATTAAGATTGCTTTTGATACATATTGCTGTATAAGTATCTTCTTTGTTGACCAGAATTAGAATGCTCGAATGTGCAGGCTGATCTAAATCTTTAATAATTACAAATGTAGTTCTAAGTGGCGCCCTTTTCGTTAAAGGAGATTGACGAATTGTGAAATAAAGACTGCATGAATTAGTCACTTTTGGTATGCTTAACTATATTTACTTAAGAAAAGAGGAATCTCCATCTTGTTTAACGTATGAGTAGAAGTGCCTTTTTTCGCACTAGAAAAGTTAGCCCGTAGGAAGAATGAGTAGAAGCGAAGTGTACGTAAACTCCTAACAACACCATATTATTATTATTTTCCTAACTTAGCTATACCCCATAAATCTTTCACCTCAGCAGTATTGTACTGCTTAGTTATCACGTCAGGGCTCGGCTTGGTACAGATCTATGAATATCGGTTTGGTATGATTGATACTATAAGACTTGTCAGTTAGGAGTTCACTGTATTCAGAAGTAAAAGACACTTACTAGACTCGGACTGCCTGTGACGCTTTTGTAGCAGATATAGTTTAAAAACACTGTAGGAAAAGGAGAAATTTCTCGTAACACATTTTTTCCTTTTCCAACAATATATTTATCTACATGCATGTTTAAAAGTAATATTTGAAATATTTCAGATTTAACTTTTTTCTCATCAAATGTATTTGGATTGTTCATTGGAAGTACCAGCAGACGACTTTGAAAATGTCAAGACAAGATGTCTGCTGCAGATGCGTCAAAATGCGTGTGGAAATGTTTTAAAACACCCTGTGATCTTCGTACTCAAATGTATCATCTATAGATGAGGAGACTATTATAATGAGTGTCCACATCATAGGATATGAAAAGTAGAGACGTTATATTTCAAATAAGCAGATATTTTTTATGGCAGTAATAAGCAAGTCACACAAGTATGAGAATGTGCCTTTTTAGTTTATGATACAATGTATAACTAGATAAGTATGTATTGAAGGCTTCAAAATAATTATTCCCACTTACAACCAAATCTGCATCAGACAACTTTTGAAAATCCGGGTTAAAACAATGGAAAATAAGTCTCTATTAATAATAACAGGATAACATGCTCTTCATGAGCACCTTATCCTATTGCAACGGTGTCTTCAAAAGACGTTTGCTGCTGATGCGTAAATGTGCAATTGTATATGAGAATTGGTTGGACGTATATTTCTTAGTGTGGATGCAAATCATTCTCCAGTCTCATTTACCTGCTGATATAGATTTGTTGTTGTCAATAGGAAATCAGATTGGGAATTAATTAAACAAGTTTAGTTTTGAGACACGGAAGAAAATATAGTGAGAAAAGTAAATCCCGATACATAGTGAAATATTCCAATATTGTGTAACACTGCATAACAAATACACAATTCACTTGGGAAGCACTGAAACACGGTTTTGTATTCACATAGTTCAGACAAAAAGCTAACATAACTAAACATTTGCATGTGGCAGACGATTTTTGGAAACATTGTAGATAAAGTAGAAATTGTCCTTCAAAAGCAATTTTCCCCTTTGTCCCGACGTTTCGATGAGTCATCTGCTGAATGCAGGCAATTGTTCTAATGTAAAAGACCATTGTATTGAATTTGAAGATTAAACTATTCAAAAATCGTGGTTATCAAAGATAGTAGTGTTACGATCTACCGACGAACCAGATTTATCTGTCTAATAATACCCCCGTAGTCTAAATTAAACAAAAGACACATATTTTTGAACAATTGACACCATTGTTAAATAATGAATGTCATTTCAACTATTATCTCGCTGAATTAATACAATTAGTATAACAGCTCCTTAACTCGCATTTCTTCTGAATATAATTTGCCAAAATTTGACGGATGAGAACAATCCAAATCAAAATTAAACTGCACGAATATTCATATTGATTTTGACCTACATCGTTCGCAATTGCAGTATAGAGTTGCACACAACACACACATGTTGTTGTAACTCGAGAACAGCAGGGATAGGTTTAAATCATGGTAATTGGTAAACACAGCTCTGTATTGTTATATCTGTTTAATTTAGGTGATATTAAATGTGCGTGAAGTTAGCCGGAGTAGCCGGAACAGCCGGAACTACTCCGGCTGTATTAACCGGCCGGAACAGCTGTATTTCCTATTACTACGACTATACTAACCAGCCGAAAAAACCATAATTCGGCTATTCTGGTCATCCTAAAGCTTAAACGACATGCATTATGTGCAAAAATCATTGTCTGTACATTTTAATATTGGCTGGATTTGGATGTTAAAACGGCAAATGTGAATCTCGTAGACCTTGCACGAATGCAGAATCAAACCTGCAGAGAGCAATTCTGTCGGCGCTACACATGTTTAACTCTTTTTTAACTCAAACATGACAGGTGCGAATTCGGGAAATCGAACCAGTATCAACCAGCCTGAACAGCAGGAGCTCCGCCAACTCAAACTGTATTTATCAGCCGTAAAAGTCATCGTTTCGACAATTCTTGCGGACAAGCTTGAATTATGTGCGAATTTTGTTTTTGGCTTGATTTGTCAGCTAGTGCAACTCGAAGCCAGATCGGGATATCGGTTGCAGCAGGCCAAACTCTCTAACTCGAACAGGTACATAGTCGGGACTTTGTTGGGAAAATCTCAGCTCCGACCGTCGGCGAAAAACATGTCATGATGTCGGTTAAACTCTTAACTCAAATATGTCGGGTGCAAATCCTATAAAAAAATATTGAATTGAATTAAATTGAGTAGGGTTGAAAATATTATGGGAAAGGGAGAAATTGCTCATGGTCAGCAATTTCTCCTTTTGCCACCATCTTTTCAACTCTATTTAATCATTAAACTCGCATTTATGTGGATTGTTCATGTTATAAGTTATATGTTTTCAAAGTCGTCTGCTGCAGAATTGTAATGTAAATTAAGTGTACATTGTATATAAGTTATTTACTTTTATAGTATATTTTGTTCACACGTGCGCAAATTAAAATCACTGTTATATAATACACATGTACATGTATATATAGATTTTTTAGATTGTATTATTGACTCATAAATCATAATGAATGAAAACTTCTGTTTCCATTATGCTTTTGAATTTGCTTATTTGGTTCTATGCAAGTAATTGATGTTAATGAAGTCACTTGATTTCTCGTCAAAGCCCTATGTCGTGGTAACTTACTCCTTAGAGTTGGTTTGGCATGCACATTTTTGTTTTGGCCCCATTCAAATTGAAAACCAATTGAAAGGTAGCAAGTTGCGGGGGAAGAGTGTTGACGAAAATTGCTGAAAGTCAGGAAACATATGTGTTGTTGAACTGGCTGATATGATATACATGTACATGTAACTAAACTCCATTTATTTGACAACCTAACAGGTAAAGATTTTCACAGTTTGGATATAAACTCAAGCTCAGCAGTTCATTCTAGTCTTTCTGATGACTGAACAAAATGATTGTGTCTAATGCATTCGTCTTCAATCAATGGGCTTGATAGTTGATGTGGGAAGGTAGCCGTTTGCCTGGGAAGAATGTTTAAACAAATATGTGCGAGACAGCCAGGAAACACTAGGTGATCTGGTAGTTGTGATTTAAATGAATTACCATTGAAATAGCGTCAACTCTTTCCCACAAACAACAAATCTGCAGCAGACGACTTTGTAACCTGCAGCAGACGACTTTGTAACCATTTAGTAAAATATATGGAAAGTCTATTTTTTTTAATGTTCAATTAGAGAACAAAATTGAAAACATTGTGGCAAAAGCAGATATATGAACTTTATCAGAATGTTTGTCTTGATGATATGTAGGGCAAGTTCGAATATGGGTAATGTCGTGTCAAAAAGTAGGTCACTAGGCCAAATTGAAGGAAAATCTTGTTAACACTCTGGATGCTGCATCTTTAACTTTATCAGAATGTTTGTCTTGATGATATGTAGGGCAAGTTCGAAATTTGGTCTTTCTTTTCAAAAACCAGGTCACTAGGCCAAATTAAAGAAAACTATTGTTAACACTGTAGAAGCCGCTTTTTCTTTTGCTTCAGCAGCTTAAAATATTTAGTCAGAATGGTTATCTAAATGATATCTAGGTGAAGTTCGAATATAGGTCATGCCGGGTAAAAAACTAGGTCAATAGGCAAAATTGAAGGTATGTTGTTAACACTTTGGAGGCCGCATTCTTTGCTTCAGCAGCTTAAAATTTGGTCAGAATGTTTATCTTACTGATATCTAAGGTATCCCACCCAAGAGGATTCTTTTGATTACCAAAACAAAAAGTCGTCTGCTGCAGAGGCGTCAGAAAACGTCTTTATAAGGGAAAGAGTTATCACGGACGACCCAGTGGAGACTGTACATACATTGTTTGCAAAAGATAATCATATATATACATTATGTATATATATTGCTTAATTCTTTTCTGGTTTTACGCCATTTTTGACATTATTTTAGTTATATCATGTTGACGGTTCACTTCCTAACGATCCCTGGGTAAACAGACTAGGCTAGGAAATGCGCATTGCCCAAGGATACTCCATCATGACCGGTTCCAAATCACCAACTCTAACCACAGCGGATTTCTTATGTATTGTTTAACGAGCAATTTCTTCTTGACTCACAATCAATGACAATTTCTTCTTGACCCACAATCAATGACAATTTCTTCTTGACCCACAATCAATGACAATTTCTTCTTGACCCACACTCAATGACAATCTATACAAAATATAGTCCTAATCTTTTAATGATCATTTATTTTCCTCATTAAAAATGGTAGTAATGGCTTCCATCCTTCATAGCCCGAGTTGCAGGGCTTTAACTAAGGCTTATAGTCTAATACACCAGTGTCAGGATAAATAATATCAATGGTTAGTAATTAACCCAGAAAACGCAGTGATACAACTAAAATACTGTTGAAAGCGACATAAACACCATTTAAACAAACAAATCAGTCTTTGTCAAAGCTGTTGTGAAAAATTTAAACAATGAACATTTGAGTCATGCTTCTTGAAAACAAACTTTGACAAATCTATTATTAGGGAAGATAAAGATCTGTACATAAATCGGAAACATTTGTCAAAAGGTTTTTAACCCTTCCCACATACGACAAATCTGCAGCAGACGACTTCGAAAACATATTGACAAAAGCTCTAAAAATCTCCTTAAATGAGAGTTTAATTATTAAATAAAGTTGAGAAAACATGGTGGCAAAAGGAGAAGTTGCTCATCATGAACAATTACTCCTTTTGCGACAATCAATGCTAACGCAAAATCTAGAATGAGGTGAAATATATATCTTTATTAGTGTATGTATACCTACAATAACAAGACATACAGTATTGACGAAATCGAGTTATACCTGTCTTCCTATTATGAACAATTCTTTTGTTCGATTGGGTAGACAATGGTTAACATTTAGCTACATGTATAAACCTGGGGTGAGTTCCATAGTAAACACAACGTAAACTAGTTTTAGCTCTGTCTAACATACCAAACTAAAACGGACTATCCATTAAAGAAGATAAGAATCACATCTACATGTACAAATGAATCGATATTATTCGTCAAACCGCATGGATGTCGATATTCGCCAAAAAGTTTCCGACAAGTCAATCGCTTACTTTGCCATTAATTATTCTAAATCTGTATAAATGTGTCTAGTGACATGGGGTCTATATCACAGTGAAAGGTGCAATGTAAATGTGTAACTAAAGCATTTTACTAGGTAGATGGGGTGTTGCATACATTGAATACATTTGTAAATCAATGATATTGAAATTCCTGCTATATTGTTTGAAATATTATTGTGGCAATATTACAGTTAAGTCGTCCTTTTTAACGAGGAAATACAGGTACTGCGTAATTCAAAAAGAATTTTAGATGCAGTTCAAAGGGAAGTAATTCATTTTAAATAGACGACCATTATACCATTATGGGTTATGGTTCGTTTCCAACAAGTGAAACTATACAAAAACCTGTCTCAAAATACAGTTCAGTATACGAACTACCAAAATAACAAAGAAATCATACAGGTTGACGGACCATTTTTCGTGTTATTAAGTCAAATAGAAGGTCACCTTTATCCCTCAATTAATTTTACTTTCAATTTCAGAAAATACAGGAAGTTCTGAAAAAGGCTATTAGAGTGTCAATATAGCTAAAAGCAAACACTATCTTGGTTATAAATCAGTCAGAGGTTATTCAACTTTATAAAAATCACTTTCAACTTTCAACAAAAATCATTATTGTCCAATGGAAGACAACCTCAGTCTTATATATTCGTCTGAAATTGTCTGCCCGGCAAGCCGATCCGATTAACTTCCCTTTGACCTAAGCAGATAACTTGAGTGTCCTTGGGCTTGTCTTACACTGACTTCTTTCACGGCGACCAGTTCACCAACGCATGATTTGCATGTCTTTCTCTCATTTGTACTCAACACATCATTATTCTTAGGAAATCAATCCTTTGTTTCTATTTATCATTCGTCGGGTGAAATTAGTTAGTTCGCGATGTCTGAAACATCCGGCGACTCTTAATGATCACATATATTTCAATGTGAAAATAAAAAAGAAGCCCATAAGGTTAAATTTCTCTTTCTCTAACAACAATTTTGTTAAATTATATAATATTGGCATATTAAAAACATTTTTACTTAATCATTTATGGAAATAGATATAAGTATATATATCAAGCAATGAAAGATTGGTATACTGTAGCTAGATACATCATGCCGTATCATGAAGTTAACAATCATTGCTAATAGTCCGGGCATTCAATAACATCCTGTCTGTTTTGCCTTTATGAAAGATAAAAAGAAAGATATAATTACTATTTAAGTCTTTAAATGGAGATGAGAACTTAACATTTGTAAAAAATCTAGTCTTGGTACTGTAAATAGTCATCACATTGTCCATGGAAATATGACATATGCAGAGACCCAGACACACTATGATATATCACTCTTTTCAAAAGTATAAGATGAAACAACAAGCCTGTATGACTAACAGAATATTTTATATTTAATTCACACATATGAAATGATACTGAATCATCAAACATCTGACAATGTCATCTTGTATACGTCAATTTAGTTTCGCCTGCTTTTACCAATATATTTACATAAAGATCTCTTGAACCCAAAGTGGCCTATACCTTTACGCGACACCTACTTACTTTCATCTCTTTACATATGGTCTCGGCAGGATAGATCCCCCGGAACTTTCTCTACACTTTCGTTTCGCATCTTGCCCTTAGAGTCTGATCAGGACAGCACCTCAAACCACTATGTACATGTAATGCTGTAGTCCCGAGTTCTTTGAAATATCAGATCGTCTTGCAAACTTAACATATGCGGATTTGTGATAAACATTGGAAATATCATCCACGGAGTCAATGCTAAACTCCTTGGGAAGTGGCATACCTGAAATGCATTCTTTTCTATGCCGATTATTTCACAGATCTTCCAAAGCAGCCTCTCTCATCAACACAAATTAAATGATGTTTTCAATGAAATGTATAATCACTAAAAATAATAGAAAAAATAAGTTAAAATATACTTGCATGTATAAATACAGTTAATGTTAATGACGATTGAATTAAATATAAAGTGATCTGAAAGTATTATATTATAATTGGGCTTTTTGACCTTCTGAAGATAATGTGAAGGAATTGCATTAGCCTCTGAACCAGTTCTGACAAAGATAAACTAAAATGGATGAGCGCCATCATACAACTGCAGACAGTGAACTGTTTTGTCTTTACGATAATGACCCATAACAGTCCTAATAGATGTGACCTAACCGAAATGATTTACCACATCTCTACAAAAGCTTAGGAGCTAGACAGTACACTTTTGTCCCCATACACTCACCCGGTTATTTTTACACTCTCCTAATTTGAAATTCATCTTCACATTTCAGTGAGACAGAGAATGTTGTTTAACACTCTGAATGTTATTTTCTCTCCTGCAATTCCCCGTTGGGTGCCATTGAACCCGATCTGACCGTAGCTTAAACCTTTGACCATTGACTCCAACGGTGATTGCTTTACCATATAGCCCTGAAATCTTGCTCAGTCCCAGACAGTACACATGCTCATCTATTATGTCACTTGGCTACATGAATCAATTCAGTCCAACAGACTTCCATCATGCTTCTCAACCTTTGCGTTAGCTATAATAATCAAAATACCAAACGGTCAAGTCAAATCATTCAATATATCTATGGCTTACCAACACTAGCGTTTTCCTTTCTATTACAACTGTGCAATAGTCGTTACGAACCCGACAGCTTGGGTGAAGCAATTAAATCAATATCGTATACACTCTAGCTTTCTACCGATTCCACACGTCTGCAGTTCACCTAATTTACATGTTAAGTTCATTGTTCCCGTAATAATGTTGGTTGTGCGGAGATAAGCATGCATCAAATATTTAAAAACAAATGTTTTAAAGAATAAACACATATTTGTTATTAGTATTCACATTTTCTTTTTTAAAAACTGTAATGGCATACTATTGGCTGCAAAGGTTCGTTTTAACTGACATAACATGTTAAGTTCATTGTTCCCGTAATAATGTTGGTTGTGCGGAGATAAGCATGCATCAAATATTTAAAAACAAATGTTTTAAAGAATAAACACATATTTGTTATTAGTATTCACATTTTCTTTTTTAAAAACTGTAATGGCATACTATTGGCTGCAAAGGTTCGTTTTAACTGACATAACATAATAACGCACTTTGTGACAACCTGGGGAGACAACCGACTTAACGTTTGACTAGCGAATCAGCGACCTATGTTAACATAGTGTCGAAATTAGCGTTAGACAGCTCTGGACCCCCCCCCCCCCCCCCCCCCTCTTTACAAAGAAGTGGTGGGGCCCCTACGTTACACATAGGTAGGCCCCCACCCGACTTACACATGCGTTACGACAACACTGAAAAACCTGTAGCTTGCAAGCGTGTCAGGCCAGGGGAGAGGCCAGGTTGATAACCCTAAAAAAGCTTTCTGTCTCCCAAGAACCGCCACGGGGAAATATCTACCAATATTTTACCACACCACAAAATGTTGTTTTTGCTCCTACTGACTAGCGGGATATAGATTGCTGTTTCTTTTAAAAACATGTTTAAGGCTGCTTTCCATTTTATTTTTAGAAGAATGTTGTTTCCTAATTTTGACAGGTGGGTCCCATCTGTACATACTAGCCTCGTCTACCTTGATATAACTATAATGTTGTATGACTTTCCGACCTGTCTGTAACAAGAATGATTTAATTGCCGCGTTTCCTCCTTTTGTCAAACTGTGACCCCAAACTAATAGGAGCAAAATGCCAATATCTCCTTGAGAGCAATGACGACCGACAAAATCATTGTTGTGTCTTTGAATAGTACTTTAAAGCGTAGAACGTAATTGTTTATATCCTCTATCATATCCTTGCCGGAAACGCCTTCCGTATTAAGATCTTCGATTCAACGTGGATAAATGGGATATTTCGCACACATATCTTTTTTGAACTGTGTGTCAAGAGATAAGTTGACGTTTTTCGGGTTGTTTCGCAGGTGACAATGTCTTAACTGAGACCGTGTACAATGTGCCTCGTCTCAAACAACCTTGGGTATTTGGATTCAACTGTTTGGAACGGTGTTTTGAACCTATCCGTTCAGCGGCTGTTTGGAAACTTCTCTTCCGAACCAACTCAAACGCTGAGACGGTGTTGAACCTATCTGTTCAACGTCTGTTTGGAAACTTCTTTTCAAACTCTGAGCACCCTATGTGAAATAACCTAGTGCTGAACCGATGCCGAACCACCGATGTTATGTAGGGTATATCAGCTGATACTCCTCTGGTAGAGTGGTCTATTTATGTCATATAAACGTTTAAAGCAATGATTCGCAGCATTTCTTGTAAAACGATAGCGTAGCGTATCTCGCGAAATGCCCGAAATATGCACTCATTATATTAGTCTTATAAAACGTTCAATAAGGACTATGACTGAATCTAATTTAAAACTCATTTAAAGATAAAAATTGAATGAAACTACTTACAATACCACACTTTCATATATACCAGTTTATATATTAAATTAACCTTTCAATATATATAAAACATGAAACTAAACCGTGCATAATAATAAACCAGTTAAAAATCAACAATTTATGTTTTATGAACGTAATCATAACAGAATCAAAGTACACTCGGTACTACATTTAAAAGGAACTATATACAAGAGGTTGTACTGCCTGTACATAACAGATTATTCTGACACTGTGTATCAAGTGTAGTTTTCAGCATATCGAGCGTCATCCTTTTCCCCCCATCCAGCTGATCGTTACATATGTTAGGCCTAAGTGCTGATCGAAAGCCTGTCTTGTCGCCATGTCAGTGCAGTACACAATAGAGGAACCCTCAATCCACACACTTTGCATTCCTGACAAACCTAGGATGTTATTGATTTGCATGTGTGAAACTTATAAACTTATGTATTTAATATATATATATACATTTGATTTCCACCTGCCTGGTTTTCTCACCTAGCGACCAATGTAGGAAACCTGTAAGTTTCTCAGATTGCGAGACTGGCTGACGAGCCCATATGATGCATTTTATCATACAAATATTAGTTATGAGAATTGATACCTCGAAAAAGGTGATTTTATATCTTTGTTACTTAAAGTGGCATTTTTATCCAGAGAGAAGAACTTCATGTAAATAAAGTTCAAATCAATTTTTCTAAAAATTAAGAAACTGAATTGGTTTGGGACCACAAACAAGTTACACAATAGCACACACTTACGAATTATACTTTTCTCCAAGATTTCAGAATTTTAAATTTCATTCCGGAAATGTATCGCATTTGGTCGATTTGAATCGTACGGAAATGTTGCGCCTAGAAGCCCCTGCGCGCCATCTAGCGGAATTCAAGAACAACATCGAAGCGTAAACACAACTACATTAGACCTATTTAAAGGTTGCTTGTCCAATACAAACCGTGGTCACAGAAAACTAACATTATCTTATTTCCATATGTTTCTGTGACATACCTGAACTCATCTTAAGGTTAAACAGTATGTAAATGTTTATTGCTTGCTGTTAAACGCCGCTTTCAACATGTTTATGTTATATCGCGGAGTTTCCTAGGTAAGTTACCAGCACTACTGGTCAATTCATCCTGACATCAGCCAGTCAATCGTAATGCTAACCCTGCAACCCTCAGCGCCACGGAAGGCAGTCATTAGTACAATTTTTAAAGTGGAATGAGCCGGCCAGGGATCAAACGTGTGACCTCCCGCACCCGATGTGGACGCTCTACCAATTAACCATCGAGGCGGTCAAGTAAAGTAAATTTGTTTATCTAGTGCTTAACAAATGATGCTATTTATAAGATGATTTCCGGTATGTCACAAAAAAAACACCATTCTCTTATTTCATAATAGTGAAGATCCTGATCAGTATGTACTTATGCAGTATGAGCAGGGTCTTCACTATTAGGAAATAAGAGATTGTTAGTTTTCTGTGACATACCTGAAATCATCTATATTCCATAAACAGGATAATTATATAATGCTTTAACACTAGATAAACCATCCTCGGTAGTCAGGCTATTCATAACATATAGGATACCCTGGGCAAATTGGCTGTACAAATTTAGTAATCTTAAATAATTTATGAGGTGAAATGCATTCGCTTGATGAGCCGCATGACACAAACCTCATGCGATACAAAATTTACAGTGTAGTTACGGAGGAAATCTTGGTGCATGCTTTAAGTTTCGCTAGCCTGGGTACCGAGGACGTAGAAAAACATACTTATTGTGTTTCTATGCCTCAATGAACTGATTGTGTACATTTAATCACCCCCCCCCCCCCCCCCCCCCCCCCGCATGTTCCCATGTTTGTATTGGACACCAATCTTTAAATACAATGGAGTTGTAATTTAGCTCAGGGAAAACAATTAAAATATGAAAGCTTTCTCATACTAGAGTCTAATTAGAATCAAACATCACCGCATAAAGGTTTATAAGGGAAAACAATTGTCATTTTACTTATTATTTTTTATGAATTTCCATAAAAGTGCAACTTTAACAGTGCCTCTTACCTAACTTCAAAATCAGATCGGCTGCCTGATCAATATTTGAATATGTGACTGTGCAGTGTCTTTCCTCAATGAAATCGTTAAAAGATTGGCGAATTACTGATATTTGAAAAAAAAAATCCACGTGTAACTGGTCCTTTTCTGCCTGTCTTGACCTACCTTTTAGGCTCCTTCCCCACTTTCCTTGGTGTACTTCTCCTCTTTGGTGCCATTATTTTACACTGATTATTTGGATTTTAATTTTTTTTTTTTTTTTTTTTTGCTGTACCCTTCAAGAGTTGCAGGAAAAAAAGGAAGCTGGTCTTGGCAACTGGACAGTTGAACTTTGGGTAAAAAGAGATCATACCAAGGGAGAGAACTGCGATAGGTATCTTTGGAAAAATCAGGACCGGTTATTTCCCTTGCAATGACATTAATTTTTAACTCACAAACACAGTGTTACAAAATGTTTTAAATTGGATTATAGCAAATACAATTAATATGATCTGTATTATTTCCATTTAAACCCTTTCCCACGTAGACGTCTTTTTGAAACCATTGTAGCAAAAAGCGAAGTTGCTCAATATGACTTTTTAATTTAAACAGGTTTCCCATATCTATACCTTGTTTTCAAAGTCGCCTGGCACTGCCTGTTTGTTGTCTGTGAGTTATGGTAAAATATTTGATATGACCCGGATGAAGACCGAACCTGGCTCACGATGTTGTGGCACTTGCAACACAATCCAATTACAAGACCCTTGGTCATTTGATGTAAGTACTATGTCCTGTGAGAGGTGGATTTTAAACAGATGTGTGTGTTCGACGTAAATCGTGGGCTGGTGATTAACTCTTGAAGCTTTCAATAATATTTGCGGCAACTTATGCAAATAAGGGGAAAGGGGGCTTAATTTCTCTTACCAACATAAAATGGGGGAAAATGCAGCAAACGAAATGCGCAGATTAACGAAAACATTTAAAACAAGTATTTAGCTGAAGGTCTGTTATCGTGGGGCGTGACATAAGGTAGTGCCTTCACAACAATTTCGGGATTAAACTGAATACCAGACTTTGTTTGACCTCGGTCAGTTGATCTTGGATAATCACTGCGATATACCATTTACAAAGATAGAGAGTACTGATATTAAGTAGGAAAGTAGGTAGGTAGGTAGGTAGGCGTTAAAACCAGACCTGTGTGTGAAGTTGGCTCTAGGATCGGTCATCGTTCATCGGCCATCGGTGTTCAAATGTATATAGCATACGGAACGATGACCTGGAATACCGAGCTCGGCCATCAGTGTTCGTACTTATATAGCCACCTAAATGGCAACACATTAGCAACATCAACGTATGCAGTTTGAATGGATTTTCGGAATAAGTAACGAATAAGTGTTTTGAATAAGTAACAGGTGATTTGAACTAATGGGTCTCCGTCAGCATCTAAAACAACAACAATATCACAATTGTGGTTTGCAACATCAACATATGCAATTCGAATGATATTTGCGATAGCAGATGCTTCTTTCCTTGAAAAAGGCCGAATAGGTAACCAGATTGTGAATAAGTAACAGGTTATTTGAAATGTACCAATGGGTGTCTCTCATCATCTATAACAACAACAACAACGTCATCAACAGTGTTGTTGGCAACATCAACAATTGCAGTACCTTAGATCAAATCTGAAAAAGTAACGAATAAGGAACAAGGAACAAATAACCAACTTCACATTTGAATAAGGAGCAAGGAATAAGTAACCAACTTCACATTTAACTAAGGAATAAGGAACAATTGATTGATAGGGGTTTAACGCCTTTTTTTTTACAATTTTTCAGTCATATCACGGCGGCCAGTTCACCTACTCATATGGTTCTTGGCTTTCTCTTATCAGTATATCATACAAAATCCTTTCAAAGCAACTGGCTGCTTTTCCACATAGACGTTTAGCCCATTGGTGGAATAAAGAACAAGGAACAAGGAATCAACTTCACATTTGAATAAGGAATAATGAATAGGGAATAAACTTCACGGAGTTAGTCTTGTAACTGAGAAGTAAGGAAACTTGTGCTACGTGCTTCGGCACTGCCACTTGTCCCCCTAGCCTTTATTGAAGATGTGTGGTTCCAGACTCTGGAATAATGTGACAATGTCTCAGTGTCGGTGTCTAAGTTTAAGGATTAAAGCAGTGGGTATAGGGAGACCGCCGCTTCGGAATCATTATGACCATGATGGTCCACGCACTACCAATCATGTTGAGGGTTATAAAGAAACAACTACGACACTGACATCCTAATATTTACACTCTGATAGACTTAGTCCAGAAAGAGCAGGATGCTTACGAAATTGCTATTCCAACACGCCAACGGTGGAAAGCAGCGACAAGGAAGCGGGTATACCGTGAGCCTGGGCAAATCTCATCTGACTGAAGCACCAACTGCGAACTGGCGAAATGGACATCATGACGTCTGTTGATGCTGCTTCTCACTTAGTTAAATTAAAGTGAATATGTACAATATGAGTTAATATATGTTTTAAATCCGTCTACACATAACTATTTCAAGATGTGCTATTTATATATATATTGTGCTATGCAAGTTCATCATTTATTACCAATTCATTGTTCCATGTTTTAATTCATAGTAGGCCTATAGTACATTATTGTAAATAACAATCAGCTCTATATTTGTGTTTGTCTAATATCTTTGAGCAACTTTCCCAAATTTAGAAACACAACTTTTCAGATTGTATATGAATGTTAAATGAATATCGCAATAGCCTTACTTACCGTCATTAAAGATATAAAAACCGAAATATCCTCAGTTCATAACATAGCCCATGAAAGTTACACATGTTCATGGAACAGCAATAAGAAGGTTGCATTTTGGCGGGGTCTCATAGGTAAATTGTCTGATTTCAACAGCATCATAAATAACGTTCACATATCTGATTCGAGTTCTATTGAAAGTATGGTTATACATTTCTCTGAAAAGATATGTGAAGTTGCAGATCCACTTTATTTAAAGGTTGATCGCAAATCTAACTCTAAACATATTAATATGTATTCGGAATAAATGTGGCGCTGAGTTTTATAATGCTAAGCGATTATACAAACAATACTTGAACGCGTTCAATGTAAATATAACGTATGCAAATAGGCTTGAACTTAGTAAATTTAAAAACATCTAGTGCGCAAAAAGAAACGCGCTTACAAGATGAATAAAAAACATTGAAATAATTGATTTAAAGAAACGCAAGCCTCGAGAATTCTGGAAGCATTTTAGCAAACGTAAATGTGCGTCTGCACTTGATATTCATATTAACGATTTTAAGCAGCATTTCTCCGAGGTCTACAGTGATATACGCACTATGCTTATAGATCATGTTGAATCTGTTATTGAGGACGCATATTTCAATATCGAGACTCCTACATACTCTGAGTGCAATATAGCTGTTACTTATAATGAAATTAAGTCGGCAATTAAAAGATTAAATCGCAATAAGGCATCTTGTCCTAGTGACAATTTGTTAAATGAAATATTTTCTTGAATCGGACGATATTTTAACTGGACATTTAACATATACTTTTTAATGTAATATTCGATGCAGGTTATTTTCCACAACAATGGTCGGAGCATTATTCCCGTATTTAAAAAAGAGAGATAAGCCCTCAACTGATACTCACAGAGGAATAACATTAATGAGTAACTTAGGAAAGTTATTTACAAGTATCTTAACCAATAGAGTGAAACAATGGTTTGAAAATAATAACTTATTGTCAGATGCACAATACGGTTTTCGTTAAAAAAAAACAGCACTGTAGATGCAAATTTCATTTTACATAATTTAATCGAAAACTTTCTACATGATAAAATGCGTATCCCCTGCGCTTTTGTCGTTCTTAAAAAGGCTTTTGACTCTGTTTATCGAAATGCACTATGGTATATGCTTTACAAAATGGGATTGGACGGGAAAATACTTCAAGGAAATGTATTCAACAGTGAAATCAAGGGTTAAACATTTTTAATTCTTTCTCGGACTTTTTCAATGTAGCAGTCAGTTTATAATAAGGTTTAAATAATTCTCCAATTTTGTTTGCCATGTGTTTCGATGATTTGGAACTTTTCCTTTAAAAATAAAATTGACTCGGTTCTAACTAATTATTGTCCTTCTTTTCGCTGATGATATGGTGCTCGTTGGTAATTCAGTACAAGATTTTCAAAATAGTCTTATTGTATTGGGGTTTAGAGGTGAATACAGAACACACTAAGATAGTTGTATTTCGCAAAAGAGGTCCTGTACTCCAGTGTTATTATAATAACCAAGTCTTAGAAGTGGTTGATGACTTTAATTGTCTAGGTACTGTTTTTAACCACACGGGCTCTTTTAAACTAAATAATCAATACATTATTGGGAAATCGCTAAAAGCCATGAATGATTTACTTATAAATATCAGGAAATTCGAATTATGTCCAGTGATATCTCTTCAATTATTTGACGCTTTTGTGGGGTCAACTCTGAACTATGGGTGTCCTATTTGGGGGTTTAGTAAATCAAAGGACCTAGAACGAGTACATCTTAAATTCTGTAAACAAATTCTCGGCGTTAAAGCTAGCTCTAGCAATACAGCAATTTATGGAGAACTTGGCCGTTTTCCATTATATATCACCAGATACGTTCTTATAATAAAGTATTGGATAAATTTACTCCACACTAAGATATTATACTTAAAACAATGTATGAGAATGCATTATCTAAATGTTTGTTGGGTGATAAAAATTTGGTATCTAAGATTAAAACTTTATTAAATAACGTTGGTTTTTCCGAATATTGGGATTACCCAATGTTCAAAGAAAGGCTTATCAATTGTTTCAAGCAAACATGGTTTTCTGATATTGAAAATAATCGAGTTTATATATTTTTGTAAAGTCAAACTTTGGTGTTGAAAAATACATCAAAACAATAAGCACTAAACGGAACAGGAGTTTGCTTACTCGTCTTCGAATCTCGTCACATAATCTACGCATAGAGTCGGGCAGATATGGCAGAAATAGAATATATCGACATGAAAGAGTCTGCACTATATGCAACTCTGGAGATATCGAAGACGAGTATCACTTTGTACTAACATCCATGTCATATAACGAAATTATACAAAAATACATTAACAAATAGTTGTATGTACGTCCTAGCATGTCGAAATGTATACAGTTATTGAATACCTGCAATAAATCACTATTAATTAACCTCTGTCATTTTATAAACTATGCAACAAAGCATAGACTTAATATCGTTAATGTAAACAAGGTTTTACAAGTCCTTTTACAAGTTTTATGAAATATTATTTCAGTTCATGTATACATGACAATATGAGAAATGTTAACACAGAATAATTTTAAACATATATAAACGAGGCGGACAAAACACAAGGAGGAATATTCTTAAGAAATCATTTTACCTCTTAAACTTAAATATGATTGCCTTTATGAATGTGCCAAATTTACGATATTTCACAAAATTCGAAATGTTAAATGAGACTTTTGAAAAGATGGATGTTCGGACGTTTGTAAACAATATTATGTATAAATCTAGGTTGTTGGTATGCACCGTTACTGCGCGATCTTGTTGATGTTTGTGGTTCATAATTAGGCTTGTTTCCATATTTCGGCTGTGTCCTTTGTAGTTCCAGCTTCCCAGTCTGAGTGTTGTATATTTTATTTCCGACGAAGAGTTTGTCGCGGACCATTATAACATTTTCTTTGATATTAGGACCATTTTAATGGGTATAAATCGCGTCTGCGAGCTTCCATTTCGGGAGGTAACTGTTCATTGATGTATATACCTTTTCTTTTCATGTTTAAGCGTCTCCCAGCTGCACGTATTAATTCCCTGTCACGGTAAAGTTCAAATTTTGCTATAATGGGACGAGGTTTGCCATTGCCTGACGGGCCTCTCGACCTATGTACTCTGTCGAACTTTATTTCGTTCAAATGTATGTTATTGTTTATATTAACTGTGTTGTCGTTTTCCACGCTTTGTGTTAGAAAGTGACGGAGTACATCTTCGCATGTCGTGTGTTGTAGCCGAATTGGTGTGTGTTTTCATGGATTTCTAATGTGTTTGGTTCTTCATTGTGCTTTTGTGTATTACTCCGGGATCCCTATGAAAATCAAATGTTCGCGCATGGACCGCCACTGGAGGTCAAGTAATTGCTTATTAAGATGTTCATTCTTGTTGTTTAATGCCTGGAAGTCATTTTGTAGATAATTTTTGTTCTTCTCTAGGCTATTTATAGCTTTCGTTTGTGTGGATTTAAAGGAAGCGTAAGCGTCAATAACATCACTGAAAGACTGACAGAAAGTTTCAACATCAATCAACTTATTGATCATGAAAGTATTTTCAGTTTTAAGCGTAGCTATGTCCGTTTTCACCTTTGACAAATCTTTTTCATTGCAGTCAAGCTTCAAGATTCCGTTTTCATGGAATTCATTTGTGCATCTGGAGGATTTAGTACATGTGTACCACTTTGAGGTTGTATCGACTGTGGATAACTGGGTGGAGGATGGGGGGAGGGGGTTGTGCTGTTGGTAACTGAATGCACTGTATATGTCCGGGTTGTTTGTATCTGGCTTGACAAAGGACGCAGGGTTACAGTAAGTTTTCATGTTATTGTAAGTGAGATTCTGTTCTACTTGTCCTTAGTTGCAGTTGTTAGTTAGATATGGTTGAGGTGTAAATTGAATTCCACATAAGCCCTGAATTAAAAACAGCTTAGTTGGAAATGGTATTTCTGAAGAATGTTAGGCATTTTTTTGTAAGAATATAATAGTCAATAAGCTAAGCTTTTGATGTATAGTGCTGTTGAAATCGATATGAACCTTATTGTATAGTTCATGCATATAAACATGTGCTCATATTAAATGATTACATATAAAACTTTTAATAGCACTAAATGTATGGGAACGTTAATGTATATATTTCGATGAGGTTAAATCCATATAACCATTTGTTGATAATTAATGTGTATAAACATGAGATAATTTTTCGAGTGCATAATGTTGGTAACAGTAAGTGAAAAGGATATTGAATACATGTGTTAATGAATTTGTTTCTTTTATTGGGGTTTTACGCCGCTTTCAACATTATTTCAGTTATATCACGGCGACAGTTCACTAGTTCATGATCCCTGGGTAAACAAACCAGTACTAGGCTAGAAAATGTGCCTTGCCCAAGGGCACTCCACCATGACCGTTGTGCCGCGACTGGAGATCGAACCCGGTTTCAAATCCCCGACGCTAACCACTCCACCACAGAGGATTCCTTTTTTTAAATGAACATGAAATTATGTATTTATTTGTTTGTATTACAAGATGCATGTATATGTATACGTAAATAAAATCTATCTGTCTTGAAATGAAGGTGATTTGTCTTCTTCTTTCCAAATATGACCTTTCAGTACCTCAACTACATGACGATCAAGCTTAACCTTTAATCCACAAGGAACTTTCTTTGGTAAAGCATTTGCCAACTGATAGCCATTTTCAGATGTTATTGATATATAAGCCACTTCCCCTTGTTTTGTTACCGTTTCGAAATGCATGTAGTCGTCATTCTTTATTATAGTAAAGCCTGGCTTTACTGTCGAATAATCATACTCTGCAGCAGGATTCACTCCAACTCCGCAACCTGCTGCACTAACTTTAGCCCCACCTTTGACACTTTTGGAATATTTCTTCTCACATTCAACCTTTGCGTAGATTACCTCATTACTTGTGTTTGCCACTGTAACGCCTTTATGTTTAATCCTTTTGTTTCCGTCCATTTTATGTTATTTCTTTCTTTTCTTTCCTATTAGGAAAAGAGAAAATAGCATTACAAGTAAAGGATAAATATTATGTAAATATTTTTGTTTTATGAAAACAAATCATTTATTATAAAACGATTAATTTTGCTTCTACTCTGATTGTACATTTTATGTGAAAAAAGTTTTTCTTTTGTTTCTCAACATTTTATGTTATTCTTTCTTTTATTTTCTATAAGGAAAAGAGAAAATAGCATTAAAAGTAAAGTATTAATACTATGTTAATATTTTTGTATTATTGAAATATATCATTTATTATAAAATGATTAATATTATCAATAATACATATGTGTCCTAATATAACTGACTTTAAACCTATCTGGCGGATAAGCCAATAACTGACGCAAAGAGCTGGCCAAAAAGTCCTGGGCCGAAGAAACAACAGCCAGAACGTACGTTGGCCGAAACGTCCTACAACCATTTGATTCACGGTGTATCGCATTTATTTCGTTGAAATAGTCTTTTTCAGAAACAAAATTAAAATATAATTTCTGGGCACGCTTTACAAAAGAAAGGAAACAAGCGTAATCTCGCATTACACGAACTATGTATAATTCAAATATATATTTAAGAACAAAACACATAAGGAGAAACGCAATCCATCCTGTCCGAGGTTTCGTTATACATGTATCGGAATAAGGGCTTATGTGCCCTGCCTAAAGCAGACTATAGAAACTCTTTTAATAACCTGTTTGTTTTAATATAAAAGATATGTTCTTATTATCGCGTTTCTCTCTATTTTTTGAAAATCTAAAATAAGAACAAGACGTCACAAGTAATAATTAGTGTCAAACAAATCTTGTATAATAATAACATATGTGAAACTGGTTGAGAACGTTATTGATTTGTATCATGGACGTTCGACGTAGATATGAGGGATAAGTATATACATAGGAGAGTTACATTCTGTTTAATTTTTATCAAGACATAGGCTTTAATAATGGGTATATTTTGTATGTACCCGTTTGCACAATAAATACGTGAGAACTTAGGTTATCGTCAGAGATCACAGGTTTTCTGAAAACCTAGGTTCCCATTGCCTAACGAAAACCTAGGATCTCAAATAAGATAAATGCAACTTGCGTGTAAGTCCATATAAATCACATTTTTATGTATATATAAACAGAAACATACAAATACATTTGTATTCATATGCTCTGTAGTAAAGTATATTCTCGCGCTGAAGTCAGCCAATGAAATCTTAGGATCTCGATTTGCAATGATAGTATCCAATTACAACCTAAGATCTCAAATGCATTTGAGAATAAATAAAACCTATTCGCCAACCTATCAATTGTCCTTCATGTTCATAATAGACAATGGTTTACAACTAATTACTTGAATAAACATAGAATATTACAAAGCGTTTATTAATAAAAAATAAATATATATATTCTTTAAATACCTATCTGAATTATTCCCATTTCGCCAATATACATACACGCAAGAAATGCGATGGGAATCATATAATTCGCATTATTAAGATTCACTTTTAAAATATAAAAACAATTACATAATAATTTGTAACATTTTATTTTACGAAAATAATCATCAATTTAACAATAATTCACTTCCAATATCATATATGATCTCCATTGCGTATTTTCCTCTGCATTTCGCCCTTTGCGCCGAAAAATGTCCATTGCGTATTTTAGGTAAACCCTGTTAGAGGCATACCAATCATTCATATATACATATTATAACAAGACTAAGTCTAAGATAGACACAAATAGATGGAATCTCTGTAAATGTTTCGGATATATGAAGGGCTATAATATGTTTTTGAAGTGAAAGTTCATGTCGAGTTTTACATTGATATCATAGACGCATCTAGCAATCTGAGGTGGTGGACTGGCGAAATGGAGGTAATACGCTGGCGAAATGGCGATAATAAGCAGGCAAAATTGAGGCAATACGTTGGCGAAATGGAGATCTCGCCCCCTTTGCCACACAGAACAGATCATTTTTATTTCATTATTTTATTATAATAAACATCGAATCATAGTTGATCCCGCTTAATTGCAACTTTTCAATGTTTGGATAATCAAACGATATTTGAAAAAATATCTCCTAGTTACTGGCTTAAATGAGGTTTGAAATTAAGCGAAATCTACTACAAACTAACATAATTTATGTAAATGTGGAAATATACACATGAACACATTATAGGAAAAATGTGTAATTGCAGGTGTGTCTGCAGCTCTCTCTTTAATGTATCCCTAACTGTTTTGTTTTGTTTTGATGTATACTTTATTCTTTTCACATTGTTGACGCCGCGAGGAAGCGCGGCGTCAGTATGGGAAAGGTTTTAATTTTGTACCATGGGGTGACGTAATCGAAAAGGGAGCAACCAACAAATAGTATTGTAAAGAAAAACTCCGAAATATGTTTGAAAAAACAGCCTTTATGATTGAATAAATTGTATTAACTGATTAAATAAATAACAAGATACAAACTATGTACATCTTTTACCGTTGTTACAAATCTTTAGACACATTTAACTTGTTTTTAATAACTGTTCCCCAACTAACTAGGCCAAGCTTTTTTTATGAGTTGGTTTACGGAGTTCACTAGGCTAGGCTTTTTTAATTGTTTGGTTTACTGCTCTGACGAGCTGAGAAAAAAAAATCGGGTAAAGTTTTTTCCTATTTATTTCTGTTGTATTACTAATCTTAAAACGTTCCTCCCCATACAGTTGTTCATTCAGACCATTGTATTCTTGCTATATGTTGTCTATACATGAGAACTTTTTCTTTTAATTTCATTTTTGATATTAAATATCTTTAAACTTGTTAGAATTATTTGTATTTTTTGTTTATATACTCTCGTCTTTTGTTATCATACTTCTGCTCAACTGGAAGGAGAATAGACTTCCCTCTCTCCTTCCAAATCTTGTGTCACACTTAACTTATAACTAGAGGCATTAACACTTAAGTTAATATCTGTTAATATTTCAGTATCTTTGTTTTTTTTTGTTTATCTAATTGATCTAGTTAGAGCAGATTTAAAATTAAGAAACTTCAGCTTGCATGACACTTAATTGTTGCAGTCAATGTTAAGCAAACGGTAAACCAAATGATTTGAAGACTTAACTTGTCATTTCACGACTAAACATTACATGCTGAATATCACATAGATCGTAGCATATAAAGTGTATACTCCCTACGTCAAAATGGACCCTTTTTGCTCTTGATAACATTTTATTATAGACTATGGTATCCAGGTGAGCAATAACGGAACATCTTGACCTTCTTGTTTAAGATAAAGGTACACTTGGCATTCTTGTTCAAAATATTTTCATCCTGTCCGTTTGCACAGGTTATTTAAATGTATTGAACTGCATCCGCTTCCCTTTAAGTCATGCTTTAAAATCATGCGCGGCGTCTTTGATGCTTAGCATCAAAATTCGTCTTGTTTTATATTAACATGCATGATACGGGAATGAAATTATCCCACGTACTCTACGAAAAGTTCTTTGTCTGTAAGGAAAGGATGCGTTTCTGGAATATTGCCAAAAGTGGTTAGTCCTTTTTTGGACGGTACCCCTTAGGGTACTGTCTATAGTCATGTGCATTTTGAGATATCGTACAACAGTTGGCTCCCCGACTATAAACAGAACGACAGTGTAAAGCTGGGAGCCGAAAAAGAGGGATTTTTTTAACCGTCAACAAAAAAGTAGTGTCAATTATCAGGCAATATAACTGCATTTTCGAAAACCTTGGTGAATCATGAATATATACCAATTTGTTTTAATGTTCAATCATAAAGAAATCCTACTTTTTTTGGATGTTTGGTATAAACAATAATGTCAAACGCGTCGATGAAAAACTATCTCCCAACTAATTATCTAGCCAATCGATTCATTTTACTGAAAGAGATGGTAAGGAACGACAACTCTGCGAAGGAGAACTTGCAACTTCCGTTCAAAATGAAAGTAGAAATCTGACAAGCTGACGATAGATTGTTATTGTTTTTGTGGAGAAAAGACACATGAAGTTTATATTGAGGAAGACTGACAGGAAAGAAATGTGTGCATGTTCATTTAGTCATCAATCCGTAAAACGTTCGAGGTAGGTCTGTCAATTAAACTGTAATTTGGAGTGGAATTTTTTTTTTTTTTTTCGCCCTGTGCTGTATCGTAACCGAATATGAAAATAAGCTCACATGTATTTCATGTACACGTATGTCTGAAAATAGCCCAATTCCTCTAGACATTCGCTTGTTCGTTTTATCATTTGACATCTGTTAATTATTTAAAAAGGGTGGCATGATATGAAGGAAATTGAAAAATAAAAAATAAATGAAGGACTTCGGAGACTTCGTACATATATTGTACAAGTGTATCATCGTTCTTGTATGTATACACTATTTAGGCTCATCTAAGGACTTAGGAGACAAAAGTGGTTAAGTGATGTGAAAACTGCTTTCAAACTTAAGTGTGTACAGTTATTTGTATTGATGATATTATGTATACAAGTTTTATTATTGAAAAGAATGAAGAAATACAATGTATATTGATAAATGAATTTTCCAGATTTTGTCTATACTTAGATGGAGCATATGCATGATGCTTTGCCAAAAATGTTATTCAATTAACGCACAAAAACATATGTATATTTGTGTACGTATGTTATAAATTGTCTAGTGAATCCATGTCTAACTGACACTTTACCTTGGCGTCATTTATAAAGTTATATTGACATAGTTATATTGACATAAAAGTAGTGAGGCTACGCTGTTTCTAGTTCTAAATTACATGTGTATGGTCAGTTAAGACTGGTGAAACTGCATAATATGATACATAGGCTCCTCCGAGTCTTCACTGGATACATATGCATTATAACCCCAAATAACTTAATGCAGATCAATAATTGCAAAGTATCTATTATAAACGGACTATTTTATTATTCAAATCATAGCATACATATATATTGATAAAAATGGTTTTGTTCAGACATGTATACACATCTTGATTTTATTTTTATTGTGCAATCAGTAACTGTATGTATTTTTGTTTCGTCTCAGATCATGGAAATGTTGACAGATTATAATGCGCAGCATTACTTGTGAAGAAGATTCATAATGTCAGTGTATGGGACATTTTTACAACCAACTTTTATGTATTGGAAAAGTTGGGGTATATTTACTGTTATTTCCGGTTTCGTTTTTAGTTGAATCAGAGAAATAAAAGACAAATGGCAAGTCCTGGACGCAACAAAACGGGTAGAAAACAAAAACAAAACGACGTTAATGACATTCTTCAAAGCTGGTAACAGCAGCGAGTCGTTGTGACAAGTATTCTGAATGAAAGTGTTTGTTTTAACTCGGAAAACAGTAACGGAATGGAATGTTGTAAACGATACAAATACGAATCAAGGATGCACAATGAGATCTGTTTTTGTTTACTATAATACAGGAAGATAACTGTGTAATTAACTAATTACTATGAACAAGACATTCAAGTAAATCATTTTGAGCTATAACACAGCCTTCCAGGAAGACACTTGTACATGATAACTAACATTAAGTAGATCATTTTGAACTACATATTGTGTCACACAGGGTGAACCTGTTGATAATTTTGATCAGGCAGATCATTTGTTTTGTTAAATGACCCAAGATGTAAAAGGTTTGTTAAATGACCCAAGATGTAAAACTGTAAGTTTACTAGCATTTGTCAACAGTAAGAGGCATGATTAAAAGCATTGTGACAAAAGGAGAAATTGCTCGTATGGAGCAATTTCTTCCTCTGCTTCCATGTTTTCAAAAAGCTGTCTGCTGCAGAGGCGTCAGAAAGTGTCTATTTGAGGGAAAGGGTGATTGAAATATTATAATTAGCTCCTCTGGCTGAAACCTAGTCGAGCTTATGTCATGGCGAATTGTCCGTCGTGCATGCGTTAATTTTTTGCTTCAAACGACTTCTCCTACCTAACCACTTGGCCAATTAAGATGAAACTTCCTAGGAACCATCCTCTTAATGTCCTCTACTAAATTCATTCAATTTTTTTGGATCCATGCAAAATTCTGGTTTCCATGGCAACCAAATTAAAAACATAGGGAAAAAGCTTCTCCTCCAATGTGTCAGGCCGTTTTTCAAATAATTTTGTAGAAATGTTCCTTGGGTGACCCTCTATCAGATTCCTTCAAGCCAAGTTGATTGGTAGAAAAACATGGTGGCCAGGGGGGCGGGGCATTTTGCCTTATATGGCTATAGTGAAAACTTAAAATATCTTTACCTCAAAAAGTGTTTGGCAAAT
Source organism: Serripes groenlandicus (assembly GCA_031761405.1). Taxonomy (NCBI): domain Eukaryota; kingdom Metazoa; phylum Mollusca; class Bivalvia; order Cardiida; family Cardiidae; genus Serripes; species Serripes groenlandicus. The sequence goes on from JASEVX010000001.1 coordinate 70,654,124, forward strand.
TTTCAAATAATTTTGTAGAAATGTTCCTTGGGAGACCCACTATCAGATTCCTTCAAGCCATGTTGATTAGTCAAAAACATGGCCATCAGAGTGTGGGGTTATTTTGCCGTATATGGCTATAGTGAAAACTTAAATAAATCTTCTTCTCCGAAAGTTTCCGGCCGATTTTCAAATAATCTTGTAGAAATGTTCCTTGTGTGACCCTCTATCAGATTCCTTCAAGCCAAGTTGATTGGTCGAAAAACATGGTCGCCAGGGGAGCGGGGCTAATTTGCCTTATATGGCTATAATGTAAAATTAAAATATCTTTACCTCAAAAAGTGTTTGGCAAATTTTCAAATAATTTTGTAGAAATGTTCCTTGGGAGACCCTGTCAGATTCCTTCAAGCCATGTTGATTAGTGGAAAACTATGGCTGCCAGGGGGCGGGGCTATTTTGCCTTATATGGCTATAGTGAAAACTTAAAAAATCTTCTCCTCCGAAAGTTTCAGGCAAATTTTCAAATAATTTTGTAGAAATGTTCCTTGGGTGACCCTCTATCAGATCCTTCAAGCCATGTTGATTAGTCGAAAAACATGGCCGTCAGAGGGTGGGGCTATTTTGCCGTATATGGCTATAGTGAAAACTTAAAAAATCTTCTCCTCCGAGAGTGTCCAGCTGATTTTCAAATAATTTTGTAGATATGTTCTTTGGGTGACCCTCTATCAAATTCCTTCAAGCCAAGTTGATTGGTCGAAAACTATGGCTGCCAGGGTGCGGGGCTATTTTGCCTTATATGGCTATAGTGAAAACTTAAAAAATCTTCTACGAAAGTTTCGGGCTGATTTTCAAATAATTTTGTTGAAATGTTCCTAGGATGGTCCTCTATCAGATTCCTTCAACAATGTTGATTGTCAAAAACATGGCCATCAGGGGCCGGGGCTGTTTGAAAATTAAATTTTTGCCTAATGGCCGTTGAGTGATACTGGCCCTCTTGGGCCTCTTGTTTTTTAAATCTGATCAAAGCTTTCTCTGTCTAGATTCCATAGAGTACTGGTACATGTTCATAAGAAGAATTAATTTCACAATGAAATTATTGATCACAAAAGGAAAAAGCACATTATGAGATTTAACTTCTGACATAAAGTTTAAAGATTTTCTATTGCATCATTATTGTCTACAGCCTATATACATTCAAAGGTCAGTTTACTATTTTTTTCTATGTATATATGTGTTTATATGTCTCTGGTATATTCAAGTTGATATGTACTCATCATGCAACAGAATTTACATGTACAAAATATGTCCCCAATTGTTCAATTGTTGAACATAGTAATGGGAAGAAAAGTTTGAAATTTTTAACACAACTGTACATTTTGACCTGTTGATTTTTTTGCAAACTTCAAGGATTGGAAGAATTATTTGAACGGAACCAATATCACAGGCTCTTTTTAAAAAACTTTACCCAAATTTAACCAATCTACAGCAGACAACTTTGAAAATATCTTTGCAAGCTCACTTTGGTACAGCATGTTTCCTATTTTATTACTCAGTTTACCGTAGCTCAGTCAGTAGCGACATGGGCTGTTAATCCAGGGGTTGTGAGTTCGAACACCAGCTTGGCCTACATTCCTTCCAACATTTGACATGACTACCACCAATGGGATTTCAGACTATGTGGAAAAGCAGCCAGTTGCTTGGAAAGAATGTTGTGTGAAGTACTGGTATGAGAAAGCCAAGAAACATATGAGTAGTTGAACTGGCTGCCGTGATATGACTGAAAGATTGATGAAAATGGTGTTAAACCCCAATTAATCAATCAAACTATTTTATTACCTAATACTTTGAGACTTGGAAAACGTGTTCATCTAATATCCTTCTTCTCATTGTATACTTAATAGGCTGAGTGTAGCCTATTTTGGGGGGTAAAAAGTATAAATTTTGGTTGTATTAGAGAATTGGACATTGTTGGTTAAGTTACAGGTCAATTTGACAGAAAATCCACAGGAGAAATTTGTCTATCCTTGTAAGCCTGTGTGGCATGCTTAGGCTGATCCGGATCGATACTTTACACAGAGTCCACAATGTTGGTTTGCTCAAATTAAAGGAAAATCTAGTTAACACTCAGGAAGCCGCATGTTTTACTTGAGCATGTTGAAATTTTCTCAGAATATTTGCTTGTATGATATCTAGCCTAAGTTCGAATATGTGTCAGATCCAGTAAAGAACTAGGTCACTTAGCCAAACACTGTAGAAAAATCTTGTTAACACTATAGACACTGCATTTTTGTATTGAGCATTTTGAAACCTTGTCAGAAAGTTTGTCTTGATAGGCCAATTTCAAATATTGGTTATTTTGGATAAAACATTAGGGCACTAAGCCAAGTTGGAGGAAAATCTTGTTAACCTTTTCCCTCATATAGACGCGTGCTGACGCCTCTGCTTCAGATGGCTTTTTGAAAACATAGAGACAAAAGAAGAAATTGCTCAAAACAAACAATTTCTCCTTTTGCCACAATGTTTTCCACTTTTAGTCATAGGTTATCCATTCAATTATAGAGGTTTTGTATCAATTGACAAAATATGTTCAAAGTCGTCTGCTGCAGAATTGTCGTATGAGGGAAAGGGTTAAGACTCTGGAAGCGGCACTTTTAGCTTGAGCATGCTGAAACTTTGTCAGAATGATTGTTTTTATTATATTTATTTTGAATATGGGTAATGTTTGTTAAAAAATTAGGTCACTATGCCAAGTTGTAGGACAATCTTGATTTAACACTTAAGAGACCACACTTTTGACCCTAGCGGCTTGAAACTTTGTCAGACAGTTTTTCTTGATGATATACTGGCCAATTTAGACATTGGTCATGTTGAGTCAAAAATTAGGTCCCTTGATCAAATTTAAGAAAAATCTTGTTAATGCTCTGGAAGCCATGTTTTTAACTCTAGCATGATGAAACTTTACCAGAATGTTTATCTTGATGATATTTAGGCTAACTTCGAATATGGTCTGGCTAAAAACTAGGTCACTAGGCCAATATTGAGAAATATTTTGTAAACACTGTAGTCACCACATTTCTCTCAAATGTTCCTTGCGTGCCTCTTTACTAAGAGTGTTAAAATTAAGTTGATTCTTTAGATACTATAGATAATAAATAGCTTTGCTATAGGTACTATGTTACCCTTTCTACACTACAGACACATGTTGTCTAATCTTCAACAGATGGATGGTATGAGAAATTTCGACAGTTTTCTCAATGTTTTATTGACTTTTAGTTTCATCAATACAGATTTACCAATATCTTTAGTTAAACATTTTCAAATCATCTGCTGTAGGGTTTATCCATGTGATAAATTACCTATCACAAATGTGTTTGTTTATCTAACTGTATCTACTGTCTACAAGTCAAGAGTTTAATTATAGATCTCTGGAAATAAGGGGTTCACCCTGTCTTAAATAAATGTTTGAACTGTATGCATTTTTGCTTTTTTGTTTACATTTTTAGCTCGTCTGATTTTTGGGGAAAAAAAGACGAGCTATTGCCCACTTGATCGTCGTCGTCTGCGTCGGCGTTGGTTAAGTTTTGCGTTTAGCTCACTTACATGGAAACTATCAAACATAATACTTTGAAACTTGGAAAACTTGTTCATCTAATACCCTTCTTCACATTGAATGCTAAAGATACTGAGTTTGACCTTATTTTTTGGGTAAAAAACATGATTTTTGTGGTTTTGGGTTGACTTTGATCAAAGCTCCCTCATTTTTTGTTAGATTGATTTCAAATTGTGCACACATATTTCATAAATAATATACTTCAACATGTCAAATGGGATTTTGGGTCAAACATTTGGATTTTTTGCTTTTTCATTTCTTGTATTTTTAGCTATTGTGATCACATTTTGTCAGGCGTCCGTCCGTCGTGCGTCGTCAACATTTGAGCTTGTTAACACTCTACGGGCTACAATTTGTATCCAATCTTCATGAAAGTTTATCAGAATGTTCATCTCTATAAAATCTTGGACAAGTTCGAAACTGGGCCATATGAGGTCAACAACTAGGTCACTAGGTCGAATTGAAGGGAAATCTTGTTAACACTCTGGAGGCCACATTTTCAACTTGATCATGTTGAAACTTTATCAGAATGTTTGTCTTGATGATATGTAGGTCAAGCTCGAACATGGGTCACGTCGGGTCAAAAAGTAGGTCACTAGGTCAAATTGAGGGAAAATCTTGTTAACACTCCAGAGGTCGCAATTTTTATATAAGCAGTTTGAAATTTTGTCAGAATGTTTGTCTTAAAATATCTAGGTCAAGTTCGAATATGGGTTATGCTGGGTCAAAAACTAGGTCACTAGGTCAAATTGAAGGAAAATCTTGTTAACACTTTGGATGCCGCATTTTTTGCTTCAGCAGCTTGAAATTTGGTCAGAATGTTTGTCTTAAAGATATCTAGGTCAAGTCCAAATATGGGTCATATTGGGTAAGAAACTAGGTATCAGACGAGCGTCAGGCACCCGCTGGCGGTGCTCTTGTTTGAAATTATGTGACTTGTGTTGTAACTTTCCAAAAAATAGTTGACCATCTTTTTCCCCCTCATACAATGGGTACCGTCCCACAGCACTTTCAGTGCTTTGATTAAATGTGGTGCTGCCTACTGAAACGTTGAGAGTCTGACGAGTTCTGTGGATTTCTAAAACTGTTGTCTTCTCTGGTTGTAGTTTGATTGGAATGTAGAGTCTCTTACCCGTGATGGATTTTTCTGCGCAATAGTGGTTATTCTTAAGCACAACAGATGTTAATTTGTTTTGTTGGCGAACAAACAGTCCTTTAGGGCAGAACGATTTGTTTATTAAATATCAATATATGTATGATAAACAATATCCCTTTTTGCGGCTCGTTTAAAGACATTTATTGGTCGGGAATATTTCCAGAAAAACCTGTGATCTCAGACGAGAACTTAGGTTCTCGTAGTTATTGTGCAAACGGCGTGCCACCTTACAGCTTAGATGTAGTCGGCCGAGTTGTTCCGAATACCATAAACCGGAAAATATATAATATCACAATCAATTGTAACTGTATTTAGACCAAGGCATTTACATTTAGTTTGTCTTAATAATGACTTCCCCTCTCATGCTCAAATATGGTAAAAAAACCGTTCTGATTAATCACATGGTTTTCGGTGGAATAATTTTGAGAAATAACTGTTAGATATTATCTCATTCTACTGGACAAATTAAAAGTTAAAAAATAAACTGCACTTACGTTTAGTTTCGCCGTATTTATCAGTCGTTTATCAATAAGTGTCCCGGTCCCAGCCAAAGTAATATGACCTTCCTTGAATATGTCCCGTTTTAACATAGTGTCTCAGTCACGTGATAGAAATTTAAGATTGTCTCGCTTCATGTAAGATTTTGTCTGATATACGGAAATAAACTTTAGTAATAAGTATGTTATATCTCACCAAAAAATGAATTTAAAATTCCAATGTGTCCAAATCATAAGCATACCATTTGTACCATTTCCCACATCATGACAATAAAAGCTGCAGCAGACGATATTGAAAATATAAAATCAAAACTATGGACTATCTTTATAAATGTTCGAATATTGTTTATATAGTGTTGAAAACAGAATGACAAAGGGAGAATTTGCTCTCCTTTTGTCGCAATATTTTCATGTCCATGTGTCCCAAAGTGTTGAAAACAGCATGACAAAGGGAGATTCATCAGCAAATTTCTCCTTTTGTCGCAATATTTTCAAAATCCGTTTGCTGTAGATGTCAAAATACGTCTGCAGGTGGGAAAAGGTCATTGAGAAGTTTACTTACTGAAGGTCGTTTTTCGAGTGACGTAGCTTATTTTTGCATCTTTCACATTTTTAGGATTGTTGAAATTACTGGATTTTGAATGAGCGCAGAAATAATAAAGTATGTTATAGCTCACCAGAAAATTAATTTGAATTTTCCATGTGTCCCAAAGTGTTGAAAACAGTATGACAAAGGGAGATTCATGAGCAATTTCTCCTTTTGTCGCAATATTTTCAAAATCCGTTTGCTGTAGATGTCATAATGCGTCTGAAGGTGGGAAAAGGTAATTGCGAAGTTTACTTACTGAAGGTCGGTTTTCGAGTGACGTAGCTTATTTTTGCATCTTTCACATTGTTTGTTGAAATTTTATGGATTTTGAATGAGCACGGAAATGATAGCATCTGCCTTGTTTGTTAAGAAGGAAAATCCAAGTATCCAAGAGTGTGCAAGAGTGATTTTAATACAACTGCGAACATTTATGCCCAAGAATTTCGATCATAATCAGTTAAATCATTAAATATCGATAATCCTATCTGCCCACAGTTGCAATATATTTGTTAATCTCCGTAAGGTTCCGTGATTTACCGATAATTGATCACACGCTGTGAAGAGAATCGTAAAACAATTAGTCGTAGTGGACAACGAGCCAATACACTAGGTTTAATCGTTATATGGTTAGAATAATGAAGTTCATAATTTAGTGTTTTGTTTGTTTGTTTTATTGGGGTTTTACGCCGCTTTCAACATTATTTCAGTAATATCACGGCGACGGGTCACCTATTCATGATCCCTGGGCAAACAAACCAGTAATAGGCTCCACCACTACCGTAGTGCCGCGAGTGGGGATCGAACCCGGGACACCCGTTTTCAATCGTAATTTAATGACACACGTTCCACATAAACTTGAATTTCACATATGAAACACACAAATATATTATACAAACATTTGTAGATGAAAATGTATCATGTATAGAATAGTATAAATTCATCTGAACTAATACATTATATAATATCAGTATATACATATTCATATTCAAGAGAGAAAAACAGCAAATAAACTAGTAATATGCATTTCCATTATCAAAAAAAAAGCGATCCTACGAACACTGAAATAAATTCAACAATGGCTATTCACATAATAATTTATTTCTTAGTTTAAAGCAATGTCCTAAAATAAGATCAGTATGTGAAAACCACACTTTTATTCAGTTTTGTACAACAAAATAACTACATAATCTTCACACGTTAACCCTTAACCTGCTGTGCGCGTGTTGGATCCTGTTGCGAACAGGTTAGACCAGACATGACTATAACCTTTCTACAGCATGAAATAGACCAAATCCAATAAACTTAATCATATTCTGTCTTACTACATGTGCATATACTTTGCATGATACTTAAAATAATTTAAATATTCAATTAATTTATTATTTGACTCGATCAATAATTGAGCCGTCCCGCGAGAAAACCAACATTGTGGTCTCTGCGTAAATTATCGACACGGATCAGCCTAAGCATGCCGCGCAGGCTAACATGGACAGACACCTTTCGCTTCCTCTGGATTTTCTGTTTCAGGAATCATTACTCTATACCTCTATTCCCCTGAGAATGTGTCGGCCCGGATCAGTCTGTGTGGACTTCGCAGGCTGATGTAGGTCGATACATTACACAGAGTTCATAATGATGGTTTTATCGCGGGACGGCTCAATTAATGTTCCCCGTCATTTAAAATGTACATGAGTTATTATATGTGCATATATTTTGCATGATACTCAAATTAAATTAAATTTACAATTAATTTATTATTTGACTTGAAATTTATTAATGTTCCTCGTCATTTCAAATGAACAGTACATGAGCCACAAAATACAATAAACCCGATTAGGAAAAAAAAACATATAAAAAAAGTGAAAAAGAAAAAAGAAATCAAATATAATTATACTGAAGAAAGTTTACAGAAAATGCTTAAAAGACGTCAAGTATCAAATTAATTTCTGTCACTAAATTTACATTATTATCATTATTTATTTCATAAAATGATAATAATGATAAAAAACCTACATAAAAGACAGAAACAACAACAAACGAAAACAAACACATACATGTATACTATTCGAAAGAATCTTATCAGGGATGTTTAATCACCAAATGACTTTCTGTCACTAAATGTTTTGAACGTTTCTAAAGTTACAAAAACTTCATACAAAATCTAACTAAGTTGTTCAACATTGAGAATCGTGTATACATGTAAAATATTACTTAAATTATGTCGAAAAGTTCTTGTTTTCCCAGTTTTACCAAAGATGTGTGCAGCAATGATTAGTCTGGAGTTGAAACCAGTTCAACCCTTCAAAAACGCTGTCTGTTTCACAAAGTACTATATCAGCATGGACAAGAGAAAGTTGATGCAATGCATCAATGTCGCCGGATATCCATATTGCAGTTATGTATAACACTAACATTATAGTAGTTGAATAAACAGTTATCAACTGAGGGGCATATTGGAACATCAGGGGTGGGGTCAAGTGAAAATGTATCATAACTTGCATTGTTTTGTCAACGAAGTGAATGATAATTGAAGCCTTTCATTGTTTATGATCAATCTCCATTCCAAAGAATGTTGACTAGACACTCAACCAACTAATTATTGATCATAAACAGTAATGGAAATGAGAAATCTTGCCAATCATTAGTCTTAGTATGTATACAGTGCTTTCATTAAGGAATAATTATAAGATTTGTGAATTCCACATACACTTTTCAAGATGTTTGTCAGAATATTTGAATTTTATTATTTTTCAATAAAACCACAAAACAGACAATTTAGGATTTGCATGCAATAGCACATCATTTTACCTTTCCTCTATTAAAGTCAACAGTGGACACCTTTGCAGCAATATACTTTTAAAACAATGAGTTAAGGGTTAAATCGCTGAGTTTTCTCTTTTTCTCAAAATGATATTAGCTTGGCATCCTAATTATATCATACTTTAACAAATGTTGAAATGTAGTCCAATATTTATAAATTAGACCACATTCGAAATATAATATCAACTAAACAGTTAAATCTCATTGAAATTGTTGTATAATTTAAAAGGCTTAATTTCGAACATAAACTGAGCCCTACAACATGTTAATTTATTTTAATTCTTTCCTTCCTTTTTTATAATGAAAATAACAAAACTACTCATGTTTTAAAATTATATTATGATGAGCGCCCTTGTGTCAATGATCCATAACAATATGCAGATCGGAAGCAATATGCCTTTAGGGAATTAAATGACACATTTAAAATTGTCAAGGACGAAATAATTGTGTACGAAAGACCCGATTCTTTCTTATTCGCAGAGGTGTCGTTCTTGAAACTCTCTTTATAGGCAGAGCGTGTTCGTTCAAAGTAATTTTTCTATTAAAACTAGTTTTTATCTCGGTTTGTTCTTTTCTTTATTTGTTTCGAACCAAATAAACATTTTAAATCATCTACGATTTACTATTTGTAAGTGAGTGTAAAGAGACGGCTCTCTGCAAAGGAGATTGATCTACGCAGTTGGTTTTCGCGAGTCACGCTTCAAGCAGGTGCGCGTATGTAAACAAATTAGACTGCGACGTAAAGGTTTGTAGTTATCGCCTTTTGAGTACATGTAGTATATAGTGTAAACATAACGTATACCAGTCTAGCTAATAGGGACCGTTTTGTCTTCGTAAATAAAACAACAAAACATAAATGCGAGTCAAAATAAAGAAACTGAAAATACCTAAAACATCGGAATATTTATTTCATTTTAGATGTGTCATTACTTAGTGTTTTTAAACAAACACAATTATAATATGTTCAAGACATCTCAATGTGTTTCTTTCTAATAATAATCCCCCCTCCCATGTGATTTCCGAAAACCTATTAAAAATAGAAGTTGCGGGCTTCTGCCCGGCGACTAATAATGAGTGCATATACATACAGATCAACACTTGAGTTTGTCTATTTTGTCCGGTTTCGTTTATCTATTGTTTCAGCATGAAACAGAGTATCTTATTTTCCGTGTGATATTCAAAGTACCACTTACGTACTTCTAATATCTACCGGGACATTATCATTTTAAAAAAGTGGTTTTAAGTATGTTTCAAGTTGGAGGAGAATAGGAATAGAGTTTGTGTAAAGGCCATGATTGACATTTGAAAAGGAGAAGGCTGACATTGAGAAGTAGAAGAAGAAGTTGTAGTAGTGTTAATAGTAGTTGTAGTAGTTGTAGTAGTGTTAATAGTAGTTGTAGTAGTATAGAAATAGCAGAAGTAATAGAAGTAGTTGCAGTAGTAGAAGTAGTAGTAGTTGAATTAATAGTAGTAGTAGTAGTGGTAGTAATAGTAGTGATAGTAGTAGTAGTAGTAGTAGTAGTAGTAGTAGTAGTAGTAGTAGTAGTAGTAGTAGTAGTAGTAGTAGTAGTAGTAGTAGTAGTAGTAGTAGACTGCTAGTAGTAGTAGTAGTAGCATAGTGGCAATGACAATGCCAATTTTTATTCAAAAGTACTTAGGCCACCGGCCCATAATACATTACATCCACAAGAGAAACATCAAGTATAGGCTATTACCTGGTATGGGCTTTTTTGCCTCAAACTAAGAAATGAAATTAAAAAATGTACAGAGGAAAAGACATTTTTGATAGATGTAGGAAACATATTTACGAAAAGTAAAAATGACTCATAAAGGGCAGTTTTTCCTCCATGCACACATTGTATTTCTGAAGAGACAGTCAATGGTTTGTAGGAATCATCTGTGGCCGAGTGTTTAGCGTTGGGGATTGGGGAATTCGGATTAAGACCCCTGGGGATACAAATTTATTTTATGAGGGTCATAACACTTTGGAGCGAATCGGGAGCATTTCCGAACTATCACGAATACATTTAAAACCATGAAGTTACAAATAAATCATCTAAAAAGACCATCTAAATCTAAGAAAAATGTGATGCCGCATCCGAGACCGTTTACACCTAAGAAATATCTATAATAATATTTGATATACACCGATTATAAGTGAAGGGGTACTTTTATTTTGTTCTTTGTCTATATGATATTGACAACGTTTATTCAACCGCAAAAAGACTAGTTAAATCATATCTTTCGCGAAAAATAAAATATACATATTAAAGATAGATAATTAGATAGTGTGGAGCCGTTTGCACCTAAGCGATAACTTAATTAATACAAGTATTATAGATCGTTAAAGTTACAACTACCCTTTATTTCTATATGGTAAATTATCCCCGATAGCAAGTGCCGGTGAAATCATTCTTCCACATGGTGGGAAGTTGAGAATATATTTCGAAAACACGTCTTCTGAGGAGGCGTCTAAAGTCGTATGTACCGTTGTAGTAGATCTACCCACTTTCACCTCCCCTACAAAGATACAGAATAAATTGAATAAACGTGTAATTTTGTTCGGTATAATAAAATAAATATTGCATGGCTTCCAGTGTGACAGTACATACTGTCAACATTTGGGTAAATACTGTTAATCTCGGCTTCGCCTCGGGTAACAGTATTTTCCTCATGTTGACAATATTTACTGTCACACTGGAAGCCATGCAATATTTATATATTGTTGCCTTGTCTAATGGACAGTCGAGAGCGTGACGTTCGAACGGTCAATTAATGGTGAAGTTATTTCTTAGTATTGCATTGCTTTACGTGCAGGCGAGTTTCTGACGGACGAACAAACACAGGTTAAGTGATATCTTCTTGTTGCATTGCCTTGTTGACCGTCGAAAGCGTGACGTACGGGCGGACAAAGGTAAAGTAATGACAAACGAGAGTGTGACGGACGGACTGACAGGAAAAATAGTGGAGTGATATCTTACTGTTGCCTTGCCTTATGGACATTCGAAAGCGTGACGTACGGACGGACACAGTTGAAGTGATATCTTAGTATTGCCTTGTCTTAATGATAGACGTGAGTGACAGGCAATAGTGGAGTGATATCTTATTCTTATTTCAGACTGTCGAGAGCGTGACGTACATACAGACAGACAGACAGACAGACAGACATACAGACAGACAGACAGACGAGAGAGACAGACAGACGAGAGAGACAGACAGACAGGCAACGAGAGAGACAATGACAATGACAATGACAAATATTTTATTGAAAGTAATTAGGCCACCGGCCCATAGTACGAAGCATTATATTTAACAAATAGTATATAACTGATAATGATGTCCTTATCATGTTTTCATTAACATATATATGGAATATGAAAGTTTTTTTATGATATCAGGATTGTCGTTTTGAAGCAATGTATAAAAATCATCAATGTTGGTGTCACCTACATACCAATCAAATAAAAATACAGTTCTTAATTGATCAAACTTTTGGCATTGAAATAACACATGAAATTCACATTCAATAATGTTTTTCTTTAACTTTTGAAAACAGTAAATGCATATCCTTAGTTCACGATCAATATTATTGTGACGACCAGTTTCGATGCCAAATTTGTGGTTCGAGCAACGGAATTTAGCAAGAGCTATTCTATATTTAAATGGGATGTCAATCAACAGATATCTTTCAGTATTTAGCATAGATTTATAGTGTTTGTAATGATGGCAACGACCAGATGCGTTGATTTGTACATGCCAGTTTTGTTTGAAACAGTCTATCAAGCGCTGTTTAAAACATTTGACAAAATGGTTGGCGTTTCCAACGTTCTGTGCAATCCAAACATAGCCAAAACCATAGAGAAAAAGTAAGTTTTTTACGTAAGTACTCCAGGTTCTTCGTCCAACATCATCCAAGGATTGTTGCATTAAATAACAATTTCGAGGATATCTGTTATTTGGCATTACTAACAAACGACACCAATATTTGATACAGTAAGAATAATAATTAATATAAATAGGATATCTACCACATTCTCCCAATGCTGTACCATGTTATTTGTTTTACTATTTAGTTTTAGATATCTTTTACAAAAATCAAAGTGGACAGATTCTACGACTTCTGAATATGTATGGCCCCATACTTGTGCTCCGTAGCACAATATTGGTTTTATCATCGAGTCAAACAACTTAAAAAGATCTTTACAAGGAAAATAACCAAATGCTCTCTGATATTTATAAATAGAAAAAGTAGCTTTCCTGGCTTGAGCTGCGAGCTTTTGTTGAGCTGAAAACCATGACAGCATAGGGGTGAAGATCAAACCCAAAAGAGACAGACATAGAGACAACGAGAGAGACAGACAGACAGACAACGAGAGAGACAGAAATACAGACAGACAGAAGACAACGAGAGAGAGAGAGAGAGAGAGAGAGAGAGAGAGAGACAGACAGACATACATTGAGAGAGAGAGACAGACAGACAGACGGACAGACATTGAGAGAGAGACAGACAGACATACATTGACAGAGAGAGACAGACAACGAGAGAGACAGACATACAGACAACCAGAGAGAGGGACAGACAGACAGACAGACATATGTGGACTCAACATCCCAACTCATACAGTTGGGAGCTTAGCTATGTGAAAATAGCATCTATCTCATGTATATCATGTGCTATTGTATATATGTATATTCTTTAATCTGTCATATGATTAAGCAAAAATGTCAACAAATACTCATTTTCTATATTATGTTGATTAATATGATAAAAAATAAAAATGGTTTAAATTGTATTATTTTTTGTAGTTGTTTATGTAGTTATAATATATTTAAACCGCTTTCAAGTGCAGACGAGAATCGAACTCATGCCCACAGAATAAATGAAACACCCTAACCTGTTGCCGTTTTAGATATTGTACCACTTGAAATTGTTGTGGGGAAAGAAACCTTTGATTTTAACATGCATTGGCCCATTTTCAACAATACGTTTCAATCACTTTTCATCCAAAAAGCTTTTTTTCAACTGTATAATTTTGGAAATGTTTAAATTCAGACTTGAAGCGTAATACATACAAAACAATACTATTACTTTTATAAAAGTAACAATCTGACCATGTTCAATTATCTTGTCATAATGATAATCAATTAAGTCCACATAAATCGATCACTTATAACTGCCCTTTAAAGGGCCCCCTAATCCCTAATTTTGACCAGGTAGAGATTAAATCGAGTAGGAGTTCCGGGAACAAATCTCAGATATTGTCAAATTACCAACAAAATTATCAAATCAAACAGTTCCAGTGCACCCTTTAGCCTACATACAGGTATACACTGATTTCCATGCCAACACAGTTGTTTTTAGCGACTTCTTGGATTGCCAGCGGATGTATTTGGTATAATTTGATATTGAACGACTTCAGCGAGCATGTGTTTTGTAATTACCACAGTAACTTGATACAGTGACCTCATAACCGTTTACAAGATCTGATATGTTTACAGACTAATTAAGCCCAGCAGACGACTTTGGAAAATATCCCGACAAAACTATGTCAAAGAAAAGTTAAAAGCGTTATGACAAATGAAACAAATAATTATATATGAGCATTTTTGTTGTATTTTGCTCCAGATCCTTCAAAATGGTTTAATAATAGTTAAAGCAAAGTGTGTGATATCTAGAATACATATATAAGAATGATATTTTCGGTACAGTTTTTCTCAATTAAAACCATCCAAGATCTCTGCAGTTTTCCATATGTTGAGCTAGTTTTCAAAGTCGCCAGATTACTACAAGTGTGTTACATGTGAAAAATGAATAATGTATGTGGTCTGACCCGGCCCAAGTCCTTCGTTGACGCTACTATCTTCAATCTTCTTCTTTCGTTAAATTACTGTGGGTTCTCTGAAGTATCGTCGCAATTTGTATAAGTAAAGTAACGTTGTGAGAGGTGGATTTAAAACAGATAAAAGTGTGTTTGACAATAATGCTAGGATACTTCAGTGTGACATTAAAGGCAACTAAAGCGGTCGGCATCTGTTTCCACAGGCGAATATCAGAAGGGAAGAAGCTATTGTAAATGTCTGAACGGCAGTCTTTGGTAATCTCGAATGTGTAAGGGTTTACATTGGTACTCACGGATGTTTGGTGAAGGATGGTGGCAGCTGGGATGTCTACCAGAGTGTTGTTGATACTGTAGATCATTATCAGTTTGTCATCTTCCCGTCTCTGCTGTCGATATGGCAACACAAGCCTAGTTATCATGTCACTGGTGTTTAACGCCGCTTTCAACAAGTCTTTGCTATGACCTGGTCGGGAATCGAACCCTCGACTTACTACACCCAAGGCAGACGCCCTACCACTACACCTCGGAGTTGGTAGCTAGTATGCCAATGAACACTGACCTATATTAATTGGTTTAACTGATGTTTACATCGAATCAACACTATTTCAGCCACATCGCAGTGTTTGCTGTGAACATTACCATAACTGCTGGTAAGCCACCCCAAAAATCCTAAAACATGAAAATATAGTCGTCCGAGTTTGAACATTGAAGAGTCTACTTTAAATAATTCGGCGCTGAGAGGGTTAACGTCTTTGGTATGATCTGACCGGGTATCGATTCCTGGTCTTATATACTCTCGCACTAACATCTTCACCGTCGTGAGGTCTGGTGATTACTAAACAAGGTTTGCTCGAGCTTAACCCTTTCCCTCATACAACAATTCTGCAGCAGACGACTTTGAACGTATTTTTTCAAAACATAGAAAATCTCCATAATTGAATGGATAACCTATGACTAAAAGTGGAAAACATTGTGGCAAAAGGAGAAATTGCACGTTTTGTGCAATTTCTTCTTTTGTCACTATGTTTTCAAAAAGCCGTCTGCTGCAGAAGCGTCGAAAAGCGTCTATATGAGGGAAAGGGTTAAGAGCGGACACATCTAATTCATCCAAGATTTACATCAAGAAGTTCAGGAGCCATAACAACGTCGAGCCTTGGGAGGTTTGGCTGGCTATCTAACTTGGACACATTAGCATTGTGACATCATTTGGCGACGATTTGTAAGAAAATATTCAAGTAAGAGAGCCGGCAGACAACCTTTTTGTACGTCGCGTGCCTTGAAGGGATTCCCATCTGATGACCAGCATATTTAGATACATGAAAGTCATATGCCCGGAAGATCATCTAAAACCTGATATGGACAACGTCACACAGCAAAAGCGACCCAGTTTGAAATACAATTAAAACTATTAAACACTTATTTATTATATATATCATTTTATTGTAAAATTCAAAACTTGTTATTTTCAGTCTGGAAAGTATTATGTCCTTTTAATGCAGTACATACCTTCAGTAACCTCCTTCAAAATGGCTGTAACTACATATTGTATCAAGTTCCAGTTACATCCTTTTTGCATGATGTAAAAAATATGCCAACGAGGTCAAGTTATATGGGATCTTTTTCTAAGTGTTAGCGTTATAGAAAGGTACAATGGTGTAAAGTCCTTCACTTGTAGTTTTAAAACCCTTTCCAATATACAGACACCTATTATGTTGTGGCAAAAGATATAAAACAAATGCCCATGATGAGCAATTTATCCATTTGCCACAATGTGTTCATCTTTATTCTATAATTCTTCTTTCGTTTATAAATAGTTGCCATATTGATGACTAAACGTTTTCAAAGTCATCTGATGCGAATATATTGTATGTGTATGTGGGAAAGGGTTAAGACAGTTAAGACAGAACATAGCTTAATAACATAAACCCACACCATATACATGCATTACATATTATAGGACGATAGTGAACACTGGTTAGTTACCCTGTTAGTACAGAGTAACCCGGAATTTCAGTATTCCCTTATGCTGCAAAACCCATTTGTTTCTAACTAGGCTTGATTTCACTATCCCTTTGATGACTGTAAAAAGTAAGTTATACATGCAGCAGATTTGTCACGTGTCTATATTCCTTTCCCACATGCTAACGCATTTTCACCAATCACATTAAAACCAAACCTAAAACACTAAGCGGTACGTATACGCGATTGCTACTGCGGCGAGGTTTATGTCTGCTTTTATGATATTGCATTTTCACGAATCTGCATCAGACGACTTTTGTAAACATTGTAGCAAAAGGATAAATTACTCATGATGTTTTCAACTCTTATTGAATACTTATACTTTCATGAGTAGTGATTTTTAATATCTATTCAAGCATATTTGTTGTATGAGGGAGAGGGTTGAAATAAACAACAAATAATTTGATCCCACAACATTTAAAATAAGTATCACATAATTAACTGCATAGGACTCTTGTTATTTCTTAATAACCAATGAAAGCGAAGTGAAAGTAAACGTAAGAGAGAGGGGCAGAAAGAAATGAGGGGTGTCCCAAGAAAGAATTACACATTCTTTTTATTTTTCAATATTCTGTACTTTATAAAGACATTTCCATTAATAAGCTCCAATATATACAGTAAACTTTCAATCAGCAAACGTCATGTTCACAGACACGTCTTCCAAAATATACAAATTTTCCCTATAATTATGTATACAATGTATCTATCTATGGGCAGCATGAGGTGAAATTAGGTTCAATTGCATGTATATTGACTATACTCGTATATGAACACTGGCGGCTCTGGTGATCACATGCATTCACACAGCCTCACAAGAAACTTCCCTATCTCCACACAAGTAACTTTACGGTAACTCTTTCCAACACGCATGCCAAGCTTGTACATATGCAGGAGACAACTATTGAAAACATTGTGCCAAAAGGAGAAATTGCTCATCATGAGCAATTTCTCCTTTGGCCACAATATTTTCAAATCTGTTCATCATTGTTTTCCCTCATTTACAGATATTTTCCATACTAAAGCCTTATTTATTTTTAAATTTGTCAATTGCAGATTGTGTTGATTGATTGATTGATTGGGGTTTAACGCCGTTTTTAACAATTTATCAGTCATATCACGGCAGCCAGTTCACCTAGTCATGTGTTTCCTGGTTTTCTCACACCAGTACTCCACACAACAATCTTTCCAAGCAACTGGCTGCTTTTCCACATAGACTGAGCCCATTGGTGGAAGACGAATGATGCATGTTGCAATGACTTTTGTCAAACGTCGGAAAGAAGAAAGTTGGCCAAGCCAGGATTCAAACTCACAACCCCTGGATTGACAGCCCGCGTCGTTACCGACTGAGCTACCGGGACTCGACTCAGCAGATTGTGGGATAGTTTTAAAAATGAGTTATATAGCAAAAAATTATCCTAAAAATGCAGGCTTTCACAACTGTATAATGTGACGAGATCACAGAGATGCAAGGCCTATTTTCACCTGATGATGCCCATAGTTATGTTGAGAATAAATACAACATGTGTTAGTTTTCAGCAGATCTTTACTAGTTCTGTAATATTATGTCAACTGGTTTCCTTGGTAACTCATAGTTTAGACTGAACACTGTCTGGAATTCATTGCTGTCTATACAACACTTCTGATTGTTCGGACAAATTCTGAAATAAATAAAATAAAATGTAGGTAAAAGTGAAAGTTGTAGTCTAAGACTATACAGTCCATGCCCCGTATAGACACAATCTTAACCCTTTCCCTTATATAGATACTTTCTGACGCCTCTGCAGCACAGCTTTTTAAAAAACATAATGACAAAAGAAAAAATTGCTCAAAACGTTTTCCACTTTTAGTGATAGGTTATCCAATTATAAATAGAGATTTTCTATGTTTTGACAAAATATGTTCAAAGTCGTCTGCTGCAGAATTGTCGTATGAGGAAAAGGGTTAATACATCTCATAAACAACACCAAAGATTGACATGGAATAATCTTTGCTAGAGAACATTCAAACAACTTAGAATTAGAATTAGATATGCCATGGTATTTTTGAAAACATTGAAGTTGATTCTGTATTTGATGACCCATTTTAGAATTAAATTATTTAATATTTCCTTGATCTTAACCTTTTCCCCAATTCATACAGCATGAGATGCATTTGCAGCAGATGATGCTTAAACTGATTGTTTTTCACCCTTTCCCTCATATAGACGCTTTTTGACGCCTCTGCAGCAGACAGCTTTTTTGAAAACATGGCGACAAAAGAAGAAATTGCTCAAAACGAGCAATTTCTCCTTTTGCCACAATGTTTTCCACTTTTAGTCATAGGTTATCCATTTATTTATAGAGATTTTCTATTTTTTGACAAAATATGTTCAAAGCCGTTTGCTGCAGAATTGTCGTATCAGGGAAAGGGTTAAGTGGAAACGAAGTATAACAATATACATTTGATTTTATAAGTAGATTGTTTGGTGTTTTACGCTGCGCTTTCAACAATATTTCAGTTTCATATCAAAAGTATGTATCCAATTTTCCACATAATATCATCTTTTTATCCTATATGCTCCAAAAAAATATCCCCATCAAATATTGTTTAATATTAATGTTTAGTTAATTTTTTCCAACCTTTTGATCAATTTTAAGTTAATTTCGTATTTTCTCACAATGTTTTCAACTCTATTAAATTATTGTAAATTTATTTATTGATGTTTTTCATAATTTTGTGTAGGTCTTTTCAAACTTGTCTGCTGTAGATTTGTTAAATGTGACCTTGACCCTTTCCCTCATACGGCAATTCTGCAGCAGACGACTTTGAACATATTTTGTCAAAAAATCGAAAATCTCCATAATTGAATGGATAACCTATGACAAAAAGTGGAAAACATTGTGGCAAAAGGAAAAATTGCATGTTTTGTGCAATTTCTTCTTTTGTCACTATGTCAAAAAGCCGTCTGCTGCATGAGGGAAAGGGTTAACTCTTATCAACATAAAACAAATCTGCAGCAAAAGACTTTGAGAACATATTGACACCAAGAGCTGTCCATAAGACAGCGTGCTCGACTATTTGCCATTTGATTCTACAGTAAACAGTGGTTAATGAGATATGTGCATGATAGTACCTTGCATGCCAAACTTTAACCAAATTGTCAAAGTCAAACAAGGGCTATAATTTGCACTGAATTCATACAAGAGTTATTTAACTTTACTGTCTGACACCCCTGAAGACATGAATGAAGTTTCAAGACAATATCATTAGTGGTTACTGAGATATGTCCATGATACTATCTTGCATGTAAAACTTTAACCAAAATTCTAAATCCAAAAAGGGGCATAATTGCGACAAAATCTGATATAGAGTTTTGGGACTTGTCCTGTAAGGTCTTTTGATGATTTCCAATAAGAATTATGTTTCAAATCAATAGCATCAATGGTTTGTGAGAAAAAGCCTTGCACGCAAAACTTTAACCAAAGTTGCAACGCCAAAGTTGACGCACAAGTGACTGTAATAGCTCTCATATTCTTTAATTAGTCGAGCTAAAACTTCATAAAAATCGTCAAAACTTTCAGATGGGTGGTTTTCGCAGAGCGCAGCTCATATGTTTATCTGTAACATACCATCACAGCTAATCTGGTTATCTCCTGTGATATCCATTTCTCTCGTAATTTCATCAACTTCGTCATCTTTAAGTTTCTCTCCAAGACTTGTCAGAACATGGCGGAATTCTCTTGCGTCAATGTAACCACCACCAAATTTGTCAAAAAGGCGAATACAATCCCTTAGGGAATCTTCAGTCTCAAATTGTGGAGCTTTGGTTGAGACAATGTTCTGAACATCTTGTAAGCTAAACAATCTGTCTCCTGGAATAAACATTACAAAAAGATCTTAATTCATTACACGAAAAGCGACCTTCTAAGGCATTAATGCTATTCCTGACACAGACAATATAAATGCCTCTGATGAAGGCATTATTAGAAAACATTGAAGTAATGTGAGAAATTACTCATAATGAACAATTTCTCCTTTTGACACATTGTTTTAGCTATTTTCAGTAGTTATACATGTACATTCATTTACAGAAATTTTCCATATTTTAAAAACTGTCTGCTGCAGATTTCTTGTAGATGGGAAAAGGTTAAACATAGATATGAAGATATGGTTCCTTTATAAATGTCCATAAATATAACTGTTTGGAAGTAATATTATAATCGAAGATTAATACTATAGGTTATTGCATCTATATGGGAAAATATTGTGTTGGCTGAGTTCCTCCGGCTGAGTTGCCCGAGCTTACGAGGGCAGAACTCTGCCGAAGGAAAGAGTCCAAACACAATAGATTCCCATAATCATGCAATAACCTTTTTATTGTATAATTTGATATTGGCCATTTAAAATTTGTTGTTTTGTTTGTTTTAAATACTTCACAATTTAAAAAATCAACAATCGTTTTGGATTGTTTAGATCAATTAACATTAACGATCTATTGCGCAATTATACTGTCCTTTCCAATTGTTGCTAGGGTCGTTGAAAATATAATTTACAAACCGCCATTGTTGTTCTCCATTTGGTTTAGACTCAAAATTGAATCGTCGACAAAATGATGTGTTACTTGTGTGTTATCTTATTCTGGTATTTACGCCTGAATATTTGTGTTCTTTATTACGATTTAGATGCCCCTTTTGACCTCGCAGTATTTTCAGTAAATGAAACACACGTCTTCCATACTGCGTTGATAAATTTCACATCGGAGGATGTTAAAATGTCTGAATACCTATCTTTAAAACAATCATCCTATCAGTTATGAATCCCTCTTTATTTTTTGTTCATATGTAATTGAGATACATTTAAAATAAATCGTCAACAACAATCAAAACAACTATATAGCATACGTCCTTACAATCAAGCAATATTATTGATTTACACATCACATTATTACGTCAGAACATGTCATCTATAAAAGATGTACCAAACACTGTACTACGAACAGTATAAGCACAGTTTTTTCCTAGGACTATCAGAGCCAGGAGCCTCCTTCCTCCGGACCCTGCGCAGATCACATTTGTAGACTGATTCAAGTCCCGTCTGTAGTCATACACAGCCTAAACCAAAGATGTTTTATATTTCACTTGTTTTTGTTAATATGCCTAATTGGTGGTTTTTACCATTTTGATGGTGTCACTTGCCTGCGGTGCACTAAGCCCTAGGCAGTAACAAAGTAGAAGAAGAAGTAAGCTGGTCTCTAAATCATCAAATGTTGGATGAGAGCACTTTGTAACGTTACTGTATGGAAATAGTTCCGTCCTTAGGAGCACGTAAAAAAGATCAGAGTGCAATATCCACCCGTGCAATATCGACGGATTCTGCATCCTTTTTCCAAATGGAAAATAGGAAAAATATCAAAGTATACAATAACAAAATATATTTTATTCTGTAAACCTATGAAAAGCTACTCATGATAAACAAAGCTTTACAATCATTTATAATTTGTTTTGTTATGTATTTGTCGAAGTAACATAGGCATCCACAGTAAATCATTGACCACAATGAAGTTTGTTATTTTCTATGCTGTTTTACGCACCTTTTAACAATTTTTCAGTTATATATCATCATGTCCTGGGCAAGCTACCAGTTATACTGGTCCATTGAACCCGACACCAGTGAATCAGTTGTAATGCTAACCTGACAATCCTAAGCGCCAAGGAGGGAAAGCCATTACTACCACTAGTAGGCACTACACCACCAAGGCGCTATCCACAATTCAGTAAACAAACTGTCAGACTTACTGTCGCCAAGCATTTTTGATATTTGATCATTGGTGGGCGCGATTCCGACACTACGCATCACACAGGCACATTGGTCCCTATCTACTTTACCATCTCCATCATTGTCGTAGATGATAAAAGCTTCTTTAAGTTCTGAAAATGAAACAAGCAAATTCATTGACACAAGAAGTCAGATCGTTTAAGAAATTGATCAAGGCTTCATTGACTGAGACACCTTTTGAGAACATTCTGGGAAAAGAAGAAATTGCTCAATAAAAGAAAAAGTTTCTTTCTCACAATCCTTTCAAATTAATAAAACTGTATTAAAATAAAATTTTCTGTTCAAATCGTCAGATTTCTTAACCCTTTCCCACATGTAGATGATTTTTGACGCCTCTACAGCAGATGACTTTTGAAAACACTGAGACAAAAGGAGAAATTTCTCAAAACAAACAATTCCTCCTTTTGCCACAATGTTTTCAACTTTTTCATTTATTGTACCTTTAGTTAAAGAGATTTCCCATGATTTTGCCAATATCTTTTCAAAGTTGTTTGCTGCAGATTTGTTGTATGTGGGAAAGGGTTAAAGGAAACAATTTGACCTTCATACAAATTGAAAAGTTTAATCATCACAAGTGGTAAATTAGTCATACCAATACTTGTTGCAAGCTAAATGGTGTCTTCTGCAGAGGCAAAATACAGCGTCTGTATTTAGGAAAGTGTTAACCCTTTCCCTCATACAACAATTCTGTAGCAGATGACTTTGAACATATTTTGTCAAAAAGTAGAAAATCTCTATAATTGAATGGATAAAATATGACTAAAAGTGGAAAACATTGTGGCAAAATGAGAAATTGCTTGTTTCGAGCAATTTATTCTTTTGTCACTATGTTTTCTGGTGCAGAGGCGTCAGAAAGCGTCTATATGAGGTAAAGGGTTCAACTTATACTGTTGGCACTCAAAAGTATCGTTACAGTAAGGAGGTTCTTCTGAGTACTCATATTCATAACATAGGTTGTGGAGTCAAACAAGGATTTTTTATCATTAATTACGTATCTTAATTCTTGTCTAAAACTGTGTATAAATAGAGAAATAACTATGTTGCAGACATGCTGAGACAGAGGTTTCATTTGGTTGAGAGTACATGTAGCAGGATATTAATAACTGAAAGAAGGCGGGGTCTGGAGGTCCTCCCCGAGTGGGGTCAAGGAAATTCTGTTCAAAGTAGCTCTGGTAAAGGAGCTCTAGTAATCGGGTAATTTACCTGGACCCCGGGTCATTTTAAAACCCGTCTGAAATTGCATACTGTATAGGTATATTAGCTAAATGCAAGGGCATATCATCATCAACATGCTAGCTCCCATTAATATTTTAATGAAACTTACCATCTTGCTGTTTTGTGTTGAGTTGCACGCCGCTGAGAGACTGAAAAGAGAAATCAGGTGGGGTTTTTCTATCCACTTTTATCCTTTTCCATATATGCAGACATAAAGATAAATTTCTCCCTTTGCCTCAAAAGTTTTTAACTTTTGCAATAATTATACTTTCATTCATGGAGATGTAACGGGAACGGGGTATAGAAATAAATATCACTTCTACGGCCTTGTCGTAGAAGTCGGCTTTTATAGCGACGTTGGTAGAGTGGTTGACCTATTCGTGAAGTTAAGCAACGTTCATAGCGGTAAGTACCTGGATGGGTGACCCGTGATGGCATAACGCCGGTACACATTACAAATGGTGG
>JASEVX010000001.1:70683127-70693998 GCA_031761405.1 Serripes groenlandicus
ATAATTCCGAGCTGAGAAAAACCAATCTGAGGAAATTTGAGACCACCATCCTGATCTCGCTTAACACTTGTCAGAGACAGCCTATGTTTGTTTTTCTTCGAGCACAGAATACGTGACTTAAACTATATATGCAAAACTCTATTACAACAGTTTCAATTCTTAATTTGTTTCTGAGAGGGAGAGAGAGAGTGGGGTGAGAGAGAGGGGGGAGAGAGGAGAGAGAGAGAGAGAGAGAGGCGAGAGAGAGAGAGAGAGAGAGAGAGAGAGAGAGAGAGAGAGAGAGAGCGAGAGAGAGAGAAAGAGAAAGAGAGAGAGAAGAGAGAGAGAGAGAGAGAGAGATGATATCTGAATGTAAATGTGTAAACACACAAACACACACACACACACACAGATGGTATAAACTTAACTGTATATATTGCATACAGTAAAACATAACTCCTTAATTGAGAAGTTATAATATACAACCTGTCACGGAAAACGAGTAAAATGATCTTCACGGGCCATGATTATAAGCGATTCAGATCCGATGATATAACTTGTAAATATTATACCCACTATTGTTTCGTAGCAAGATGCTATGGTCCCTTGAATGGTTAGGTAATACACATTGAAAAGTTAGACCAGACAACACAGAAGCGCATTCTGATTTGTTCTCACCGATAGCAAGTAGTTAAAAGTTCTACTTTGTGTGTCGAGGTTCAGCCTATCTTTTATATCATCAACATATTTCAACATATATAGGTTGTAATTGATGGTATAACGCCCTCTAGACGACGTTTACTAAATGTAACCTTTTAAAAATCGCAAATTATGTCAAAAACCCTTAATTCATTTTAACATGTAAACACATACAGACGTTTTTTCACGCCTTCTGCAGCAGACCTCTTTTGAAAACATAGTAGGAAAAGGATAAATGTGCAGATATCACAAATCAGCATGTTACGACTTTTAAAACATTAAGGAAAACCTATGGGAGCTCTCTAACTCTCTCTCTCTCTCACCCCCTCTCTCTCTCTCTCTCTCTCTCTCTACTCTCTCTCTCTTCTCTCTCATCTCCTCTTCTCTCTCTCTCTCTCTCTCTTTCTCTCTCTCTCTTTATCTATCTCTCTTTCTCTCTCTCTCTCTCTCACCTCTCTCTCTCACCTCTGTCTCTCTCTCTCTGTCTATCTCTCTCTGTCTCTGTCTCTCTATCTCTCTCTCTCTCTCTCTAACTCTCTTTCTCTCTCTTTCTCTCTCTCTGTCTCTCTGATTTCTCTCTAACTCTCTCTCTCTCATCTCTCTCTCTCTCTCTTCTCTTTCTCTCTCTCACCCCTCTCTCTCCCCCCCTCTCTCTCTCTCTCTCTCTCTCTCTCTCTCTCTCTCTCTCTTCATCTCTCTCTCATCTCTCTCTCTCTCTCTCTCTCATCATCTCTCCTCCCTATCATCTCTCTCTCTCTCTCTCTCTCCTTTAAAGATTAAAGAGTGTTGAAAAAAATGTTTGCAAAATGAGAAATTAATCATCATCTGTAATTTCTAAAGTTTTTAAATGTCTTTAGCTGCAGAGTCGTCTAAATGTGGGAAAAGGTTAACTAATCGCGAAGGCTGTTTCAAAGCAATCTTATCAAAACTAAACCAATTTCACTTTGATAACTCAAGTAAACTCAATCAACAATGACGAAGGTTGTTTGTCAACCCGGGGATCATGAGTTCGAAACCCATTCGGAGGACATGAAAAGTGCAGTGAGAAGAGCGTGAACCCTCTCAAAATAACCATACACATGATACGGATATGGGTATATGGAAGACACGTTGCGACGGTCTCTAAATGAATTGATGGCGTAATGTCAGTGATCGTCTTTGACATTGTTCCGTTTGTATGAATTGAAGTTGAGGAAAACTCACGTGTCTACTAATAAAGTACCGAGGACGCAAGCTCCCTATAAATTCGAAAAGAGTTATCCTTCTCCTAAAATATTGCAATCTATGTTGACACATTTGCCAGCAGACGTCTGTTGAAAAAAGTGTGACAATAGGAGGAGACATTTCTCATTTTGGAAGGTGATTATTATGTAATAATCTTCTTCCTATGGGATTGCACACTGACCCAAATGGAATATGCCCTATAACATTTAATTCTACTGGAACATTTTTTATACATACGCTAATCAATATAGTGCGATGAATTCAAAGTTAAATCTACCTAATAGTCTTTTCATTTATAATCAGTTGAATGAAGAATATAGAGTTTTATACTTTATTTTCAAACTGAAAATGTATTTGCGTCTTTTAAGTGAATTTTATTTTAAGAAATACAAATATTTCTGCAGTAAACATTACTATGTATAATTCTTACGCGCCACGCTTTTGTGAACAACACCGATACAACCGATCAGATATACATTTACACGAACTAGGCCAAATCGAGGACATACCGTGTCGTAGGGTAGTTTCCCCAAAAGTATGCTAATCTATCCTTAATTTCGACTTTCAGTTATATTCTTTATATTTCCTTTAGTATATTCATTTATAGGTCTTTACATCATTTATATATATTATATATGTATACATATATTTACTAATTGAAACGTTGTGGGAAAAAAGGAAAAAATCCCTCTCAGATATTTTCAAAATCGTCTGCTGCATTTGGAGTCCTGGGATAATTTCTTGTGTTTTGTCACAATGTTGTCAATAGTTGTGTGCTAGGGAGAAGTGTTGGTTATCTGGTAATTCACGAATGGTGTGTTCTCCCGAACGACTACTCGACTAAATATGTATAAGGGGATTAGGGGGGCATTCTAAATGGTAAATTACAGAATTATTATATAAAAAGGATTGATTGATTAGGCTTTAACGCCGTTTTCAACAATTGTTCAGTCATAATCACTGCGGCCAGTTCAATAAGTGTTGCCCTCTTTAGATATTGGTAGCTCTTGAAAAAAAATGTTGTGGGAAAAGAAGCCTTTGGTTTTAATATGCATCGGGTGTTTTCTTTTTTAAACAATTCGTTTCAATCAATCAGATTTTATCCGAATATCTAATTGTTTTAAATTGTAAAATATTTGAAGTGTTTGAATCCAGGCTTGACTCGTAATACACATACAAATAAAATTATTTTTATAAAAATCTGATCATCGTGAGATGTCATGATATTATTTAGATTTTACAACACTTTCTTAATGTTCTTGTTATGTGAGAATTGATTTTAATTGAGGGCACACCTATACTTATTAAGCTTTCATGCAAGGAGAAAACATTACGTTCTACGTTGTATCCTCATTCAGACACAGTTTAACGAACATTGTTGCAAATGTAAAATTAATTCATGTTTTCATATTTTCATTCATAGCAACTTGTATACGTTCATTCATAGCATTTGTTCGCTTGTGAAAAGCAAATTTGAAAGAAATTGGCTATCATAGATTTTTATGACGAGCAAGTTCTCCTATTGTTACAATGTTTTAACTATTAATTTATGTTCTCACTTTTGTAATGTTTAATATGAAATGTACTTGCTCTTCAAATTTGGAAGAAATAAAGAAGATCTATCTATATATCTTTGTCCTTTTACAGACGCATAGAAAGATAGCATTAGCTATTGACGGATATGACTGAATTTAATTCTTTCCTGTACATTTTCTGTCTAAATATGAAAAATGTTTTCTATATTTTTTACAAAGATTTCTTTCTATATTTTTTACCAAAAATATATTTTGTTTCAATGCAATTTCTAAATGAATTGTATGTATGCAATACTCCTCACTTCTTGACAGTGTTTGCTAACTATTGTGAATATAATATAATGTTCAGCTGTCAACAATTTTGAAGTTTTTATTCTTCTTTATTATTGTATTTCTACTGATGAAGGTCGTTCTTCCGAAATTATATAGTATAACCTAGTATAACCGTATAAACTAAACAACAAGGTGTTTGTGATTTTATTATATTGGTTTGATTTATTCTTTTTATACAATGTTACCTATTCCGAAACTGCAGGCAAAATAAAGAAGTTTTAAAGTGACTTAAATTCTTTCATTCATTTATTTTCAAACATATTTGCTCTCGTTTGTTCCTATCCATATATCCTAGCCATGATCTGTTCATACCTTGCATACAATTCATTATCCCATCTGCACCTGGCCTGACATCACTCTAAAATCACCTTCAAGCAGTACTTTCAGTACTTTGATTTCTTAATGTTATCAACTCGATTCAATAATTGAACTTTCATTTATAGAGCATTATGTTTTCAAATTCATCGCTGCAGAAGTGTTGTATGTGGCAAGCCTTTAATGACACGATGACAGCAGATTATTATTGCATACGTACTGCAGCGTTTATAATCGAAACATGTGACACAAATTTAGAGCGTCGCATGTGCAACTCATTTTCACTTTGGCCCCCATCACATGGTACAACTGGGATAACTGCGACAGAAGACTATTGAAAACACTGTCGATAAAAGGAGATACATTATCATCAACGCGAAAAAGGAGAAAAAACAGTATCGCCAACGCGATAAAAAGAGACAACGCGATAAAAAAGAGAGACGGTACCGACAACGTGATAAAACGAGAGAAGGCATTGACAACATGATAAAAAAAGAGACGGTATCGACAACTGGATAAAATGAGAGACTTTATAGTCCAACGCAAGTTAAAGAGGGACATTGTCGCCAACGCGAAATAAGGAGAAACAGTATCGACTGGGAGATATAAAACACATTATCGTCAATACGATGAAAAGGGAAGACGATATCGAAAAACGCGATTAAAAGAGAGATGGTATCGAACACGCGATAACAAGAGAGACATTATCGATTTCGCGATTAATAGATAGACTGTTTATTGACTACTCGATTATTAGATAGACTGTATCGACTACTCGATTAATAGATAGGACTGTATCGACTACTCGATTATTAGATAGACTGTATCGACTACTCGATTAATTAGATAGACTGTATCGACTACTCGATTAATATATAGACTGTATCGACTACTCGATTATTAGATAGAACTGTATCGACTACTCGATTATTAGATCGACTGTATCGACTACTCGATTATAGATAGACTGTATCGACTACTCGATTAATAGATAGACTGTATCGACTACTCGATTAATAGATAGAATGTATCGACTACTCGATTATTAGATAGACTGTATCGACTACTCGATTAATAGATAGACTTATCGACTACTCGATTATTAGATAGACTGTGTCGACTACTCGATTAATAGATAGACCGTATTGACTACTCGATTATTAGATAGACTGTATCGACTACTCGATTAATAGATAGACTGTATCGACTACCTCGATTATTAGATAGACTGTATCGACTACTCGATTATTAGATAGACTGTATCGACTACTCGATTATTAGATAGTTTGTATCGACTACTCGATAAATAGATAGACTGTATCGACTACTCAAATAATAGATAGACTGTGTCGACTACTCGATTAAAGATATACTGTATCGACTACTTGATTATTAGATAGACTGTATCGACTACTCGATTAATAGAGACTATTTATTGACAGACACGATTCATAGAGAGACATTATCAATTTTCAATTAATAGATAGACTGTATTGACTACTCGATTAATATATAGACTGTATCGACTACTCGATTAATAGATAGACTGTATCGACTAATCAATTATTGTATAGACTGTATCGACTACTCGATTAATAGATAGACTGTATCGACTACTCGATAAATAGATAGACTGTATTGACCTACTTCGATTAATAGATAGACTGTATCGACTACTCGATTAATAGATAGACTGTATCGACTATTCGATTAGTTGTATAGACTGTATCGACTAACTCGATTAATAGATAGACTGTATCGACTACTCGATTATTAGATAGACTGTATCGACTACCCTCGAGTAATAGATAGACTGTGTCTTCGACTACTCGATTAATAGATAGACTTGGTCGACTACTCAATAATAGATAGACTGTATCGAACTCGATTATTAGATAGACTGTATCGACTACTCGATTAATAGAGAACATTATCGACAACGACGATTCATAGAGAGACATTATCGATTTTTTCAATTAATAGATAGACTGTATCGACTACTCGATTAATAGTATGACTGTATCGACTACACGATTAATAGATAGACTGTATCGACTTACTCGATTATTATATAGACTTGTATCGACTACTCGATTAATAGATAGACATGTATCGACTACTCGATAAATAGATAGACTGCTATTTGACTACTCGATTATTAGATAGACTGTACGATCGACTACTCAATTAATAGAGAGATTATCGAACACACGCGATAAAAAGAGAAACAGTATCGATAACGCGATAAAAATAGAAACAGTATCCTCAACACGCATAAACAGAATTAACCAATATCGATAATGCGATTAAAAGTGAAACAGTATCGACAACGCGATAAAAAGAGAAACAGTATCGACTACGCTATTAAAAGATAAACAGTATCGACAACGCGATAGGAAAGGGGGGAGTTGGGGGGGGGAAAACAGTATCAACAACACGATAACAGATTAACAGTATCGATAATGCGATTAAAAGCATAAACTTATCGACTACTCGATTAATAGATGACTATATCAACTTCTCGATTAAAGATATACTGTATCGACTACTCGATTATAAGATAGAACTGTATCGACTTCTCGATTATTAGATAGACTGTATCGACAACTCAATAATAGATAGACCTGTAAGCAACTACTACGATACATAAGGATAGAACTGTATACGACTACTCGATTAATAGATAGACTGTATCACTTCTCGATTATATATAGACTGTATCGTCTACTCGATCAATAGATAGACTTGTATCGCTACTCGATAATAGATAGTCTGTATCGACTACTCGATTATTAGATAGACTGTATCGGACTACTCGATTATTAAATAGACTGTATCGACTACTCGATATTAATAGATAGAACTGTATTGACTACTCGATTAATAGATAGACCGTGTCGACTACTCGATTATTATGATAGTCTGTATTCGAATACTCCGATTATTAGATAGACTGTTTTGACTACTCCGATTAATAGAGACAATTATCGACAACACGATTCATAGAGAGACATTATCGATTTTGCAATTAATAGATAGACTGTAATATTGCGCTACTCGGATTTATAGATAGGACTGTATCGACTACTCGATTAATAGATAGACTGTATCGACTACTGATTAATAGATAGACCTGTATCGACAACTCGATTAATCAGATAGACTGTATCGACTACTCGATTATTAGATAGACTTCATCGACTACTCGATAAATAGATAGACTGTATCGACTACTCGGATTAATAGATAGAACTGTATCGACTACTCGATTAATAGATAGACTGTATCGACTACTCGATTAATAGATAGACTGTATCCGACTACTCGATTATTAGATAGTACTGTATCGACTACTCGATTAATAGAGAGATTATCGACAACGCGATAAAAAGAGAAACAGTATCGATAACGCAATACAAAGAAAAACAGTATCGATAAGGCGATAAACAGAGAAACAGTATCGACCACACGATAACAGATTTAACTGTATCAGACACCGCGATAAAAAGAGAAACAGTATATCGACAACGCGATTAAAGAGAACAGTATCGACTACGCGATTAAAAGATGAAACAAGTATCTGACATCGCGATAAAAAAGAGAAACAGTATCAACAACACGAATAACAGATTAAACAGTATCGATAATGCGATAAAAGCGATACAAGTATCGACTACGCCCATTAAAAAGAGAAACATTATCGACAAACGCGATTAAAAGAGAAACAGTATCGACAACGCTGATTTAAAAAGAAACAGGTATCATCAACAACGCGATAAAAAGAAACAGTATCGACTACGCGATTAAAAGAGGGAAACAGTATCGACAACATGATTAAAAGAGAGACTGTCCTACGACAACGTGTTAATTAGATGATGATTTTTGCATTTGCTCTTACTGGAAAAAGTAATTCAGTCTGAAATGCGCAATAAAAGCGAGAAAATGATCGATAACGCGATAAAAAAAAGAGAGACTTTATCGACAAACGCATAAAAGACAGACAGTTATCGACAAACCGATAAAAAAGACAAATTGATAACAAGAGACTGTATCGACAAATTGATAAAAAGGGGAGACAGTAGTACGTCAACGCCCAAAAGATTTAAAAAAGGGTGACATTATCGTCAACGCGATAAAAATGAGAGAAATGTCGCAAACGCGAATCAGAATGACAGACATTATCGACATCTCGTATAAAAAAAAACGAGACTGTGTCGTCAACGCGATAACAAAAAGAGACAGTATACACACCGAGTGAAATTATTGCTTTCCCCCATAAATGATTTTCAAATTACGAAAAGCAAAGTTTGTCTGACATTTTGTTACCTTCCGTCTAGAATATACTACGCAGTTTGATGCATCTCTGCAGCAGACGAGTTTGAAAACATTGTGGCGAGGGGGGAAAACTTGCTCCATCATTCTTCCTTTTGCCAAACGGTTTTCAACTACTGTTCAATAATTACATATTTATTATGAATATTTTACAACTTTTTACCTAGATGTTTAAAAAAGCAGCCGGTTGCAGATCTTTTGCTCCATGTTGGAAAAGGATAACCCTTATCGTGCTATGTAGAACGCGACTTTAAATATCATTGGTCCCTTATGTTATAGTACAATGGACGGTATCGCATCAATATACATATGAGCCGTCCCGCTGAGAAAATCCAACAGTGTGGACTCTGCGTAAAGTATCGAGCCCGGATAAGCCTAAAGGATGCCGCGCAGGCTAACCCGGACAAGAGACTTTCTGCCTACTGTGGATCTTCTGTACTCTGGAATTATTACTCTATTCCTCTATCCCCCTGAAAAAAAATGTGTCGGCCCGGATTACTCTGCACGGACAGCGCAGGGCTAATCCGGGTCGATGCATTACGCAGATGGCACTATGTTTAGTTTTCTCGTGTGACTGCTCATATGTTGAATTACTAAGCTTTCGCTATTTATTTACTAAGTGCATAGAATTTCGCACATGCAATGTCATTTTTGTACACGGTACTACAAAGAGGTAATACAATATTCCTGATTCAATTATGGCTTTATTAACATTTTCCCTCATATATGACCGCTTTATGATGCCTCTGCAGCAGACGGCTTTTTTAAAAGCATAGTGACAAAGAAGGAAT
Source organism: Serripes groenlandicus (assembly GCA_031761405.1). NCBI lineage: Eukaryota > Metazoa > Mollusca > Bivalvia > Cardiida > Cardiidae > Serripes > Serripes groenlandicus. The sequence continues at coordinate 70,692,336 of JASEVX010000001.1, forward strand.
TGCTCAAAACGAAGAAATTTCTCCTTTTGCACACAATATTTTCCACTTTTAGTCATAAGTATCCATTCAATTTAGAACTCTAATTTTTTGACAAAGGTATGTCCAAAGTCGTCTGCTGCAGAATTGTCGTATGAGGTAATATTGGGTAAGGTATACGTTAACCTCACAATGTTTCTAGTTACTTTCATACTCGTATGTATTCTTAATATATATAAGGAAAACGATGAGATCAATGACAATTATGTGGCACACGGTTAATTACACTAATACATTCAATACATTTTTATAAGATGCATCCAGCTGTATTATCAAAAACCTAGGACAATGAATACCAGTACCAGCAGGATAAGGGTTAACAGTGGGGCGAATACTTTATCACCGACAGGGAGGGAGGGAGGACTTGTCGTTCAAACACGTTTTAATTGAATTGCAATCTTGTCTTGAGAGACAACTGTTTATCTGCTAACTATTTCTGTAAATTTGATTGGGGAAAAATGCTAGTGTAATTGCTCGAATATTCGGTGTGTACGCACACTCTGAATACGCTGATCCCTGGACTTGATACCGGTTCGACTTTAAACTATAACACATACAAACAAACACCAAATATACTATCAGTTGTATAACTATTCCTGCTTTCAAACGCCAATTTCACAGCTGCTGATTTGAACTTGTTTACATTCAAAAATGTCTGTATTTATTTCATACGCTGCTTCATTAAGCATTTCAACTCAAGTCGAAGTTTTTGGCTTAATGAAATTCCGGCACAGGGAACTTTCACACAAATCGCGTAATAAACTAGATTTTTTATGAATAAAATAAAGATCACGTGGAAAAATGTCAATGACGGAAATAGCCATAATGAATTTACACGTTTGATCGTTTCTAGATCGCCTCCGTCATGAAGATCGCCTCCTGTCATGTAGTCGCCTCCGTCATGTAGATCGCCTCCGTCATGTAGGATCGCCTCCGTCTATGTTGATCGCCTCCCGTCCATGTAGATCTGCCTCCGTCATGTAAGATCGCCCTCCAGTACATGTAGATCGCCTCACGTCATGTAGGATCGCCTCCGTCAATGTAGATCGCCTTCCGTCGTGTAGATCGCCTCTCCACATGTAGATCGCCTCCGTCATGTAGATCGGCCTCCGTCATGTAGTGGAGAAAGAGTCGCCTCGGTTGTTGGGAGGTCGCCGGATAAAAATCCTAGGTCGGATCATACAAAAATACGCCGGTTAAATCCTAGGTCGCGATCAAACAAAAATACGCCGGTTAAAATCCTAGGTCGGATCATACAAAAATACGCCGGTTAATTCCTAGGTCGAATCAAACAAAAATACGCCGGTAAATCCTGGGGTCGGTGCATGAACAAAGAATACGCCGGTGTAAATCCGTAGGGTCGGATCATACAAATGATTGAGCGCCGGGTTAGATTCCAGGAAGTCTGGGAGCTGAAGGAGGAGTTCGGCCGGTGGGTAGAGGAGCCTAGGGGGTCGGGATCATGACTAAAAGTTACGCCGGTTGAGGTATTACCATAGGTCGGATCATACAGAAAAATAGCGCCGGTGTGATAAATCTCCTAGGGTCGGGGGACGAGTGGGAGGCAAGGGAGAACCCACGCCGTTAAATCCTAGGTCGGATCATTCAAAAATACGCCGGTTAAATC
>JASEVX010000001.1:70694198-70740910 GCA_031761405.1 Serripes groenlandicus
CTACTCGATTAATAGATAGAATGTATCGACTACTCGATTATTAGATAGACTGTATCGACTACTCGATTAATAGATAGACTTATCGACTACTCGATTATTAGATAGACTGTGTCGACTACTCGATTAATAGATAGACCGTATTGACTACTCGATTATTAGATAGACTGTATCGACTACTCGATTAATAGATAGACTGTATCGACTACTCGATTATTAGATAGACTGTATCGACTACTCGATTATTAGATAGACTGTATCGACTACTCGATTATTAGATAGTTTGTATCGACTACTCGATAAATAGATAGACTGTATCGACTACTCAAATAATAGATAGACTGTGTCGACTACTCGATTAATAGATATACTGTATCGACTACTTGATTATTAGATAGACTGTATCGACTACTCGATTAATAGAGACATTATTGACAACACGATTCATAGAGAGACATTATCAATTTTCAATTAATAGATAGACTGTATTGACTACTCGATTAATAGATAGACTGTATCGACTACTCGATTAATAGATAGACTGTATCGACTAATCGATTATTGTATAGACTGTATCGACTACTCGATTAATAGATAGACTGTATCGACTACTCGATAAATAGATAGACTGTATTGACTACTCGATTAATAGATAGACTGTATCGACTACTCGATTAATAGATAGACTGTATCGACTATTCGATTATTGTATAGACTGTATCGACTACTCGATTATTAGATAGACTGTATCGACTACTCGATTATTAGATAGTTTGTATCGACTACTCGATAAATAGATAGACTGTATCGACTACTCAAATAATAGATAGACTGTGTCGACTACTCGATTAATAGATATACTGTATCGACTACTTGATTATTAGATAGACTGTATCGACTACTCGATTAATAGAGACATTATTGACAACACGATTCATAGAGAGACATTATCAATTTTTCAATTAATAGATAGACTGTATTGACTACTCGATTAATATATAGACTGTATCGACTACTCGATTAATAGATAGACTGTATCGACTAATCAATTATTGTATAGACTGTATCGACTACTCGATTAATAGATAGACTGTATCGACTACTCGATAAATAGATAGACTGTATTGACTACTCGATTAATAGATAGACTGTATCGACTACTCGATTAATAGATAGACTGTATCGACTATTCGATTATTGTATAGACTGTATCGACTACTCGATTAATAGATAGACTGTATCGACTACTCGATTATTAGATAGACTGTATCGACTACTCGATTAATAGATAGACTGTATCGACTACTCGATTAATAGATAGACTGTGTCGACTACTCAATTAATAGATAGACTGTATCGACTACTCGATTATTAGATAGACTGTATCGACTACTCGATTAATAGAGACATTATCGACAACACGATTCATAGAGAGACATTATCGATTTTTCAATTAATAGATAGACTGTATCGACTACTCGATTAATAGATAGACTGTATCGACTACTCGATTAATAGATAGACTGTATCGACTACTCGATTATTATATAGACTGTATCGACTACTCGATTAATAGATAGAATGTATCGACTACTCGATAAATAGATAGACTGTATTGACTACTCGATTATTAGATAGACTGTATCGACTACTCAATTAATAGAGAGATTATCGACAACGCGATAAAAAGAGAAACAGTATCGATAACGCGATAAAAATAGAAACAGTATCCTCAACACGATAACAGATTAACAATATCGATAATGCGATTAAAAGTGAAACAGTATCGACAACGCGATAAAAAGAGAAACAGTATCGACTACGCTATTAAAAGATAAACAGTATCGACAACGCGATAAAAAGGGAAACAGTATCAACAACACGATAACAGATTAACAGTATCGATAATGCGATTAAAAGCATAAACTTTATCGACTACTCGATTAATAGATAGACTATATCAACTTCTCGATTAAAAGATATACTGTATCGACTACTCGATTAATAGATAGACTGTATCGACTTCTCGATTATTAGATAGACTGTATCGACAACTCAATTAATAGATAGACTGTATCAACTACTCGATTAATAGATAGACTGTATCGACTACTCGATTAATAGATAGACTGTATCAACTTCTCGATTAATATATAGACTGTATCGACTACTCGATCAATAGATAGACTGTATCGACTACTCGATTAATAGATAGACTGTATCGACTACTCGATTATTAGATAGACTGTATCGACTACTCGATTATTAAATAGACTGTATCGACTACTCGATTAATAGATAGACTGTATTGACTACTCGATTAATAGATAGACCGTGTCGACTACTCGATTAATAGATAGACTGTATCGACTACTCGATTATTAGATAGACTGTTTTGACTACTCGATTAATAGAGACATTATCGACAACACGATTCATAGAGAGACATTATCGATTTTGCAATTAATAGATAGACTGTATCGGCTACTCGATTAATAGATAGACTGTATCGACTACTCGATTAATAGATAGACTGTATCGACTACTTGATTAATAGATAGACTGTATCGACTACTCGATTAATAGATAGACTGTATCGACTACTCGATTATTAGATAGACTTCATCGACTACTCGATTAATAGATAGACTGTATCGACTACTCGATTAATAGATAGACTGTATCGACTACTCGATTAATAGATAGACTGTATCGACTACTCGATTAATAGATAGACTGTATCGACTACTCGATTATTAGATAGACTGTATCGACTACTCGATTAATAGAGAGATTATCGACAACGCGATAAAAAGAGAAACAGTATCGATAACGCAATACAAAGAAAAACAGTATCGATAAGGCGATAAAAAGAGAAACAGTATCGACAACACGATAACAGATTAACAGTATCGACAACGCGATAAAAAGAGAAACAGTATCGACAACGCGATTAAAAGAGAAACAGTATCGACTACGCGATTAAAAGAGAAACAGTATCGACAACGCGATAAAAAAGAGAAACAGTATCAACAACACGATAACAGATTAACAGTATCGATAATGCGATTAAAAGCGATACAGTATCGACTACGCCATTAAAAGAGAAACATTATCGACAACGCGATTAAAAGAGAAACAGTATCGACAACGCGATTAAAAAAGAAACAGTATCATCAACAACGCGATTAAAAAGAAACAGTATCGACAACGCGATTAAAAGAGAAACAGTATCGACAACATGATTAAAAGAGAGACTGTCTCGACAACGTGTTAATTAGAGATATTTTTGACAATGCTCTTACTGGAAAAAGAAATTCAGTCTGAAAGCGCAATAAAAAGCGAGAAATGATCGATAACGCGATAAAAAAAGAGAGACTTTATCGACAACGCAATAAAAAGACAGACAGTATCGACAAACCGATAAAAAGACAAATTGATAACAAGAGACTGTATCGACAAATTGATAAAAAGGGAGACAGTATCGTCAACGCGATTAAAAAAAGGGAGACAGTATCGTCAACGCGATAAAAATGAGAGAATGTATCGCAAACGCGAACAGAAGACAGACATTATCGACATCTCGATAAAAAACGAGACTGTGTCGTCAACGCGATAACAAAAAGAGACAGTATACACACCGAGGAATTATTGCTTTCCCCCATAATGATTTTCAAATTACGAAAAGCAAAGGTCTGACATTTTGTTACCTTCCGTCTAGAATATAATACGCAGTTTGATGCATCTGCAGCAGACGAGTTTTGAAAACATTGTGGCGAGGGGAAAACTTGCTCATCATTCTCCTTTTGCCAAACTGTTTTCAACTCTGTTCAATAATTACATATTTATTTATGAATATTTTACAACTTTTTACCTAGATGTTTAAAAAAGCAGCCGTTGCAGATCTTTTGCATGTTGGAAAAGGATAACCCTTATCGTGCTATGTATACGCGACTTTAAATATCATTGGTCCCTTATGTTATATACATGACGTATCGCATCAATATACATATGAGCCGTCCCGCGAGAAAACCAACAGTGTGGACTCTGCGTAAAGTATCGAGCCGGATAAGCCTAAGGATGCCGCGCAGGCTAACCCGGACAGAGACTTTCTGCCTCCTGTGGATCTTCTGTCTCAGGAATTATTACTCTATTCCTCTATCCCCCTGAAAAAAAATGTGTCGGCCCGGATTACTCTGCACGGACAGCGCAGGCTAATCCGGGTCGATGCATTACGCAGAGGCCACAATGTTAGTTTTCTCGTGTGACTGCTCATATGTTGATTACTAAGCTTTCGCTATTTATTTACTAAGTGCTTAGAATTTCGCACATGCAATGTCATTTTTGTACACGGTACTAACAAGAGTAATACAATATTCCTGATTCAATATGGCTTTATTAACATTTTCCCTCATATAGACGCTTTATGATGCCTCTGCAGCAGACGGCTTTTTGAAAACATAGTGACAAAAGAAGGAATTGCTCAAAACGAGAAATTTCTCCTTTTGCCACAATATTTTCCACTTTTAGTCATAAGTTATCCATTCAATTATAGAATTCTATTTTTTGACAAAGTATGTCCAAAGTCGTCTGCTGCAGAATTGTCGTATGAGGTAAATGGTTAAGTAACGTTAACCTCACAATGTTTCTAGTTACTTTCATACTCGTATGTATTCTATAATATATATAAGAAAACGATGAGATCAAGACAATTATGTGCACACGGTTAATTAAACTAATACATTCAATACATATTTATAAGATGCATCAGCTGTATTATCAAAAACCTAGGACAATGATACCAGTCAGCAGGATAAGGGTTAACAGTGGGCGATACTTTATCACCGGGACTTGTCGTTCAAACACGTTTTATTGAATTGCAATCTTGTCTTGAGAGACAACTGTTTATCTGCTAACTATTTCTGTAATTTGATTGGGGAAAAATGCTAGTGTATGCTCGAATATTCGGTGTGTACGCACACTCTGAATACGCTGATCCCTGGATTGATAACCGGTTCGACTTTAAACTATAACACATACAAACAAACACAAAATATACTATCGTTGATAACTATTCCTGCTTTCAAACGCAATTTCACAGCTGCTGATTTGAACTTGTTTACATCCAAATGTCTGTATTTATTTCATCGCTGCTTCATTAAGCATTTCAACTCAGTCGGAAGTTTTTGGCTTAATGAAATTCCGGCACAGGGAACTTTCACACAAATCGCGAATAAACTAGTTTTTTTATGAATAAAAAAAAGTCACGTGGAAAAATGTCAATGACGGAAATGCCATAATGATTTACACGTTTTGATCGTTTCTAGATCGCCTCCGTCATGTAGATCGCCTCCGTCATGTAGATCGCCTCCGTCATGTAGATCGCCTCCGTCATGTAGATCGCCTCCGTCATGTTGATCGCCTCCGTCATGTAGATCGCCTCCGTCATGTAGATCGCCTCCGTCATGTAGATCGCCTCCGTCATGTAGATCGCCTCCGTCATGTAGATCGCCTCCGTCATGTAGATCGCCTCCGCCATGTAGATCGCCTCCGTCATGTAGATCGCCTCCGTCATGTAGTGGGAAAAGAGTTCGCCTCGGTTGTGGGAGGTCGCCGGTTAAATCCTAGGTCGGATCATACAAAAATACGCCGGTTAAATCCTAGGTCGGATCATACAAAAATACGCCGGTTAAATCCTAGGTCGGATCATACAAAAATACGCCGGTTAAATCCTAGGTCGGATCATACAAAAATACGCCGGTTAAATCCTAGGTCGGATCATACAAAAATACGCCGGTTAAATCCTAGGTCGGATCATACAAAAATACGCCGGTTAAATCCTAGGTCGGATCATACAAAAATACGCCGGTTAAATCCTAGGTCGGATCATACAAAAATACGCCGGTTAAATCCTAGGTCGGATCATACAAAAATACGCCGGTTAAATCCTAGGTCGGATCATACAAAAATACGCCGGTTAAATCCTAGGTCGGATCATACAAAAATACGCCGGTTAAATCCTAGGTCGGATCATACAAAAATACGCCGGTTAAATCCTAGGTCGGATCATACAAAAATACGCCGGTTAAATCCTAGGTCGGATCATACAAAAATACGCCGGTTAAATCCTAGGTCGGATCATACAAAAATACGCCGGTTAAATCCTAGGTCGGATCATACAAAAATACGCCGGTTAAATCCTAGGTCGGATCATACAAAAATACGCCGGTTAAATCCTAGGTCGGATCATACAAAAATACGCCGGTTAAATCCTAGGTCGGATCATACAAACATACGCCGGTTAAATCCTAGGTCGGATCATACAAAAATACGCCGGTTAAATCCTAGGTCGGATCATACAAAAATACGCCGGTTAAATCCTAGGTCGGATCATACAAAAATACGCCGGTTAAATCCTAGGTCGGATCATACAAAAATACGCCGGTTAAATCCTAGGTCGGATCATACAAAAATACGCCGGTTAAATCCTAGGTCGGATCATACAAAAATACGCCGGTTAAATCCTAGGTCGGATCATACAAACATACGCCGGTTAAATCCTAGGTCGGATCATACAAAAATACGCCGGTTAAATCCTAGGTCGGATCATACAAAAATACGCCGGTTAAATCCTAGGTCGGATCATACAAAAATACGCCGGTTAAATCCTAGGTCGGATCATACAAAAATACGCCGGTTAAATCCTAGGTCGGATCATACAAAAATACGCCGGTTAAATCCTAGGTCGGATCATACAAACATACTTTATAAAAGCGGCGCTGAAACTTGTTGTGTTAGAATAACGACCGACTCGCTGGTAAATAGACCAGATATACTGACAACTAACCCCGGAAACGTCGTGATGTATTCGAAAAAATAATAATTGAAAGTTACTTTTTGTTTTCATCAATTTTGCAAAACTGTTCCGTCTTAATAGTTAGATGACACATACACCGTTTGGTAGTTTTATCAATAGTCATATATACAAATTTAATCATGGATATTCTTCAGAGTTTTTGAGTCGAGTCGCGATCTAACTCGACGTGATAATGGCGATGGCTATAGAATATCGATCTAGGGGTCACGAGTTTAAATATCGACTCGATCATTCGCATGTTTCGATGATTGATATGTAATTGTGACTAAACGTTACTCGTCAACTACTTATGGGGCGGGGCTTACAGTCAATATTGGACAGTCGTCAATTGTATGTGTTGAGTATTTGTGTGAGAAACCGGAACAAGTTATTCTGACCGCCGTGCTATATCTGGACTATTATTAAAATGGGCGTTTAACTCAAATCAGTATTATCGTATTGATAGTTGACCCTTTCCCTAATATAGACGCTTTCTGACGCCTCTGCAGCATACGGCTTTTTGAAAACATAGGGACAAAAGAAGAAATTGCTCAAAACGAGAAATTTTTCCTTTTGCCACAATTTTTCCACTTTTAGTCATAAGATATCCATTCAATTATAGAGATTTTCTATTTTTTGGCAAAATATGTTCAAAGTCGTCTGCTGCAGAATTGTCATATGAGTGAAAGGGTTAAATAACACATCGACCATATGATTGATCAATGATTAGGTAGCAAAATAACAGAATGGCAGATTCTAATTCTGCCAGTTAACTATCCACCAGAACGTGGTTATAGCTCTGCCATTCCGCGAGTTTCTTTCTCTGAAATGAGCATACAATAAAATAACGCAGTTTATAAATGTTACCATTCTTTTAACCATGTTCACACATACAACACATCTAAAGCAGACGACTTTGAAAATGTCTACAAAAAAATATGGAAAATTTCTATAATTTTAGGAATAATAACTGAACAAAATTGAAAAAATTGTGGCAAGATGAGAAATTGCTCGTTTTGAGCAATTTCTCCTGTTGTCACAATGTTTTTAAAAGTCGTCTGCTGCAGATGCGTCAAACTGCTTCTATAGGTGGGAAAGGGTAAAACAATTGATTATTATAAAGTTGCGAATTACCAAGATCATTCTGCTATCGACAGGCTTATCCTTTTCTCTGATTCATACAACTTTTGATATCCCTACAGCAGACGACATTTGAAACCTTTGGTTGGGAATAGAGAGATTGCTAATCACGAGTAAAATCTTCATTTCCTACATTTTCATATTTTTGCCAGCGGCGTTTCCTAAGTAGACGAACCTAGAATTCCAAACCAGATAACTATATTCTAGTAAGAGGTGAAACACTATCCTTGTTCCTTTCCCACCATCAGGAAATCTGCAGCAGACGACTTTGAAAACATGTTGACTAAAACATGAAAATTCTCCATAAAAGTTAGCTTAATTGTGAAATAAAGTTGAAAGTATTGTGGACAAAGGAGAAAATGCTCATCATGAGTAATTTCACCTTTTAGCTACAATGTTTTACTGCAATTGCATCATAATGCGTCTATATTTGGGAAAGGGTTAAACAGTCGTGTTGCCGAACTCGGTTTTAGATTCCTCATTATCAAACATGACCTTTGATTATAAGTAAACAAACCGTTAACTATTTCCTTTACAAGTTAACTCTTTCCTACATACAAACACTTTCTGACGCCTGTGCAGCAGACGACGTTTGAAAAAAATATGAAAAAAGCTCATAATGAGCAACGTCACCTTTTGTCACAATATTTTCGACTCTATTTAAACGTTAAACTCTCATCAATGGAGATTTTTCACATGTTTCCCAAGATGTTTTCAAAGTCGTCTGCTGCATATTTCCTGTATTTGGGAAAGGGTTAACCCTTGTTTCCACATGCAGACACTTGATGTATATGCAGTCGATGCAATTTGAAAACACCCTAGCAAAAGGAGAAACTGCTCATTACGAGCAATTTAACCTTTTACCACACTGTTTGCAACTCTATATATTAACAAATATATATTATTGTTTCGAGGTTTTACATATTTTTAAAGTCGTCTGCATCAGCAGAGTTGGTGTAAGCGGTAAACAACTACACTTGTCACAAATAACATCTGGTTCCGTATCCATGTATCCTGTGACGCAGGTTGTCTAGATCATTCTCGTAGCTATGGCTTCTTAATGAAGACAAACACCGGCTTTCTCATAGCAAACACCGTCATAGTTGAACCTTTATTAGTTAGCAGACTTCAGAATATAAGAGACTGTCAGCCGATTTGAGGGTGTCTGAATTAATTTACAAACGACGAAAACTAGTCTAGATCTTTCTCTTATCTATGGCTTTTTAATAAAGGGCACACGAAGAAGACATAAACTATCCTTTTGTCATGTCAAACAGCGTCATATTTGAACCTTTATATGTCAGCAGACTTCAGAATTAAAGAGACTGTATTCCGATATGGGGGTGTCATACTTTCCGAACGCCAAAAACTATATGAGCGCAGGTTTTCTAGATCCTTCTCGAAAATATGGCTTCTTAATGAGGTCGCACTATGTCACAATTTAAAAAAGACGAAAACTATATGAGCAGTGCTCTGCGAAAACCCCACCGTAAACTAACACAGCACCCGATCAGTGAGCACACCTGGGCTATCTTATCTGACTCTTAATTCTTTGCCAATTAGACATCGAAGGTTCCAAGAAACTTTTGTAAGGTGGTAGGTTTCCCTTTGGATACTCAGCATGGAATTCGCATGAAAGTCGTTTTCGACACGTGTTATTCTAACGATATAGCGTGGCCCCTTTCTTAGTTGTACTTGTATGGCCAGTTTATTTTTCAAAATTCTAAAAACATGCAAAACTAAGATTGCTGAATCAGTCCTACATGAAATACGTATCGCTAGACGACGATATAGCAAAATCGTTTATGAATTCGTCATTGTTTAAACAATAAGTGAAGGAGAAGAGAACAATGTAAACCTCAATAGGAATGGTCGAATGCTCATGTGCTAGTCTCGTCATGTATGTGAATATTACACTTTACTCAGAGGCTTCAATACTACTTGTGGAAACTGCGTACACGTGACACGTCGCGTTCAATAATGTTTTTGTTATATCAAGGAGTTCGAAGGGTAAATTATCAGTACCTGTGGTCTATATATCCTGACACCAGCGAGTCAGTCGTAATGCCAAGCTCTAACTCTTTAGCTCAAAGGAGGTTAATGCATAACTGCCCACGTGGCAAATAAGGAACATTCCGATTAGACAGCACAGCGGCTTAGACTGATAAAGGAATTATGCAGAGTTGTTGAATAGCTGATTTTCTTTGTCGCGACTATTTGTGATGTTTCCAGACGTTATATAAATGGGTTGATTGAATTTAGCCCTGAATTACTGATGATCAAAGTGCCAAACACTAATTGGTCCCACGTTACAGAGAAATCGACCTTCGATAATTTAACCGTACGTGAAGATTCAGACAAGCGTAGCGTACACAAGACGTCTCCTTACAATTTGAAAATGGTTTAACTGTTCATCAGCATGTTGCACACGAATCATGAAAACCTGGAGTATGGTTATGACAAATACGTGTTATGTTTGAACGGTGTCTTGCGCTGTTTTCAAAAGTCTTCCCAGAGCCCTAGATAGCAATAAGTAAACTGACATGTATCCAACAGAACCTGTTATATCTATGATAGTTCCATTAAACCCTTTGTTTGTGGGAATTGAAACGAATTGTCTTGAGTATTCACATATGAGGGTCTTTGAGTGAATAAAGGTTTTAACAACGAGAACTATACCCGTTGTCAAAACTCTGGTCTTCAGTTATTTCACGGCGTTTCCTAGGTAATTCGCCAAATACTACCGGTATTGCTTTTTACTGACACCGATCCGTCAGTCGTACATCATCGTTAGCCTAGGCTACTCCGTACATTAAGATTCCAATAAATAATGATGAAATGTATTAGACAAAGAGAGATGCCAGTCTTGGTGCTATCCCGGTAACATTGAGGACCATAGAGGGAATAATTTACTATCAATTATGAAGTATTTAATATGACGGACCGGAGATCGACCCCTGGTGTCCCGCATGGACAAATAAATGACTTTTCAATGTAAAAATATGCGATGTGTGGCCAAATTTCATAATTTAATTTGAGTGTGTAAATGGGAAAAGTAGTTTAAAAATTTAATTTAAACTTATTTATTTTACATCCATTGCGAAACAAGCTTTAAGCTTATATTAGTCACGCTCGATGTCTGCTTCCTGGAGACATAACCAGTACTCGCGCCGTTTGCGTGGAAAAATCCCAAAGGCAGTACCCGCTCATCACGGGATTCGAACCCGGGACATTTGGTACAAGAGGCCGACGCTCTACCACTCCACCACTGTCTTCGACAGTGGAAAAGGTACATGGTGGATTCTGCGAACAGGATATAACCAGATCAGCCTATGCATCAACATTGTATAATCAGGATCTAAAACTGCTCACATATTACTCACACAAGCTTATTAGAATATTCTGTAAATGTGTGTAGATTTTGATCAAATTGAGCAAAGAGACATTATGATCTGAACTATTTCTGTTCAGAACTGTCAACTTGTACCCTTCTCTCAACCCGGCTCATTAATTAAATAAATAGAATACTTCCGAATATTCAATATTGGATTACGTATGTCAAGGGTTAATTTGTGTCCATATGAGCCGTCCCACAAGAAAACCAACATTGTGGACTCTGCGTAAAGTATTGACTCGGACCAGCCTAAGCATGCCGCGCAGGCTAACCCGCACAGACACTTTTCGCCTCCTGTGGATTTTCTGTTTCAGGAATCACTACTCTATACATCTATCCCCCTAACACGGAATGTGTCGGCCGGATCAGTCTGCGCGGACAGCGCAGGCTGATCTGGTCGATACATTACGCAGATGTCTATCGCCGCACCAACATTGTGGACTCTGCGTAAAGTATTGACTCGGACCAGCCTAAGCATGCCGCGCAGGCTAACCCGCACAGACACTTTTCGCCTCCTGTGGATTTTCTGTTTCAGGAATCACTACTCTATACATCTATCCCCCTAACACGGAATGTGTCGGCCGGATCAGTCTGCGCGGACAGCGCAGGCTGATCTGGTCGATACATTACGCAGATGTCTATCGCCGCACCAACATTGTGGACTCTGCGTAAAGTATTGACTCGGACCAGCCTAAGCATGCCGCGCAGGCTAACCCGCACAGACACTTTTCGCCTCCTGTGGATTTTCTGTTTCAGGAATCACTACTCTATACATCTATCCCCCTAACACGGAATGTGTCGGCCGGATCAGTCTGCGCGGACAGCGCAGGCTGATCTGGTCGATACATTACGCAGATGTCTATCGCCGCACCAACCTTGTGGACTCTGCGTAAAGTATTGACTCGGACCAGCCTAAGCATGCCGCGCAGGCTAACCCGCACAGACACTTTTCGCCTCCTGTGGATTTTCTGTTTCAGGAATCACTACTCTATACATCTATCCCCCTAACACGGAATGTGTCGGCCGGATCAGTCTGCGCGGACAGCGCAGGCTGATCTGGTCGATACATTACGCAGATGTCTATCGCCGCACCAACATTGTGGACTCTGCGTAAAGTATTGACTCGGACCAGCCTAAGCATGCCGCGCAGACTAACCCGCACAGACACTTTTCGCCTCCTGTGGATTTTCTGTTTCAGGAATCATTACTCTATACATATATCGCCCTGGGACGAAATGTGTCGACCCGAATTAGCCTGCGCAGACTGCGCAGGCTGATCTGGGACGATACATTAACCAGAGACGGCTCATATGTTGATTACTAAGCTTTCGCTATTTATTTACTAAGTGCTTAGAATTTCGCAGAGTCCATAATGTTGGTTTTCTCATGGAACGGCTCATATTACAAGATTCTGGTCCAATTCTCCCGTCGAGGTTAATCAAGATGGTCAATATGGAGCTCATTAAGGTAGTAATTTGCATAACTAATGGTCTTCCATACCAGATACTGAAGATACTTGATGCCTTACCGACGGACAACCGTTGATTATGTTCGTAATTATTATTACTATTTCAGTCATATCCATACGCTTCCTATATGTATTATCAGTACTGCCGTTTAGCTTATCCTGACACCAGCACACCAGTTGTAATGCTAACAAAGCAACCTTGAGAACGTGGGAAGCCTCTACTTCCATTTTTAAAATATTTTGAGAAAAGGAGAAATTGTCAAAAAGAACACATTTTTCATAAACCGACAATGTTATTAAAAATTAATATTTTTTTCAAATTTTTGGAATGTATTTCTTTTTTCTTAAATGAGAGAGGCTGTACGAAAAGCACCCAGAAGGCATTTTGACCTTTCTGATCGTGCTCAACACTGTTCCATTATTAATCAGAGAAAATAGAGTCTTGATGAAATAAAAACAATGTTAACGTTTTATAGACAATAAAATACCTTGTCGACTATGTAGCAGATGACTTTTGCCACAAAGTTTTCAACTATATTCAATAGTTTTACATTAATTTATAGAGATTTGCCATATTTTTGTCTGTATGTTTTCAAAGTTGTCTGCTGCAGAATTATTGTTTGTCGAAAGGGTTTACCCATTTGACGAAATGTAATGCAACAATACCCATTTCTACACAAATATAATGAATGATAAATCATCATACATGTATATGAGCTCTTCCACCAGAAAACCAACATTATGGACTTTGCGTAATGTATCGTCCCAGATCCGGGCCGACACATTCCGTCTCTAGGGAAAAAAGGTAAAGAGTACTGATTACTGAAGCAGAAAATCCACAGGAGGTAAAAGGTGATTGACGGATTAGCATGCGCTGCATGCTTAGGTTGATTCGGTGCGATACTTTACGCAGAGTCCACACGGTTTTCTCGCGTAACGGCTCATAAAGCAAAATAGTTTCTACCGATGATTTCATGTGTACAATAATAAACCATCATTTGAGAAAATAAAGTATCAGTGAAATGAAACCAATGTTAAACCTTTCCCTCATATAGACGCTTTCTGACGCCTTTGCAGCAGACGGCTTTTTGAAAACATAGTGTCAAAAGAAGAAATTGCTCAAAACGAGCCATTTTTCCTTTTGTCACAATGTGTTCCACTTTTAGTCATAGGTTGGTTATCCATTCAATTATAGAGATTTTCTATGCTTTGACAAAATATGTTTAAAGTCGACTGCTGCAGAATTGTCCTATGAGGGAAAGGGTTAACCAAATCAACGAAATGTTAAACACACTTTTCAAGTGCATATGCATGACGATGCATTATTATATACATACCAAACACGGTTTGCTGAAGATGATTTCATGTGTACAATAATATATCATCATTGTAACCGAATTACGAGAAAAACCAACATTATGGACTCAGCGTAATGTATCGCCCCAGATCAACCTGCGCAGTCCGCGCATGCTAATCCGGGCTGACACATTCCGTCTCAGAGGGGGATAGAGCTATAAAGGCGAATAGTGTTTGTCCGGGTTAGCCTGCGCTGCGATCCGAGTCGATACTTTACGCTGAGTCCACAATGTTGGTTTTCTCGCGGAACGTCTCATTTGAGAAACGCCACACGAAAACCGACATTTCAATGTTTTGAAATAGATGCTTCTAGCGAACATATTGCATCATAGAAGATGGGTCGAGGGACAACCGTTCTTCTGGTTTTCTTTTGGATCCTTTCACAACTGGATAGCGAATTTCAAAGCGCCTGCAATCTGAGCATAACGATCAAATAATTCACTGATTGCACATTCCAGAAAGACGGCCTTCATATGACGTAGACCTGTACGTAAAACACTTCTTTTTTCAATATACTTAAATCAACTTCACGAATGAGTTGGTTGAATATGACAACATTTTGGTGATTGATAAAGTTCCAAACACCATTCTAGCCGGGTACGCATCAGGTGTAACGCGACTTTCTAAAAATGTGCGGATAGTAAATAATCAGCATGCGTCTCCACGCTGTATCATCGCAGTCTTTTCTGTTATTTATCGAATCATCCAAATAATGTAATAGCGCAATGACCCCAACACGATTATGTTATCTGATTTAAATCGACACCAACACATTCACTCACTCATTAACAAATTGCAAGAGTACGGTTCTTCTTGTTGTAGTGTATTTTGTTTTATCATAATTGCTCTTGATATCTAGTAAGTCTTAATCTTTACACGTATACATCACGTACTTAGAGTATCCTTACAATCCATTAGCCGCGTCTAGCGAGTTAGGATCGTGTGCATCTTCGTACAGCGTGTCTGTGCATCCACCTAATCTCATCAAAGCATTCACAGTCCATCTACATGTTATTAGGTTCTTGACGCAACTTTTAGTACTATCCCACATACAACAATTTGAAGCATATGCTTTCAAAATATCTAGACACATCATTAAAAAATATCTATAAATGAAAGAATAACTATTGAATATAGTGAAAAACAGTGGGCAAATGGAGAAATTACTCATCATGAGCAATTTCTCCCTTTGTCACAATATTTTCAAAAGTCATCAGTGTGGGAAAGGGAACAGATAGTCTAGAAGTGTAGCAGCACTACTTTAACGCCAAGGTATATACATATATATGTCCTCACAACGCCAGGGTATAAACGTATACATGTCCTCACAACGCCAAGGTATATACTTATATATGGCCTCACAACGCCAAGGTATATACGTATATATGGCCTCACAACGCTAAGGTATAAACGTATATATGTCCTCACACCGCCAAGGTATATACGTATATATGTCCTCACAACGCCAAGGTATATACGTATATATGTCCTCACAACGCCAAGGTATATACGTATATATGTCTTCAAAACGCCAAGGTATATACGTATATATGGCCTCACAACGCCAAGGTATATACGTATATATGGCCTCACAACGCCAAGGTATATACGTATATATGTCCTCACAACGCCAAGGTATATACGTATATATGGCCTCACAACGCCAAGGTATATACGTATATATGGCCTCACAACGCCAAGGTATATACGTATATATGGCCTCACAACGCCAAGGTATATACGTATATATGGCCTCACAACGCCAAGGTATATACGTATATATGGCCTCACAACGCCAAGGTATATACGTATATATGTCCTCACAACGCCAAGGTATATACGTATATATGGCCTCACAACGCCAAGGTATATACGTATATATGGCCTCACAACGCCAAGGTATATACGTATATATAGCCTCACAACGCCAAGGTATATACGTATACATGTATATGGCCTCACAACGCCAAGGTATATACGTATATATGTCCTCACAACGCCAGGGTATATACGTATATATGGCCTCACAACGCCAAGGTATATACGTATATATGGCCTCACAACGCCAAGGTATATACGTATATATGGCCTCACAACGCAAAGGTATATACGTATATATGGCCTCACAACGCCAAGGTATATACGTATACATGTATATGGCCTCACAACGCCAAGGTATATACGTATATATGTCCTCACAACGCCAAGTTATATACGTATATATGGCCTCACAACGCCAAGGTATATACGTATATATGGCCTCACAACGCCAAGGTATATACGTATATATGGCCTCACAACGCCAAGGTATATACGTATACATGTATATGGCCTCACAACGCCAAGGTATATACGTATATATGTCCTCACAACGCCAAGGTATATACGTATATATGGCCTCACAACGCCAAGGTATATACGTATATATGGCCTCACAACGCCAAGGTATATACGTATATATGTCCTCACAACGCCAAGGTATATACGTATATATGTCCTCACTAGCCAAGGTATATACGTATATATGTCCTCAAAACGCCAAGGTATATACGTATATATGGCCTCACAACGCCAAGGTATATACGTATATATGGCCTCACAACGCCAAGGTATATACGTATATATGTCCTCACAACGCCAAGGTATATACGTATATATGGCCTCACAACGCCAAGGTATATACGTATATATGGCTTCACAACGCCAATGTATATACGTTTATATGGCCTCACAACGCCAAGGTATATATGTATATATGGCCTCACAACGCCAAGGTATATACGTATATATGGCCTCACAACGCCAAGGTATATACGTATACATGTATATGGCCTCACAACGCCAAGGTATATACGTATATATGTCCTCACAACGCCAAGGTATATACGTATATATGGCCTCACAACGCCAAGGTATATACGTATATATGGCCTCACAACGCCAAGGTATATACGTATATATGGCCTCACAACGCCAAGGTATATACGTATATATGTCCTCACAACGCCAAGGTATATACGTATATATGGCCTCACAACGCCAAGGTATATACGTATATATGGCCTCACAACGCCAAGGTATATACGTATATATGTCCTCACAACGCCAAGGTATATACGTATATATGGCCTCACAACGCCAAGGTATATACGTATATATGGCCTCACAACGCCAAGGTATATACGTATATATGTCCTCACAACGCCAAGGTATATACGTATATATGTCCTCATAACGGCGATTCAGTCAATAAGACCCGAAGTCGCAGGACGCGGCTCACATATATAAATCATTCAAATTGGATGAAACTAATAAAAAGAATCCAAAATGAGGTAAATTAAACGCCCTGACGATGAAAGGTAATATTTTCCCCTGTAATTGCAAAAAAAAAAAAATCTCATTTTAATTCAAACCCACCCCTTTGGTTTACGAATTCGACCTTATAACCATGTCCCTGATACTTGATTGATTGTTTGGTGTTTTACGCCGCTTTCAACATATTTTCAGTGTTATCATGGCATTTCCTTTGGTAAGTTGCCAGTACTACTGGTCCATTCACCTTGACACCAGTCAGTCAAACGTAATGTTATGCTATCCCGACAACCCTGAGTGCCAAAGGAGGCAGCCATCACTACCTTTTTTAACGTCTTTTGTATGGCACATTTCGTTGATAAACAAGAATATGTTGAATGACGCATGAGCCAGGGGCGTAGCTTTGCAATAATCAATGTGTAGGCCGTCTCGTGAGAAAATGAACATTTTGGTCTCTGCGTAAAGTATCGACCCGGATCAGCCTAAGCATGCCACACAGGCTCTATTCAAATGTATATGCACTTTTATTATTGTAGTGTGTTTAGAGCTCCTACATCGTGAATCGGAGACCAAGGTTCGATGCCCGGTCGGGTCATAACAAAGGCTTTAAAGGTGGTAGTAACGGTTTCACTCCTTTGCACGCAGGGTAGTATAATAAGTTAAGAACCGATGCATCGGTGTCAAGATGATACACAGAAAACGCCGTGATATAACCGAAATGTATTGAAATCAGCATAAAACAAAATTCAAACAATTAGAACAAGTAATATCGATCTATCATACGTTTGATACAAATGCACATGCACGTTATATGGTGCGTACAATATGATAATTTTTACTCAAATAATGATCGTAATCGAGTTCTGTTGGTTGGAAAAGGGATGGACTTCCTTCCCCATTACCCCCCCATAAAAAAAAAATATGATAAAAATACCCCATAACATTCAATTATGAAACGGACGGTTGTATATCAACCCCTTTCCGCTTTACTTCTATTTGACTTTATTACTTGAATTTCTTTTAAAAATGGCTTAAAAAACTTGCTGTGCTTCTATCCAAAATAAAATAAACAGACATACAAGTACACGTTTTAACAAAGACCAATGAGATACAATAAGATAGACAAATACTGCAAATGAACTACCATTTATACGACCCTTACATGATAACAAACCTTTCCACAACCGTAGCATTTCCAACTATACATACATTACTGGAAACAACATTCGAAACCAAATCTATACAAAAGATACACCAAAGATCAGCCTGGACATTCCCGTAGTCTTATCTTGATCTAAATTGTTCTCTACACCATTAACTTGTAAATAAGGAAGTGATATTAATCACGGACTGCGATACCTGGTTCAGGAATTTAGCAGGTAAAGTGTTTGGCAATTAAACCGGCTGGATTACCGCAACTTGCACCACGATCCTCGACATTAACCCTTTTCTCCCCACGTTTAGACGCAGTCTGACGTGTATTCGCAGCAGACGACTTTCGAAAACATTGTAGAAAAAGGTGGTATTATTCATTATGAGCAATTACATGATTTGCCACAATGTTATCAACTGTATGCTATAATTATATTTTCAATTCTCAAGGTTATCTACATTTGTTCCTAGTTAAACTCGTCTACTGCAGCTTTGTTGTATGTGGGCAGGGTTTAAGCATTCTTTTGCACACCGGTGTGTACATAAAAGAAATATAAACGGCTATGAAATGATAAGTTGTTGGGGCACGAGCTGTGTAGACCAAGACAAGACTGCAATAATGTATAGGCTGGTCCCTGTCTACGCATTTCGCAAATGAGCCGTTCCACGAGACGAGCAAATGATCATTGTGGACTTTGCGTAAAGTATAGACCCGAATCAGCCTAAGCATGCCGCGCAGGCTAACCCGAACAGACATGTTCAGCCTACTGTTGATTTTCTGTTTCAGGAATCATTACTCTATACCTTTATCCCCCTGAGACGGAATGTGTCGGCCCGGTTCAGTCTGCGCGGACTGCGCAGGCTGATCTGGGTCGATACATTACGCAGAGACCATAATGTTGGTTTTCACGTGGAACGGCTCAAATGTTGATTAATGTTGTTTATAGCACGATTACCAAATGCTGGAATTGAGGGTTGCGTAAAAGAGGATTAGTGTAAAGCTTTGTTGCAATACGCCGTGGATCTATAAATATTTATTTCCTCTAAATCGAATGTCATCGGTAAAGCGGACAAATCACGCAAACTGTTTTTTGTCTGCTCATTTGTGGTGGATTGTACGAAGCCTTCTATCTGGTTGATTTATTATAATGGCAGAATGACAGAGTAAAAAAAAAGAAGAAAATATCTTGTTCTGTGCTATAGGTAGGTGTCATGATAAAAAGATAACATTTTTAAATGGTAAACCTTTTTCCACGAGTATATGCCTAACTATTTTTAAGATTCTGCAGAAGAATACATTTGAGTGTGTGAAAGGGACGAAATACTTGTGATGAGCAATTCCTCATTATTTTTAAAATCTAGTCATTGTAATCACTTTACTTAGTCTTAATATATAAATAATATACTAAATACACAGCGCAACTTATTTTTATTATGCCAATTCGACAGGTGCCACTCTCACATTTTGAAATTGATACCATACTTATATTGGTACCCCAATACCTATGGAGTATAACATAACACGCCATTGGTCCCTGGTACAAATTCAAGTTCGTGGCTCGCTCCTGCAACCAATGTCAACTTTCCAATATACACAAGTCGCTCCTGCAACAAATGTCTTACCTTGGCAATGACTTTTTGTTATAGTCACATAATGGTATTACTTGTTACCGTGAAGATTACATAGGCGCAATTTGCGATTTGAACTCTCGGCTCCTACACGGACAACAATAGCTGTTAGTATAGTTTAAATTTATTGATTTACATCGATTGCAAAACAAGCTTTCAGCTTATATTTAATCACGCTCGTTGTCTGCTTCCTGGTGACCTAATCAATACTCGTGTCCATAAATGCAGAACCCGATCAACACGCGATTCGAACCCGGGACCTTTGGTACGATAGATCGAAGCTATATACCACTGTTTTACAAATAAATCTTTTTTCTCGATGTGTCGGAAAATAGCAGTCTTTGTCTGGAACTCAAGGCAAAGAACTAACATGTCATGTGTTTCTGGCATTATAAATAGATATATCAGGATAGTTTTGTCATGACGCGTCTGCCTTATCACCAACACCTTTCAGTAATTCGTCCCGAATGTTGTAATTAACCCTTATTACCATGGAAACGGATAAATCTCTTTAGTAAGGTAGACGACCGTTGGATATTATTCTGGGAAAAGTAGTCGCCTATCACAAGTAGCAAATAGTTGTTTTTGTCCGCTTTTAACGTTTTAGTGCGACTTATAAAATGAACGTGTATTAAAATTCCATAGTCTAGTGCGCAGATGTTATGACTATTGAAGCAAAAACAGAAAATATGCGCGTTCGTGGAAACTAGGAGAAAGTGTAGATGTGAAGTCGCAGTGTGGAAAGCTTGTTCCCAGCAAAACCCTATTGTTATTTAGTGTGACTGCGCAAGTAAGCGGTACCATTACTAGAGAGTTGATACTGGCAAATTGCCGATGTAATATACATCGTCATTACACATATTCACTGTGAGAAAAAAACGTACAACGACACCCAGTGTATTTCGACAGACTAATTTTCATCAGCAGTATTTTATTAGTTTATTTCAACGCGGATGATTATTTAAATAACTTTATATAAAAAGAAAAGAAAGAATAAAAAACCTAAAGCGAAACAACGTGATACGATCAGGGGACTTTATTTTCTCAGTGAAAACCTATTTGGAGATTTCAACATACTTTCACGGTTTTAATTATTGGTTGTAGTAATTTTTACGATATATTTAGAGGTGTCGTGTTTATTTCAAGGTGTTTTGGTGACAACATCAAGCGAGTTTGAATTCACGAGAAAGTGGATATTACATATACGTTCTCTTAAGGTTAGTATAACAATTATGTATTTCTCCTTTCTTTAATGGTCTACCTGTTGTGATACTTTAATTGTCGTCGGCTTTAAAACGCCTAAGTGAAGATATATCCGGAAAACATGAAGTTTAAAGTTTGATATTTAATTGTAAAACATTATTGGAGAAGGAGAAATTTATCGTTTTGATATTATTCTCCTTTTGCCATACTATTTGCATACATTGTCTACTGCAAAAGGCACCCCAACGCGATTTCTCCCTTTTTCCACACTGATACAGAAGCTGTCTGTTTCAGAAGGCGTCTGTTTCAGGGAAATATTTCATTTTCAGTATGTTTCATTTCAGCCCCCTCATACAAAATAGGGTCTTGGTATATTCACGTTCTGGTATCGCATTACAGTGTAGATGTTCAACACGTAGTGCTGCACTTCTTCTTAACTCACTCACTTGTAAAGTACTAATTACACCTGGGATCATACCGAAGGTTTAAATCATGACAGTAAATGTCTCCCCGTTAATGCTCAATGCTGTGGAGATAACGTTACGACTGCTGAAACGGTATCAGGATAAATATGACCGGTCGTACTTTTATATTTTAACCAGGAGATGCGGTAATATAACTGAACAACAATGCAAGGCTTAATACCATACGTTGATCAGCGATAGTTAAGTCGGTAGCTCAAGCGTAGAAATCCGAGTTGTCAGCGTTGGGGATTAGGAAACGGGCTTCCCAGATTCGATCCCCAGGTCATAGTAACGTGTCGTTTGATAGGGCACATTTCCTAGCCTAGTATTTGTTCGTTTACCAGGGGAGCACAGCTAAGTGAACGTTCGCCATGATATAACTGAAATAATGTTGAAAACGGCGTAAACACACAATGATACCAACACACGGACAAGGTCTATTGATTCAGGGGTCATGCGTGCGAACCGCGGCTCGGTTATTCATTCTTTCCGTTGATTGACCAAAGCCGTTGTAAACAGCGTCATTCGTCTTCCACCAATTGCATTACCACCTCATAACATTCTCACAAAACCTTACCTATACACGTATAGTTGCATATATAACTTAAGCATTCTATGTGAAGCGATATGTCTAAACAACTACAAACTAGATGTTCAAATTTCCAATGCACAATTACTTTTTATTTGTTTTAAAAAAGATTATTCTGAACGAGCATGCGGACAACGAAGAACCCACAAGGAGAAAGCGTGTAAAAGGTTTTTCGAAATAGGGCTAAATTAGGAAAATTGAGAAAATAGGCCAATTATAAGCAATTTTCTCACAACCTACGATAATGTTAATAAATGCGCTGAATCTATCACAGTTTATCAATTCATTATCGGCACAAACATCAAAGGTGAACTGAAATCAGGCTTTAGAGGACTGTTGGTTTGCTCAACTTACGTATAAAAGTCGTAAACATACTTATTCATATTGCGAAGTCTTAAGTATGTGTTCATGGTAATACATTACTTTGTTCGTAGACTTACATGATTAGTAAGCTATATTGTACACTTTATGATCTATGTAAGGACTTATAGATAATCAAAGCACTGAAAGTGCTCACAGCATGGGGCTAACTGCAGATTACATTTAGACATGGATTTACCGATCTCAAAAGTCTAACTTGAACAATTTATAATAGCACTTTGTTATGTCCATATATTGAATGATAAAGGAGTTGAAGGCAAAATGCTGTACACACAGTATATTGGTATATCGATATACTAAAATTTGACATACATATGCGCATCTGCTACCTGGATAGTTTCTGCTATGCACACCTCGTGGTTTACAATGGATTTTAGCCGGGTTTCTTTATGCAATCTACACACACATGTCCTATCAAACTCACAATTGCCTTACAATGATTGAAAAATATATTGAGTGTCCAATCCTACTATCAAAGCAGAAAGAAAACCCTGTGTTATCTGCATTTTCTTCAGCGTGATATAACTTAAATATTGTTAAAAGCGACTTAAAACATCATATAAACGAATTAAAGTGTTTCAAACGCATAGGTGAAAAGTGTTAAATGCATTGCTTTTGAAATCATTTTAAATCCCAACATTTCGAAGGAGTTTGTTGCAGCGGTGTCAAATGATAATTGCACCACTGATATAAGCAATTTATAAGACAAAACTGATAAAGATAATTATAACATATTTTTATTAAAAAAATATCTGCCTAGACCGAGAATCGAACCCTGGTTTCCCGCGTGACAAGCGAAAATGGTAACCGTTACAGTAACCTGACTTCGCCATTGTATAGAGTTTATTTATAAAATCATTAAAAGTCGTAAACGAGCAAGCGAATTATTTATAATTCAAGAGTTTTATCTTTATAAAAAAAAACTTTTATTTAAATAATTTGATTCTCTTTTGGAGTATATTTTAGCACTGGATCTTATTTTGTCTTCTAGGGTTGTTATGGTTAATTTCTGTTGAGAATCTGATGTATTTAGTACTTAAATTCCTGATTAACGTAACCGCTGAAAAGTGTTCGAAAGGATTTTAGGAAATTCCGACGCCTAGGCTAACTTACACATTTACCGTATATGTTATATTTTGTCAACTATTTATGTTTTATTATCATTTCAATAAATTGACTTTTTGAGTATATATGTTATCATTGGGACTCGATTATCTGAATTTGTTTTTAAGTCGGAATAGGAAATCTTCATTTACTCTACTCGATTTACAATATTTAGGAATCACCCATGAACTTTACGCGCGATCAAGTATGTTGAAAGCATTGAAATACATTTTAATTTTCAATTTTGTAATTCATATGATTTAAAAGCAAATAACTTTGGAGATCTTTCTATTGCTTAAGTGATATCAAATCAAATTAATTTCCCGGTCGATATCCTACCAAGTGACCGCATTTTGATTTTTAGATAGGAACTATTTGGCTGTTCGAAATGACCGACATGGGTATTAGTTGGCAACAGTCCATTCAATTTTAAAAAAAATATTCCACAGCTCATTCACTGTCATTGACAATATATACGATCTACAACGACCACGACATCTCTCTGAACCCGAGATGGTGTTCAAAAACAAAGAGCTGATATAGACAGACAGGTGTGAAGTAATTCAATGCCGATATTGTAAAGCACAAGTCTAGATTCCAGTCTCAAAATGATGAGTGTCCTTGGATTTCGCCTACTATAGAATTGGCTCTAACGAGCCCCTTGCTTAAAATCATATTCAATTGTGTTCGATATTACAGCGAGTTCAAAACGAAGACATTCAATATCAATTGCATTCTCATTGAATATCAGGATACATGTTCCGATTAAACTGGTTATTTACTCCAGAATAATATAATAGATATGATATAACAGAACTACTGTTAAAAGCCGCGTATGTAGTAGAAGAAAGCCGTTTCAAATATGAAAATGTCATTTAAATATGATGGGGGAAAAGGATCATCTTAATTAATGACAAAAACTTTAACATGTACATGTACTCTTAAATTAGGTAAGTAGGTTGACATGTACATGTATGTCGTGACTGAATTCAGTTCCGGTAAGAATATCCATATTCCAGCCCTGGCTAGCAATTTGGGGTCTGATCACAGGCGTCCGAGTTAAGAAATTTTTGGGAATCCCACTCAGGACCGCGTTAGTATAAATAGCCTATATATGGGGTTCAAATTGTATTTTTATTGATACCATATATAGATGCTATTTATATTAACACGAACCTGTGTTGGATTCCCAAACTTTCTCATACAATTACATTACGGTCATTATTAGTCGCCGGGCAGAAACCCGAGACGTATATTTTAAATAGCCTTTCGGAAATGACATGGGAGGAGAGTTATTATTAGAAAAAAACAAATTTAAATGTCTTGAACATATTACAATTGTGATTGTTTAAAAACACTTAGTTATGACACATCTAAAATGAAATAAATAATCCGATGTTTTAAGTATTTGCAGTTTCTTTATTTTGACTTGCATTTATGTTTTTTTGTCTTAGTTACGAAGACAAAAGAGTCCTCCCTGTTAGACTTGCTGCAGACTGTTATGTGTCAATATCGAGATAAAAATCACGTCGAATTCTCCTTTTAATAGCAATTTTTAACTTACTGAATGTTATTTTCATGTTCAAAGAGCTGTCTTGATTTGTGTAGAATTCATATAATAATGCTAATCCATGAATATCTAAAATAGGAACTGTTTCTAAGCTAAATATGTTGATCAAGTGACTGCATATATAAATCTCCTTTGCAGAGAGCCGTTCCTTACACTCCCTTACAAATAGTTAATTATAGGTGATTTAAAATGATTATTTGGTTCGAAACAAATGACGAAAAGAACAAACTGAGATAAAACTGGTTTTAATATAAATATTACTTTGAATGAACACTCTCTGCCTATTAAGAGAGTTTTAAAAAACGACAATTATGCGAAGAAGAAACGAATCGGGTCTTTCGTACAAAATTATTCCTTGATAATTTTAAATATGTCATTAGATTCCCTACAGGCATTTTGCTTGCGATCTGCATATTGTTATGCATCATTGACACAAGGGCACTCAACATTATATCATTTTAAAACACATTCTCTGCCTATAAAGAACGTTTAAAGAACGACAACTATGCGAAGAAGAAACGAATCGGGTCTTTCGTACAAAATTATTTCGTCCTTGACAATTTTAAATGTGTCATTAGATTCCCTACACGCATTGTGC
This sequence comes from Serripes groenlandicus, assembly GCA_031761405.1. Taxonomy (NCBI): domain Eukaryota; kingdom Metazoa; phylum Mollusca; class Bivalvia; order Cardiida; family Cardiidae; genus Serripes; species Serripes groenlandicus. The sequence goes on from JASEVX010000001.1 coordinate 70,720,412, forward strand.
ATGCGATCTGCATATTGTTATGCATTATTATATGATTTCAAAACATGAGTAGACTAATGATTGGCAAGATTACTCATTTCCGGTTTATGATCAATAATTAGTTGGCTGTGTGTATGGTCAACCTACCTTAGAATGGAGATTGATCATAAACAATGAAAGGCTTCAATTATATTTCAATGAAGGACATTCATTTCGTTGACAAAAAAATGCAAGTTATGATACATTTTCACTTGACCCCACACCTGATGTTCCAATATGCCCTTTAGTTGATAACTTTTTTTTCAACAACTATTATATAAGTGTTATGCATAACTGCAGTATGGATTTACGGCGACATTGATGCGTTGCAACAACTTTCTCTTGTTATTGCAGCATATACAAACACTATTTGTAGTATCTGGATGTACAGAACTAAAAAGTGGATTTGTTTTATAATATTAAACTTTTGTTGTAACATTGTTTTTTTGAAAGTTGGATGTATGGATAATAAAAAAACACTCACACAAATGGTATGTTGCTGTGCTTAATTTTATGCTAGATTCATTTATGAAAGCCTTATGATATGCATTTTTTTGCTTTTTCAGCACATTAGAGAAAAACGTTATCATGCCACCAATATTTGAAAGATGATATGCTAATTGTTTGTCTTCTTGTGGTTTAAATCTCATTCTGTTATTTTATCCATATCTTTGGAAGTTCACGTGATATGTTGTAATTAAACCTCAAGAATAGACGCTATTTTTACCTAATGAGAGCCCATATTTGCAGGTGTAAGAATAGACAAGTTCAACACTTTGAAATAAGGAAAGAACATATTTATAATATTTTACTATTTCTGAAATTTCTTCAGATTATTGCAATTACTATCATTTATCAGTATTTAAAAAGAAAAGTATATGCCACTGAGAACAACGTTCAGCTTTTCTTGTCTGTGTGTCTAAAAAAGGAAAATTGTCAGCTTTTCTTGTCTGAATGTCTAAGAAATGAATATATATTTATTTATATATTTTTCAAACATATCTTTAATTGTCAGTAACGTATTCCAATATTTTCTACTTATTTTCAAAAGCATAATCAGAAGAGTTAATAACAATGCTACAATATTTTATATATTTTTTTAAATATATCCTCTTCTTGGTTCAGTACATCCATAACGAGGTATTGTGGGTTTTTTTTCTCGAATAATAACTCGGACGCCTGTGGTCTGATTGACTTTCCGTAACGGGGTCATAACACGGACGAACTGGCTAGAAAATGCATTTAGATTTACATTCTTAAAGGCAGACTGAAGACCCCGATAAGGCTATGTGGAAACACAAGCTCGTCTGAGTCTTAACTTTGCGCTGAAGCATTAGGATATCAATGTTTTCGCATTCTTCGAGCCGTCAACTTGCTGTATGTTTAAACATTGAGTACGATATACAAGATATGTATTTCTCCAACGTGCTATTCCAACGGCCCTTTATACAACATAATTGATAAGTATATATACACAGGGGAGTGATGAAATACATTATAACACTGACATTTGAATAGTGCTATTTTTCAAGAGTGTTTCAGTTTACTGTATAATTTAATAGTATTTATCCTTTCACCTATGTACCAGTCGTATTGCTATCCCCTTGAACCTGAGCGCAAAGAAGGGAAGCCATTACTTATCCTGATTTCCCACTACTGTAAGCTCTTCACCATTATAATTTCACATCATGCTATGTTATCTGAAGTCATCGTACATTACGAGTGTCATTCGTCTCCAACTATAATTTGGTAAAAGGTAGCCCATGTTGGAAGGTAGCCAGTTGCCTGGTAAGTATTTCGTATTGTATACTGGTGTGAGAAAGTCAGGGAAACTCCAGTATAAAAGGTGAACTTGTCGCTGTGTAAAACTGATTACCCCAATCTATCTTCTCCTTTGCATTCTTAGTTGCTTCAATTACTGAACATAAGCATCATTTCGGACTGGTTAGAGATGTATACGTAGATGATTTTTGGAGATGCATGCAAATCATTGCTCGACAAAATGGCTGAATAGCTCTGTGTGACTAAAACACTTGCAGAAAAGGAAGGGAATCTAAATACTTAATTGTATTCTAATTTGTGTTAGATGAATGAGGTTGATGGTGACCATGGTAATGAAATGAACTTCATAAAGTAGGTCTCCAACTAGCGTAGGAAAATAAACATTTACAAAAAAGCAATCTATATGAAATAATTGCCTGCACACCAAACCATTGGTTCGGAATTAAGATCTTTATCATCGCAAATAACCTACATGCTTACACACTCACATCGTCTCTGTTCCCACAAACGCGAACCAGATGCGCAGTGATAACTTAATTAGGATTACTCATTGACGAACAAATCTTGAACCATGTCATTTTTAATCTGAGACGGGAATAACTTTGGCGAAACTGTTTCATGGTTTTATTATTACTCAACGTAGACACTTTGTTGTGGGTACTTATTACTTTTTTCTTCATTAATTCCGCCTTCTAGAGAAGTGCAATATGTATTCATCGCAGACGTTTGTTAAATTATAAGTCTATCTTTTTCGTATGCACATGTTTATTGTTAATATCTTTATTGTAACTATTTTGACGATGAACCATATGTGTTTAAGTCAGATGAATTATGCTTTTGTTCTACAACTATATGACGCTTCCAATGGCAATGAGCATATAAAGATGTATCTTAAAGAATATAAATATTTCTTTATTGCATATACTTATGGAATATATCGCCTAAGTTTAAGCATTATCAGCACGTAATTCGTTTGACCATGCCAACACTTTCAATCAGTCGATCTCACAACCGTCTATTACTAACTTCTCATTTCGTTTTCCTATAGATGCAGTTTTACTTAACAGAACATCATTTTCCCATTGGTAAAAACCAATCTCCTGTCTAAATAACTGGATACATTTAGAGGGATAACATATTGGCCCCTTTCGACTTTAAGTAACACATGAAGGCTCAAGTGAGTCTTCACTGTTCGCTTTCGCAGTGTAAACCCATTTTACCGGAAACGATTCAATCCATAGTACTGTTAAACTTTTTCATCACAAAACATATCGAGGGCTTGGCGTGAAACAGTTGTAACTAAAAACCTATTTTGAAAACCCTGGTTTAGGGGCAATTTTGACCCCTTTGTAAACAATGCAAATTTAGGTGCCATTGCTCAGAACGAGCAATGGCACCTAAATTTCCATTGTTTATCAAGAAAAATCATTTAACGCTTATAAAGACTTTATGGCGAGGTGATTAATCTTGGTAAAAAAAATACAAATTTTAGATACAACCGTTTCACGCCAAGCCCTCGATATATGCAATGAAAGTCTTATCGACCGGAATTACCGGAATTAACCTATACTTAGGTACCTTCTATCGTAATTCACACAGATGCAAGCCATGATGAGCGATGATGAGTTTATCAGACAAACTCATTCATGAATATAACGTGTAACCAGTCTACCTGTAAATTATAGCAAATTGCTTCCAGAAAACGTACGACCTGTTATCCGTCACGTATGTGTTCTGTTTCTCAAGCCTACCTGCAACGAACAAATGGCTACTTGAGTGCTTGTAGTTGTTACACCTTCCCACATACAAACAATATGTACCAGACGACTTCGAAAAATCGAAGCAATAAGTGCAAAATCGTAGTTTAAGTGTTAAAAAGATTTGAAAACATTGTGGGAAAAAGGAGAAATTGATCATTATGAGCAATTTTTACTTCTGACGCAATATCTTAAAAAAAATCTCAAAAAGCTTCTGTATGAGGGTATGGGTTATATTATTAATCTCATGCATTGGCAGTTTCACCATTTCCATCAGTATTTTCATCAATCCGTTATTTATGCCAAATTGGTTCCAGGAAACATATAGAGTATCATCTTAGGAACTACAGTTCTACCATTTAAACGTCATTTGCGAACAATAGAAACCAATACTAGCCTGCTAATTTATTCAGTATTATATTGGTCTAAAGTTTACGCTACTCATTTCTTAAAATGTAAGGAAGGACTACTGCTGAAGAGTGAAAGAACATGTCAGAAAAAACCCAGGACATTTCTTCCATTTGCCGGATTTTAGAAGGCTAAGTGTTATTTAACTGTATCTACTTACAGGCGGTTTCATAAGCCCCTTTGACAACATTGTAACAACATGAGGAATTGTCAATAATTTCCCTTTTGCCAAAATGTTTCCTACTTTATTCGACTATTGTTATTTCATTCATAGTAAGTTTCCATATTTTAAATAAATGTCTTCAAAGTTTCCTCGGCGCTCAAGGTTGTGGAGTTACCATTACGACTGACTGGCTAATGGTAGGATAAATGGACCAGTAGTACTGGTAACTTACCCAGGAAACGCCGTGATATAACTGAACACAATGTTGAAAGTGTCGTAAAACACAAACAGACATATATTTTAGTCGCGGCAGGTGAAAATGTATATGCATCTCTATTCTTGCACATGGCTGAAGTTTAAGTATAAGGCTCCATTTACAAATGTAAACAATGTGCAATGTTCATTATCAACAATGTTTCTGTTTATTTTTAAAAGTGGTCTGCTTTAAGTGCACCAAACCATGAACTTAACTATTACGCAATGCCAAAGAAAAGTTCTTTGGAGCAACTAATTCCAAGGAGCATTTGTCCAGAGGTGGCATTAACTTATACTAGAACGGACGGACGATACATCTGTTCCGATAATAAGCCTTTCTTTCATTTAAAAAAATTGACGCCTTCAAAGCAGACGAATTTGAGAAAATCAAAAATTGCTTAAAACGAAACTTTTCTCCTTTTCCCAAAATATTATCAATTTTGTATATATAAATAATATACATATATAAATAAATAGATTTACTTCCAATTTAACAAATTATCTTTGGATAGCATCACATATGAAAACTCAGGCAATGAATGTCATGTACTATTTGGGAAATAGTTGAGGGTGCATGCAGTAACATTTTCGCGCTGGTGGGAATTGATTTGGCAACTGTCATAACAGATCTACGTACACACAAATATGTCGGCGAGTTTCCCAAAACAAGTACATGTTGGTTCACTCAATAATATATACATGCTTGTCATGAGTCAGAATCAGGATTTTCAATTAATCTTACGCCTTTATATGCATTCTTTGCATAACCCTTTACCACATACAACACATCTACAGCATAGTAAAATGATTCTAGACAGACCTATGAAAAGATATCGATAAATGAAAGTACAGTCAAACCTGTGTTAAAGCCCACCCTTGAAATGCGATTCCTTGTTTATAGCAACCACATGTTCTATATTAAAATGATTCTAGACGGACCTATGGAAAGTATCCATACATGAAAGTACAGTCAAATCTGAGTCAACTCTTTAATAGCAATTCCATGTTTATAGCAACCACATTTTTAAATCTTCCCAATTACTTATTTACTACATAAATGACCGTGCAATTAAAGACCACCTGTCAACAAAGACCATATTGCTGTGTAACCATTGGTGGTCTTTATACACATGTTCCACTATACATGTATACTTGTTGAACGTAGTTGCAGACATTCTGGCTAAAGGAGTTTTGTTCTGTATTGTTTTAACCCATTTCCCATATAGTACAAATATGCAGCAGACAACCTTGAACACATCTTGGTATTTATCCTGTTGTCACAATGTTTTCAAATTAGTATCATTATTAGTTTTATGATTTTCGTTATCACCTCAGTTGTTTTTGATGATGATTATTCAGTTTAACAACATTTTCAAAAGGTTCAGTCGTATCACCAAACCTAGATTATCTACGCCATGCATATGTCATACAAAATAGATAGCAACATAGCAAAACAAGCTATTTATTATGCAAAATAAGTGTGATGGTTTTGCCGAAATGTTTGTATGCTTGTTGGTATGATGTATGACGCCACTTTCAACAATTCATCAGTTATATCACAGGCAATTCGTGAGTAAGTAACCAGTAATACTTGTTCATTTATCCTGGCAACAGCGAGTCAGTCGTAATGATATCCCAACATTGCTAAGAGCCGAGGAGGGAAAGCCATTCGTACCATTACATAGTCAATGGTATGACCAGGTCGACCTCCCGCTCAACAACTACATCACAAGGGCAATTTCTAGAGAGAAGAAACATTGCAAAGATTAACTGTTCTAACATATCAGTTAAAAAGGTGAATTTCTATTCAGGAATGATACTTTCTGTTAAATGATTGATTAATTGGATTTTAACAACGTTTTCATCACTAGTATTACAGTTATATCACAGAGGTCAGTTCACTTAACCTTGTGTTTTCCGCGTGTTTTCTTAAAAGTGCTATAACTAAACTATTGTTGAACTACGGCGTTAAACAACAACTTCTGCACGGGGGTTTGGTTTGGTCATACATTCTAAGATAGCTAGTGTGGGATAAAAAACCAGTATACCGTTTCCCGTGGAGTTTTCCCCTTTCTCACTTGCACTCGCATTTTTGACACATCTGCAGTAGACGATTTCTAAAAACATTTCTAACAGTAGGAGAACTTGTATATAATGAGAATTACCGTATTTCTTTCAAGCTGTTTCCAAAGTCGAATGCTGCACATTTGTTTGTTGTATATGGGAAAGGGATAATCTAGACGTTTGAACTCCACTATCCAGGTATCACGTATTTATTTGTTCTGCAATGTTTATCTCTCATTGAGTAAAAGAAAACCATATGTTTCTAATCAAGTGGGTGGTCACATGGTATCTACAGAGAAAATAAATAGCACCTCACGAACTTGCAACCACCTGTAAAGATACCGGTTTAGGCATTTCTATCGGCCTAGGAACTAGGTAAACTATTTTAATCCCGTATTCCGAATAACTCCTGCAAGTGGTATCGTTACCATTTGATCTTACTTTGGAGGATAAGCTTCGCGAACACAAACTTTATCGTAGACCAAGCAAATAATAGCTTCATAAAATTACATTTCTTAATCCATGTCCCAATGTATGCCTTAACCCTTTCCCACATACAACACATCTGCAGCAGACGACATTGAAAACCTGAAAAATATCCATAAAAGATTGCTAATTGTTAATTAAAGTTGAAAACATTGTGGCTAAAGGAGAAATTGCTCATGATGAGCAATTTCACCTTTGGCCACAATGTTTTCAAGAGTCGTCTGCTGCTATTGCGTCAAAATGCGTCTAAGGGTTAAACAACTAATGGTAACATCATCATCATCAATATACGGCTTTTGTATGGGCTGCTTAACTCAACACTACCTGTTATCTGTTCTGTTATGAACTCGCCCAAATGCAAAGCTGGCAAAGTCAATTTTAAATAATCAGCATTGAACGTGTTAATTAGTTTCATGTAAACTAAGTTAAATTTAACCTGTTGATATATTTTCTTTAATAAAATGATAATCCTTCAAATTAAGAGATTGGGTAAGGTCTCTATCATATATGGGGACATTTTGCTAAAAACTGTACAACATAGACCAATATCATATTTGTTTGGTTTCTACTGCACACTCATTTAATTACATTTTAATTTGGAAGTGACATATTCAAAGCATCGTTTAACTCTGTATGTTAATTTGACAAGATCGGGTGAAGAGATAGATAACCAATGTTCTTTTGAACTAGACGAACCAATAGCAATGACTTTGAAATGATTATCTTAACAGAACACATGCCGAATATTCTCTGAATCATTATTTGCGTACGACCATTTACTCTTTCCCAATTGCAAAAGAAGAAATTGCTTAATTGAAGGCACCCCTGGGTAACAAGTGCATTGCTGCAGTTTTGTAATTGGATTCTCCGTGCCAGCCAATAGGTCAATTTGTGCCTCAAGATTGTTGGAGAAAAAAATAAACAAGATTGCTTCTAATATTTAGTTGAAAAAAGTCAACATGAGTTAAGACAATGGCAGTCGCGGTATTCAAAGGTACCGGAATATATTACATAAATACGGTTGATATTGAAATGCAACTTTTACAGCGCATCAAGTAATTAACAATATAAAACCTCTTCACACTTTACTCTTTCAATGCCAAATTTCACAAAGTCGTTTCTTCCATGTTTGTCCAACGGGTCATTTGGTTAAATTTAATATCTAAGTGGCAAACAATCTAGCTTTCAAGAGAGACAACTCGTTACGATTCTCACGAATCTGCATTGTTTGTAAAAGCCTTTAATTGCCTTTGGCAGCGACAGAGTTCATTCTAAAGAAAAGTAAATTTTGAAAGTAAAGTATAAACTGGAACTATAACAACACCCACAATTATATATATCTCTAAAACTATTTGTTTATTCTCGGAGACGACCGTCTCGGTGCTGTATTGGTATAGCGTCCTCCTCGGAGCGGTACCAAATAGTTGATAGTAATTGCATTTCCCCCTTTGCGCTTACGTGTGTGACGTTTTCAATACGACTGATTCGCTGGTGTCAGGATGAACTGACCAGTTACTGGTAACTTAGCCAAGAAACGCCGTGATATAACTGAAAATGTTCAAATCGGCGTAAACACCATAATACAATCAATTCATGACGTACAAAAACAAGCTTCGCTATGCGAGTCGTTGTTCGAGAAAACCAACATTACCACATGTGTCGATAGGACCAATTTGCGTATCCGCACAGTTTCTTCTTGCTTCTCACTGTCCGCCAAACAATTTCACAGAACGTTTCCGGCAGGTCTTTATATAGATTACTCTTAACTTCGTGTAGATGTGTTTGCATGAAACACCTCTCATTTTTACGTGACAATTAAGCGTAAAATGTTATGAAAAACAATGGTTACTGTCACGAACATAACGTAAAAGACATCTCAATCTCTAACTCTGTCACGCAATAAGTGACAAAACCATATAATTGCGTAATAGGGGATGTCAGTAATTACATCGTAGATTTCCGTGAATAACCGGGGAATAATCAAGACCTGACAAAATGCAACATTAAGTGGAAACACCACTTTAGATTTAACCCTTTCCCTACATACAACACATATGCAGCAGACGTCTTTGTAAAAAGTATGGGAAAACCTATGTAAACTCCCTTAACATGGACGTAGAACTATTGAATAGGGTTGAAAACATTGTGCTAAAAGTACATTTAAAAATATTCATTTACATTCTTCCTGGTTTCTATACAATCGGAATACTCTAGTTTATCTATAGTGATTATCTCACCAGTTAATACATACCGATTGTGTAGGTGACAATTTGATTGGCTGAGGCAAAGGTCTATCTGACAATTTTTAATTGGCTGAGGCAAAGGTCTATCTGACACGACCTTTAAAAGGCTGTCGTCGTATCTATAAAATACTACTGCAGTGAAGTTTAATACCGGTTGAAATGAGACATCCTTTACATGATATGAGCCGTCCAGCGAGAAAACCAACATTATGGCATCTGCGTAATGTATCGACCCAGATCAGCCTACGCAGATCCGGGTCGATACTTTACACAGAGGCCATTATGTTGGTTTTCTCACGGAACGGCTCATATATTGAAACTCAGCTTATGTGATGTACATGTATGTAGCATTACACCACATGCAGTGGATACAGTGCTGTATAAGAGAAAATCTAAATGAAATAAATTAATTTAATTATCGTTTGAAATCTACTTGCTGCACTCCTTAATCATTCTGTGTCTCGCATTCCATTTTTTCTTGGTCTGTTTGCGATTTGAACATTAGCGCAACTTAATGTTTAACACTTTACAGATTATTGAGCTTTCACAGAAACCAGTGGCGTCACTTTAGCCTTTTCTACACATATAAAAGGCGAAGTTTACCATGTGTTAGCATTGGTAACAATTTAGTCACATCACATAAAATCTTGATTACCTTGATATATGCAAGATGGAGCATTGATTCATTGTGTATGTTTCGATAGGCGTTTTCAGGGCGTTTGCAAATAACTGCATAATTAGATACATGTTGGATGGCTTTGCTCTTCCTAAAATAATATTCAATTCACAACTCTGGCTGAACGATTCCGTTCGTGCAAAAAGGTACAAATTGACTTTTTTGACCAGTGTAGATCCAAATAAACAACTGTTACAAATTACATGCATAAGCATGTAAGAAGCTTCATTAAAATTGTTCAGAAGCTGATAAGATGGATCAGGTGTGCAGGGTGATCTAAACAAACACCAGCGCTCTAGATAGGGGGAGGGGCATTTCCAAAATTCTTATTAAACAACCCTATGTTGTAGTTACTTAAACTAATCCTGACACGGAATTGATTTTTTTTTGAAAATACCCACAACATAGGATTTGCTTTGATTCATTAGAGAGATAATTTGGTTGGGAAAATACCATTGTTCTCCCCTTATCTAGTTCCCTGATACACTGTTTAGAAATGTCAACTTGTACCTGTTTAAATGAACTGGCTTGAAATACCTTCATGGTGGTTACTCGGCGGACGTAGTTAACTCTCTATATGTTTCAAAAGGTGGTTTAACCCTTTACCTGCTTTATTGAACACGAACGTCTTTCCTCCTTAACACGGCATCTGCGAATATTGTACACAAATATCCCCCTGTCGATTAGTGCAGTCTTATCAAGGTGTACATTTAACGTTACTGATTTATTATTTCATGTCAACTATTCCTTTCTGAATATATGCACACAGTTGTAAACACTAACAATCGATGGCAGCTGCAGGGAATTCAGCAGTATAAGGGTTAATATAAACAATAATGTTAATTAAATATTTAAAATAATTATTAATATAAGCTAAGCGATGCTTGCCTGGAAAGAAAGTTAAGTATTATTCGTTGCTTTATTAGTACTTACTCTATCCATATATATATTGAGATGGAAACAATGCATTTAACCGATTTTAGAACGATAACATTGCACTCATGTAAACAATAACGTACGAGTATAATCTCTAAGATGGCAATAACATCACTTGAAACAATAAGATTATCAAGCATGTGTATGTGTATCAACCGTGTACATGTAAAGGTGGCTTATCAGAGCTTGCACTGACGGAGAATGTAAAGATACCGCTGTTACCTCATGGCTGGTACTGATCATATCCATAATGTGTTAATTTTATACTTAACGAGGGAGAGAGGAGAGAGAGAGAGAGAGAGAGAGGAGAGAGAGAGAGAGAGATGAGAGAGAGAGAGAGAGAGAAGAGAGAGATGAGAGAGAGAGAGAGAGAGAGAGGAGGAAGAGAGGGAGAAGAGAGAGGAGAGAGAGAGAGGAGAGAGAGATGAGGAGGAGAGAGAGAGAGAGAGAGAGAAGAGAGGAGAGAGTAGAGAGGAGGGAGATGAGAGAGAGAGAGAGAGAGAGAGAGAGAGAGAGAGAAGAGAGAAGAGAGAGAGAGAGAGAGAGAGAGTGAGAGAGAGAGAGAGAGATGAGAGAGAGGAGAGAGAGAGAGATGAGAGAGAGAGAGAGATTATAGAGAGAGAGAGGAGAGGAGAGAGGATGATGAGAGAGAGGAGAGAGTGAGAGAGAGAGGAGGAGAGATAGAGAGAGAGAGAGAGAGAGAGAGAGAGCGTGCTTTATTTGCTTTCTCTCTTCAGTTTGTTCGGAGAATGAATTTACGGGCGCATTCCGCGTTTCTGAATCAGTTCAATAATGCGTTTTTGTTTTATTTAATAAGACAGACTGAATCTCATTTCACGAAGGAGATTTCTCTGGCTTTTTGTTTGTTCTAAAATCGTTTGAGTTTTCAGCATGTATATTCACGTGTATGTGCGACCTTCTATATACCACCTCGGTGGTGTAGTAGTTGCAGCGTTCCGCCTTTTGATGAAGGGAGTCTGTGGTTTCGATCCCCGGTCGGGTCATGCCAAAGACTTTAAAAACAATGCTAGTAATGTCTGTTCTTGGCGCGCTCTAGGTTCGGGTTAGTATAACGACTGACTGGCTGGTGGACGGCATGAAAGAACCAGTAGTACTGGTAACTTACCAAATGAAACGCCGTGTTATAACTGATAAAAATGTTGAAAGCGCGTAAAACACCATATAATTAATGAATGAATGAATCTATATCTATCACTCAATATGCATTATTACATGTATGATAGACCCATTAGATAATACAGATTAAGCCTCGTTTCTTCTCGACTATTAGAGTCTGATCCACTGTTCAACATAATACTTACATGAGCTTGTTAGAACCTTCTGTCAACGGTGTGTAGATTATGATTAGACCGACCAGATGCACAATACTGATCTGACCTACGTCGTTTCAGAATCGCCAACTTTCACCTTTTCCCTTGGATGGCATCACGTAATTTTCCGAATTTCTTCTTGATCTAGTTAGATGCTGCGGGTACGCATATTCTGGTACACCGGCGTAATAATGTTAATTAATGCGTCTGGATTGAACCAACAATGACGAGTTTGCAGCGTAGACTTGGTACCCGGATTTCTATAGTAAATTAGGACGTCGGGCATAGTCCTGGTACACAATGTACAATACAATGTTTAGTTTCACAGTAATGAATTAAGCTGTGAAGTCTGAAGGATATAGCGTTTACTTACTCCATCATGTCCCTAAAGGACGTCGCCGCATTATTGTTGTATGCCTGACCTGAAGTGACAAGTCACATCAAGAGTAATGGCACGCATTTCACTTCGTCTTGGTGTGACAATCCGACACAAAGCGTATGGTTTAGTTAAACCCTTTCCCTCATACGACAATTCTGCAGCAGACGACTTTAAACATATTTTGTCAAAAATAGAAATTCTTTATAATTAAATGGATAACCTATGACTAAAAAGTGGAAAAACATTGTGTCAAAAGGAGGAAATTGCACGTTTTGTGCTATTTCTTCTTTTGTCTTCTGTTTTCAAATAGCCGTCCTGGCTGCAGAGAGCGTCAGAAAGCGTCTATATGAGGGAAAGGGTTAAATAATACAGATTACATTGTTGGAAAAATATCTGTTTATGCCTTAATATAGAATAAAAGGCGAAGCTATACACACGGGTTCGAAATATTTATTATTATTATACAATCGTATTTATGAAATTCGTCATTTCAATTCATATCATACCAAAGTTTTACAAATTCTGTAAAGCATCCTCGACTATTATGATAGAAGTTCTTACATAATAATTATTCGAATTAGCGGAACATTCTACACCAAAGTTATACCAATTAGTCTTGGTCTTCATTGTACGTTATTTGTCTATTAATTAGTAACATGAAAACTCAAATTGTGGATTGAAGTCGTGAAAGCAAGATTAGGGTTTAAAACTCTACAGTGTCGAGAGATGCGTATGTAACCGGAAACATTTTGATCAATGCAAGTTCTCCTTTCCTTCTTCACGATGTTGACAAATCTAGTCAACAATAACACTTTCATTTATAAGGGGTTTCCACATTTTTGCCTTGCTGCAGATTTGATGTATGTTGGAAAAGCTTAAAGCCAATTCTAGGACTGATCATTTCTGTTCATCATTCTAAAACGAATGCTGTATCTAGTTTCTCAAGTTTCCAAAGTTTAATCTGCCCAGTTATCTGAATACAATACATGGCACATCTTACAGGTTGAGTAGCAGTATCAGGAAAGATAATTAGCCGACATAAATTGCCTTCCAATTGTACAAAAAATTCCTTGAAGACCCCTCATCTTTACCGTTAATTGGTTTTTTTTCTCATCATATGTTACGTCTGTCAATAAAGGGCCATGCACATGTGTGTGTCTATCGTTTATGTATGTAGCCAGGTTGCCGGATAAAAATGTTACGTCTGTCAATAAAGGGCCATGCACATGTGTGTGTCTATCGTTGATGTATGTAGCCAGGTGCCGGATAAGAATGTTACATGAAGAACGTGTGTGTATTCTGATTGACTACGCGTTAAGAGTTGTAATTGGATTGGCATATATCGTGGCTACATCCGTCTTAAGGTCGGCCTCTTAAGATAATCTTTATATATGCTCATGATGCGAAAGGAAACACATTGTTCGATGAACTGACCGCCCATTGCCATATCGTTAAAAAGAGACATGTGTACTAATAAAGAGAGATACATGTATTTTTAAGGATAAATACAACACATGCATCTCGTAGAAAAAGATATACATGCATCTCTCTCGTATCTAGGGACACATGTATTTTAACTGAGAGACACTTCTTTCTAATGTAGAGAGAAACATAACAAATTAAAACAGATAATTGAGCAGTAAACCACTGAAAAAAACCACATATAGTCATGCGCAGGCTAATCCGGGCCGACACATTCCGGGGGGATAGAGGCATAAAGAAATGATTCATGAAACAGAAAATCAACAGTAGGCGAAAGGTTCTGTCCGGTTTAGCTTGCTAGGCATACCTTAGACTGATAAAAGGTTTGAGTACTTTACTCATGGTCCACAATGATGGTTTTTCTGGTTGGAAAGGCTCTTATAATACTTCAAAGATGAAGATATTTTTCTATAGCCATATTGAATCTCAAACCGTTAGAGATATATCTCTTCTCCTAATTAACAGTAAAAACCGTTAATTTTTAATGCTTCCCCTTTGCATGCTTCTCAGCACAGTGGCATAGCAGAAGATACCAATAAGTAGATATATGATTAAAGTTAACAGCTTGCATCAAAGAAATGCTGTCTTTTTTACTTGTACGTAAACATTTCTTAGAACTCGCAATAATTTACTACAGATAATAAACATAAAGTGCATCGTAGCGACAGTTATTGTGTTTCGATGGATTATTGAAAGACTTTTCATACAGAACAATCACTTCTCATTTAGTATTGAGTGGGATCTTATCATATGCCGTTTAATTTTCTCTACATTACCCTTTTCCTTGCAGACAGCATAAGCACGACCTTGATATCTTTGGAAAAAACATACATAAGGTGAGATACTACTTTTATTTTTACTTTGATTTATAGAGAGTGTTCATAATTCGTCATAAGTGCTTTTCCATAGTTGTCTGCTGAAGATGTGTGCTAGTGGGAATAGGGTTCATTACAGGATGGAAATATACTGATCGGAATGTTTAAGATAGGAAACGTCTGCTACATGCATGTAGTAGGTTAATGAAGAAAACAAAAGCACGCCAGCTATTTACATTGCCGGAATGTTTGTTGATGAATGCCCGACTTTTTTTTGTACCGCAGGTTATTGTAGATTGTTCGCGAGTTTCAAACTTGAATATCGCAAAATAGACTGAAGCAAACAACATATTAACGTACTTCGTTGTTTCAATGTCAAATGGCAGATACAGTAAGAGCATGGTCTAATCACATTACAATCAGACCTTAACATTTTCATTTTATTGTTTCGCTTTGTTTGACGAAGGACGAGTTTAAGCTTAGTATATGCCACAATACGCGTTCCTAAATATAGCTCGGTAGCTCAGTCGGTATCGGCACGGGCTGTCGGTCCATGGGTTTGTGAGTTATAACTCCAGTTTGGCCATCATATATCCGACGCTTGACAAAAGTCAATGCGACAAGCGTCATTCGGCATTCACCAATGAAGCTAACATTCTATGTGGAAAGGGCAGTCAATTACAAGGAAAGACTGTTGTATGGGAGTACTGGTGAGAACTCCAGGATACATTAGTTAGGATCAATTGACTTAAGTGTGATATTGGTTATCAGGATCAGACTGTTCTCAAAGGCCAATGTGTACATGTTCCCGGCTAAGTTAAAATGATATGTAAAATATATTACAACTGTTGTTTAAAGTTAACGATAGGGGCAGGAAAAAGGGTTAAACGGCTGCCTGGAAATGTAATAAAGACAATGAAAAGATCATCGTATGTATAATACAAGAAATAAACATCAGCAGCCAGACTATTTCATGGAATGTCAATGTATTTGTCCGATGCTATTCATAGCCAAACCTTTCTATTACATTTGTCTTTTTACAAGTACTTTTGTATACATATTGGAATCCTATACTATTTTGTATTCAGTCACGTGTATTATATATGGGGATAACACAAAATACAACATAGCATGCCTCCCTTTAACCCTCTACTACATACAAAACATTTGCAGCAGACTCCGGTGTGAAAACACACAGGTACATATGTATAGACAATCTCTAGAAAATGAAAGTATAAATAGGTTGGAATTAGGTTAAAAACATTGTGCCAAAAGTGAACCATTGCTCATCATAAAAAATCCTCTATTCCAGAATGTTTTCAAAGGTAAGCTTCTGCAGGTTACGGTCAAAATGCTCCATGCAACTGCTGAGTGGGCCGCATGCCTGAATAAATTACACATCTGTTATCTGTTCAACAGAGCATTGCAATGCTGGTCAAACAATATTACATATATGGTTTTCCCAATTTTTTGTGAGCTGCATTCAAGGAACACCAGCCTTTTATGGGACATGCGATCAGTGTAGACTCAGATCACCCTACGCATGCAGTACAGTCTGATCAGAATCTACATGGATCGAACATTTCGACACAGACACCTATACAGAACTTTCAGAGATACAAAGTAAACTTTGATGGCTAAATGTAGATGTGTTAGCATATTCTTAATCTATACATGAGCCGTCCCGCAAGGAACACCAACAGTGTGGACTCTGCGTAAAGTATCGACTCGGGGATCAGCCAAAGCATGGCGCGGCAGGCTAAACCCGGACAGACATTTTCGCCCTCCTGTGGTTTTTCTGTTTCAGGAATCATTAACGGTACTCTATACCTCTATGTCCCGGAGACTGAATGTGTCGGCCCGAATAGGCTGATCTGGGTGCGATACAGTTACGCAGAGGCCATAATTACAGCAGACGACACATGGTAATGACATGCTGCACGTAGCAGGAGAGTAGAAGGGAATCCTTTGGTCGAGTGGTTAGCGTCGGGGATTTGAAACCGGGCGTCACGGGTTCGATCTCCAGTCTGCGGCACGACGGTCATGGTGGAGTGCTCTTATGACAAGGCACATTTTCTGGCCTAGTACTGAATTGGTTTACCCAGGATACATGAATAGGTGAACCTGTCGCCGTGATACAACTTAAATAATGTTGAAAGCAGCATAAAACCCAATAAAACAAAACAAATCAACAGAGAGATACAACATATGTAACTAGTCAGGGTGTTCTTTAACCCTTTTCCCATAATCCAACTCTGTAACATGATGACTTTGAAAAACACCAAGACAAAAAATTATGATATATGTGTAGAAATGCAAGTATAATGAGTTGAAAAGAGATGAAAACAGTGTGAATATTTGTTTTATTATAACCAGGGTGACTATAATAGTAATATAGTCACCCTGTTATAGACAAGATATGGCCAAAAGTCGCCTGGCTGTGATGCATAGATTATTCTGCACCCTGTCCCCCTCTTTAACTGCCAAGTCTTGCATGTTGAAAAGTGATCGGCTGTATGTTTCTTCCAGCAGGAAATTGGGTAAAATGTTATGTCTAAGTGGCAAAAAATGCAGATTTCAGGAGTGGCAGCTCGTTACATGCTGTCTCACCTGAATCTACATTGGTTTGCAAAAACTTTACCTGCTTTGGCAGCGTAAGGGTTAATATATTACTAGCAGGACCATACCTGTTATTCCTGTTAACGCATAGCAGACCATACCTGTTTATTCCTGTTAACGCATAGCAGACCATACCAGTTATCTCCTGTTAACACGCAATAGCAGACCATACCTGTTATTCCTGTTAACGCATAGCAGACCATACCTGTTATTCCTGTTAACGCATAGCAGATCATACCTGTTATTCCTGTTACGATGCAGACCATACTTGTTAGTCACTGTTAAAGCATTGCAGACCCATTACCTGTTCTTATTCCTGTTAACGCATAGCAGACCATACATGTTATTTCCTGTTAACGCATAGCAGACCATACCTGTTATTCCTGTTAAACGCATAGCAGACCATACCTGTTATTCCTGTTAACGCATAGCAGACCATACAGTTTTCTGTTAACGCATAGCAACATACTGATTTCCTGTTAACGCATGTCTTTGGAATGAAGCAAGATAAAAGAAGAAAAAACAGCTTCGACAATTATTTATGCCAAACAGACATACTTTTAATTATAACATCATTTGTCATTAGTTAAGAATTAGTAGGTATGTATGACAATGGATAACAAACCTATTTCATTCCAAAGGTTATGGCTCTCTGTCAAAAGAAATGGCCATTACAATAGCATTCCGTTTGCCACAATCTTTGAACAATCATCAATTAAGTTATGCTTCTAATAGTCTGTTTTCGCTACATATGTCTGGGAAGATCATTGCCGAAGCACCCATTTGCATTATGAGATAGTAAGCATATACAATAGTACATGTAGTAAGATTAATGATTTTAAGGGAAACAAAACACGATCAACAAGACCACGACACATTGCACACACGAATTTATTTAAGTATCGCTTGTAAACAACGTCAAGAATTTCAGGAAACCATTTGTTTCCAATGCGTAACTTATCTAGGGGTTGTATTGGCAAACTGGTATTGTGCTATTGACAAACAAACCTTGATTATTGAGTTAGGAATTGAAGTCAATCACACAAATTGTTCTAAAGTTTTTTCTCTACCAGCTAAGGTGTTCGTGATCATACTCCGCACTTCTGACTACTTGTAACGGCTGTTATAGAAGGGCACTTCAACATCAACTATTTGGGTTAGGTCTTCTAGTCTTTTACAGACATTTCGTAATTGAGCTGTTGACAGAAATTCCTACCTTTAAGTATGGTTTAGATAAACTAAAAGATCCCGTTTGGGGAATGTCGAATGTATACTGTTTTATTAGAAGTTTCTTAAAAGCTTCCCTGGGTGTTTCGCAACCTGTACACATCCAGATTGAACTGCGGAACTTGAACTTATCTAGACTGAGTGATCTCTGAAGCCCTAAGATATATTTTCCTAGAGCATTGTTCATAAGTAGATATTCTGAGGAAAAGGCGGACAGTGCATACCCTAATGAGACACTGCCAACCGCACAGTCTCACCTGAGTCTTTACTGAGTCTTTACTGTTCGCTATCTGCAACAATACCATATGTCGATTGACATCATGCATACCAGGTTTCCCAAGAGTTTTGCGTTTGTTTATCTGACATATCGGCTGAAATTTTTTAATTTTAATCTTGTTACTGACGAACTCGATATGACATGGCGATTTAATGGTATTCTCGCCTTGATGTTACTATCATGTATTTAAGCCCTAGTGTGCTTCATCTCCTTCCAATAGCATGACACATTATGACAAAAATGAAGCAAATGACTTTTGCAATCATTGTGACAAAAGCAGAGATTTCTTATGATGAGCCATTTCTACTTTTGCAACAATGATTTCTACTCTTTAAAAATATATATTTTCTGATGGTTTTGCCTAGATGTTTTCAAAGGATTCGATCCTCATTCATATATTAACTATACTACGTTGACGTTATAGTTGTTTGTGTTTGATGTGTGTGTTCGTAAGTGCGTGTGTGCGTGTGTGCGTGCGTGCGTGCAGTGCGTGCGAGCGTATATGATATTTCTGCATTATTTTCCATTTTTGTTATTAATCACAACGCTGAGGTCATGATCTTTCCTAGCCCTAGTACTGGATTGTTTACCCCAGGGATATTTTAACTGTCAACGTGATATAACTGAACTAAATATTGAAAACGGCGTAAAAACTCCAGTCAAAACAAAAATTAGATGTTTACAAAATATTCTGCTGCAGATTTGTCGTATGTGTGAAAGGTTATATGCAGTGAAGCTCGTGATAACTCGAAGTGAAAGTGACACTTCACTTACTTCCGAGTTAACGGCGTGTTCGATGTGATTTCTCAATTAGGCTAAACTTATTTATGTATTTTCAAGCTTCGTTATTCAATTATACTTAAACGTTTATTATGAAAAGCAAGTTCAGTGATAAATCATTGAGCCGTCCGCGAGAGAAACCATACATTGTGGAACTCTGCGTAAAGTATCGACCCGATACAGCCTGCGCATCCGCGCAGGCTAATCCGGCAGACACTTTCGCCGCCTGAGATTTTCTGTTTCAACAAATTCATTATTCTATACCTCTATCCCACCGAGACGGAATGTGTAAGCCCTGATTAGCCTGACGGACTGCGCAGGCTGATCTGAGTCGATAATACGCAGTACGGACCCATCATGTTGGTTTTCTCGTGGAATGGCTTATGTTACGAAAACAGCACAACAGCAGGTCTAATTGTGTCGTGTGAGCATTCTAGAATTGCTACTACGCTATTTGAAAAAAAAAACAGTTCCTTGCCAATGATATATAAGTCAAACGACATATTCGTATTGATCACATGTTCGAGTTATCGCGAGTCCACTGTATTTATGCACACACATAATTACCCAAATCTGTTTGTGCGACTCAGACAAAACGAATACCCCACGTGTTGTTTACAACTTTTAAGGCCGCCAAGCTTGTCGCTAGATAATTTCTATGAAGTGATCCGGCGCCAGACGGTATCATCATCTTAGATGTTATCCAGTTTTAAATGTCTTTGATTGATGTGCAAATTACACTTTTTCAACAATTTTTAAAAGTTATACCATGTCGGCAATGTCACCTAATCATGTGTTAAC
>JASEVX010000001.1:70741110-71050446 GCA_031761405.1 Serripes groenlandicus
TAGATAATACAGATTAAGCCTCGTTTCTTCTCGACTATTAGAGTCTGATCCACTGTTCACATAATACTTACATGAGCTTGTTAGAACCTTCTGTCAACGTGTGTAGATTATGATTAGACCGACCAGATGCACATACTGATCTGAACCTACGTCGTTCAGAATCGCCAACTTTCACCTTTTCCCTTGGATGGCATCACGTAATTTTCCGAATTTTCTTCTTGATCTAGTTAGATGCTGCGGGTACGCATATTCTGGTACCCGGCGTAATAATGTTAATTAATGCGTCTGGATTGAACCAACAATGACGAGTTGCAGCGTAGACTTGGTACCCGGATTTCTATAGTAAATTAGGACGTCGGGCATTAGTCTGGTACCCAATGTACAATACAATGTTTAGTTTCACAGTAATGAATTAAGCTGTGAAGTCTGAAGGATATAGCGTTTACTTACTCCATCATGTCTAAAGGACGTCGCCGCATTATTGTTGTATGCCTGACCTGAAGTGACAAGTCACTCAAGAGTAATGGCACGCATTTCACTCGTCTTGGTGAGACAATCCGACACAAAGCGTATGGTTTAGTTAACCCTTTCCCTCATACGACAATTCTGCAGCAGACGACTTTAAACATATTTTGTCAAAAAATAGAAATTCTTTATAATTAAATGGATAACCTATGACTAAAAGTGGAAAACATTGTGTCAAAAGGAGAAATTGCACGTTTTGTGCAATTTCTTCTTTTGTCACTCTGTTTTCAAATAGCCGTCTGCTGCAGAGGCGTCAGAAAGCGTCTATATGAGGGAAAGGGTTAAATAATACAGATTACATTGTTGGAAAATATCTGTTTATGCCTTAATATAGAAAAAAAGGCGAAGCTATACACACGGGTTCGAAATATTTATTATTATACAATCGTATTTTATGAAATTCGTCATTTCAATTCATATCATACCAAAGTTTTACAAATTCTGTAAGCATCCTCGACTATTATGATAGAAGTTCTTACATAATAATTATTCGAATTAGCGAACATTCTACACCAAAGTTATACCAATTGTCTTGGTCTTCATTGTACGTTAATTGTCTATTAATTAGTAACATGAAACTCAAATGTATTGAAGTCGTGAAAGCAAGATTAGGGTTAAAACTCTACAGTGTCGAGAGATGCGTATGTAACCGGAAACATTTGATCAATGCAAGTTCTCCTTTCCTTCTTCACGATGTTGACAAATCTAGTCAACAATAACACTTTCATTTATAAGGGGTTTCCACATTTTTGCCTTGCTGCAGATTTGATGTATGTTGGAAAAGCTTAAAGCCAATTCTAGGACTGATCATTTCTGTTCATCATTCTAAAACGAATGCTGTATCTAGTTTCTCAAGTTTCCAAAGTTTATCTGCCCAGTTATCTGAATACAATACATGGCACATCTTACCGGTTGAGTAGCAGTATCAGGAAAGATAATTAGCCGACATAAATTGCCTTCCAATTGTACAAAAAATTCCTTGAAGACCCTCATCTTTACCGTTAATTGGTTTTTTTCTCATCATATGTTACGTCTGTCAATAAAGGGCCATGCACATGTGTGTGTCTATCGTTTATGTATGTAGCCAGGTGCCGGATAAAAATGTTACGTCTGTCAATAAAGGGCCATGCACATGTGTGTGTCTATCGTTGATGTATGTAGCCAGGTGCCGGATAAGAATGTTACATGAAGAACGTGTGTGTATTCTGATTGACTACGCGTTAAGAGTTGTAATTGGATTGGCAGATTCGGCTACATCCGTCTTAAGGTCGGCCTCTTAAGATAATCTTAATATGCTCATGATGCGAAAGGAAACACATTGTTCGATGAACTGACCGCCATTGCCATATCGTTAAAAAGAGACATGTGTACTAATAAAGAGAGATACATGTATTTTTAAGATAAATACACACATGCATCTCGTAGAAAAAGATATACATGCATCTCTCGTATCTAGGGACACATGTATTTTACTGAGAGACATCTTTCTAAGGTAGAGAGAAACATAACAAATAAACAGATAATTGAGCCGAACCACGAAAAAAACCACATTATAGTCATGCGCAGGCTAATCCGGGCCGACACATTCCGGGGGATAGAGGCATAAAGAAATGATTCATGAAACAGAAAATCAACAGTAGGCGAAAGGTTCTGTCCGGTTTAGCTTGCTAGGCATACTTAGACTGATAAAAGGTTGATACTTTACTCAGGGTCCACAATGATGGTTTTCTGGTGGAAAGGCTCTTATAATACTTCAAGATGAAGATATTTTTCTATAGCCATATGAATCTCAACGTTAGAGATATATCTCTTCTCCTAATTAACAGTAAAACCGTAATTTTAATGCTCCCCTTTGCATGCTTCTCAGCACAGTGGCATACAGAAGATACCAATAAGTAGATATATGATTAAGTTAACAGCTTGCATCAAAGAAATGCTGTCTTTTTACTGTACGTAAACATTCTTAGAACTCGCAATAATTTACTACAGATAATAAACATAAAGTGCATCGTAGCGACAGTTATTGTGTTTCGATGGATTATTGAAAGACTTTTCATACAGAACAATCACTTCTCATTTTGTATTGAGTGGGATCTTATCATATGCCGTTTAATTTTCTCTACATTACCCTTTTCCTTGCAGACGCATAAGCACGCATTGATAGCTTTTGGAAAAAACATACATAAGGAGATACTACTTTTATTTTTACTTTGATTTATAGAGAGTGTTCATAATTCGTCATAAGTGCTTCCATAGTTGTCTGCTGAAGATGTGTGCTAGTGGGAAAGGGTTCATTACTGGATGGAAATATACTGATCGGAATGTTTAAGATGGAAACGTCTGCTACATGCATGTAGTAGGTTAATGAAGAAAACAAAAGCACGCCAGCTATTTACATTGCCGGAATGTTTGTTGATGAATGCCCGACATTTTTGTACCGCAGGTTATTGTAGATTGTTCGCAGTTTCAACCTTGAATATCGCAAAATAGACTGAAGCAAACAACATATTAACGTACTTCGTTGTTTCATGTCAAATGGCAGATACAGTAAGAGCATGGTCTAATCACATTACAATCAGACCTTAACATTTTTCATTTTATTGTTCGCTTGTTGACGAAGGACGAGTTTAAGCTTAGTATATGCCACAATAACGCGTTCCTAAATATAGCTCGGTAGCTCAGTCGGTATCGGCACGGGCTGTCGGTCCATGGTTTGTGAGTTATAACTCCAGTTTGGCCATCATATATCCGACGCTTGACAAAAGTCAATGCGACAAGCGTCATTCGGCATTCACCAATGAGCTAACATTCTATGTGGAAAGGCAGTCAATTACAAGGAAAGACTGTTGTATGGAGTACTGGTGAGAACTCCAGGATACATTAGTAGATCAATGACTAAAGTGTGAATATTGGTTATCAGGATCAGACTGTTCTCAAAGGCCAATGTGTACATGTTCCCGGCTAAGTTAAAATGATATGTAAAATATATACAACTGTTGTTTAAAGTTAACGATAGCAGGAAAAGGGTTAAACGGCTGCCTGGAAATGTAATAAAGACAATGAAAAGATCATCGTATGTATATACAAGAAATAAACATCAGCAGCCAGACTATTTCATGGAATGTCAATGTATTTGTCCGATGCTATTCATAGCCAAACCTTTCTATTACATTTGTCTTTTTACAAGTACTTTTGTATACATATGGATCCTATACTATTTTGTATTCAGTCACGTGTATTATATATGGGGATAACACAAATACAACATAGCCATGCCTCCCCTATTAACCCTCTACTACATACAAAACATTTGCAGCAGACGCCTTTGAAAACACACAGGTACATATGTATAGACAATCTCTAGAAATGAAAGTATAAATATTGAATTAGGTTAAAAACATTGTGCCAAAAGGGAACATTGCTCATCATAAAAAATCCTCTATTTCCAGAATGTTTTCAAAGGTAAGCTTCTGCAGTTACGTCAAAATGCTCCTGCAACTGCTGAGTGGGCCGCATGCCTGAATAAATTACACATCTGTTATCTGTTCAACAGAGCATTGCAATGCTGGTCAAACAATATTACATATATGGTTTTCCCAATTTTTTGTGAGCTGCATTCAAGGAACACCAGCCTTTATGGACATGCGATCAGTGTAGACTCAGATCACCCTACGCATCAGTACAGTCTGATCAGAATCTACATGGATCGACATTTCGACACAGACACCTATACAGAACTTTCAGAGATACAAAGTAAACTTTGATGGCTAAATGTAGATGTGTTAGCATATCTTAATCTATACATGAGCCGTCCCGCAAGAACACCAACAGTGTGGACTCTGCGTAAAGTATCGACTCGGATCAGCCAAAGCATGCCGCGCAGGCTAACCCGGACAGACATTTTTCGCCTCCTGTGGTTTTTCTGTTTCAGGAATCATTAACGGTACTCTATACCTCTATGTCCCGGAGACGGAATGTGTCGGCCCTGATTAGGCTGATCTGGGTCGATACATTACGCAGAGGCCATAATTACAGCAGACGACACATGGTAATGACATGCTGCACGTAGCAGGAGAGTAGAAGGAATCCTTTGGTCGAGTGGTTAGCGTCGGGGATTTGAAACCGGGCGTCACGGGTTCGATCTCCAGTCGCGGCACGACGGTCATGGTGGAGTGCTCTTTGACAAGGCACATTTTCTGGCCTAGTACTGATTGGTTTACCCAGGATACATGAATAAGTGAACTGTCGCCGTGATACAACTTAAATAATGTTGAAAGCAGCATAAAACCCCAATAAAACAAAACAAATCAACAGGAGAGTACAACATATGTAACTAGTCAGGTGTTCTTTAACCCTTTTCCCATAATCCAACTCTGTAACAGATGACTTTGAAAAACACCAAGACAAAAATATGATATATGTGTAGAAATGCAAGTATAATGATTGAAAAGAGATGAAAACAGTGTGAATATTTGTTTATTATAACCAGGGTGACTATAATGTAATATAGTCACCCTGTTATAACAGATAGGCCAAAAGTCGCCTGCGTGTGAGCATAGATTATTCTGCACCCTGTCCCCCTCTTTAACTGCCAAAGTCTTGCATGTTGAAAAGTGATCGGCTGTATGTTTCTTCCAGCAGGAAATTGGGTAAAATGTTATGTCTAAGTGGCAAAAAATGCAGATTTCAGGAGTGGCAGCTCGTTACATGCTGTCTCACCTGAATCTACATTGTTTGCAAAAACTTTACCTGCTTTTGGCAGCGTAAGGGTTAATATATTACTTAGCAGACCATACCTGTTATTCCTGTTAACGCATAGCAGACCATACCTGTTATTCCTGTTAACGCATAGCAGACCATACCTGTTATTCCTGTTAACGCATAGCAGACCATACCTGTTATTCCTGTTAACGCATAGCAGACCATACCTGTTATTCCTGTTAACGCATAGCAGATCATACCTGTTATTCCTGTTAACGCATAGCAGACCATACTTGTTATTCCTGTTAACGCATAGCAGACCATACCTGTTATTCCTGTTAACGCATAGCAGACCATACCTGTTATTCCTGTTAACGCATAGCAGACCATACCTGTTATTCCTGTTAACGCATAGCAGACCATACCTGTTATTCCTGTTAACGCATAGCAGACCATACCTGTTATTCCTGTTAACGCATAGCAGACCATACCTGTTATTCCTGTTAACGCATGTCTTTGGAATGAAGCAAGATAAAAGAAGAAAAAACAGCTTCGACAATTATTTATGCCAAACAACATACTTTTAATTATAACTCATTTGTCATTAGTTAAGAATTAGTAGGTATGTATGACAAATGGATAACAAACCTATTTCATTCCAAAGGTTATGGCTCTTCGTCAAAAGAAATGGCCATTACAATAGCATTCCTTTTGCCACAATCTTTGAACAATCATCAATTAGTATGCTTCTAATAGTCTGTTTTCGCTACATATGTCTGGGAAGATCATTGCCGAAGCACCATTTGCATTATGAGATAGTAAGCATATACAATGTACATGTAGTAAGATAATGATTTTAAGGGAAACAAAACACGATCAACAAGACACGACACATATGCACACACGAATTTATTTAAGTATCGCTTGTAAACAACGTCAAGAATTTCAGGAAACCATTTGTTTCCAATGCGTAACTTATCTAGGGTTGTATTGGCAAACTGGTATTGTGCTATTGACAAACAACCTTGATTATTGAGTTAGGAATTGAAGTCAATCACAAAATTGTCTAAAGTTTTTCTCTACCAGCTAAGGTGTTCGTGATCATAACCGCACTTCTGACTACTAGTAACGGCGTTATAGAAGGGCACTTCAACATCAACTATTTGGGTTAGTCTTCTAGTCTTTTACAGACATTTCGTAATTGAGCTGTTGACCAGGAATTCCTACCTTTAGTATGGTTTAGATAAACTAAAAGATCCGTTTGGAATTCGAATGTATACTGTTTATTAGAAGTTTCTTAAAAGCTTCCCTGGGTGTTTCGCAACCTGTACACATCCAGATTGAACTGCGGAACTTGAACTTTATCTAGACTGAGTGATCTCTGAAGCCCTAAGATATATTTTCCTAGAGCATTGTTCATAAGTAGATATTCTGAGGAAAAGGCGGACAGTGCATACCCTAATGAGACCACGCAACCGCACAGTCTCACCTGAGTCTTTACTGAGTCTTTACTGTTCGCATATGCAACAATACCATATGTCGATTGACTCATGCATACCAGGTTTCCCAAGAGTTTTGCGTTTGTTTATCTGACATATCGGCTGAAATTTTTTAATTTTAATATTTGTTACTGACGAACTCGATATGACATGGCGATTTAATGGTATTCTCGCCTTGATGTTACTATCATGTATTTAAGTCCCTAGTGTGCTTCATCTCCTTCCCAATAGCAGACACATTATGACAAAAATGAAGCAAAAGACTTTTGCAATCATTGTGACAAAAGCAGAGATTTCTTATGATGAGCCATTTCTACTTTTGCAACAATGATTTCTACTCTTTAAAAATATATATTTTCTATGTTTTTGCCTAGATGTTTTCAAGGATTCGATCCTCATTCATATATTAACTATACTACGTTGACGTTATAGTTGTTTGTGTTTGAGTGTGTGTTCGTAAGTGCGTGTGTGCGTGTGTGCGTGCGTGCGTGCGTGCGTGCGAGCGTATATGATATTTCTGCATTATTTTCCATTTTTGTTATTAATCACAACGCTGAGGTCATGATCATTTCCTAGCCTAGTACTGGATTGTTTACCCAGGGATATTTTAACTGTCAACGTGATATAACTGAACTAATATTGAAAACGGCGTAAAAACTCCATCAAAACAAAATTAGATGTTTACAAAATATTCTGCTGCAGATTTGTCGTATGTGTGAAAGGTTATATGCAGTGAACTCGTGATAACTCGAAGTTGAAAGTGACACTTCACTTACTTCGAGTTAACGGCGTGTTCGAGTGATTTCTCAATTTAGGCTAAACTTATTTATGTATTTTCAAGCTTCGTTATTCAATTCTACTTAAACGTTTATTATGAAAAGCAAGTCAGTGATAAATCATATGAGCCGTCCCGCGAGAGAACCAACATTGTGGACTCTGCGTAAAGTATCGACCCGGATAAGCCTGCGCAATCCGCGCAGGCTAATCCGGGCAGACACTTTTCGCCGCCTGAGGATTTTCTGTTTCAAAAAATCATTATTCTATACCTCTATCCCCACCGAGACGGAATGTGTAAGCCCTGATTAGCCTGAACGGACTGCGCAGGCTGATCTGAGTCGATATATTACGCAGACGGACCATCATGTTGGTTTTCTCGTGGAATGGCTTATGTTACGAAAACAGCACAACAGCAGGTCTAATTGGTCGTGTGAGCATTCAGAATTGCTACTACGCTATTTGAAAAAAAAAACAGTTCCTTGCCAATGATATATAAGTCAAACGACATATTCGTATTATCACATGTTCGAGTTATCGCGAGTCCACTGTATTTATGCACACACATAATTACCCAAATCTGTTTGTGCGACTCAGACAAACGAAATACCCCACGTGTTGTTTACAACTTTTAAGGCCGCCAAGCTTGTCGCTAGATATTTCATGAAGTGATCCGGCGCCAGACGGTATCATCATCTTGATGTTATCCAGTTTTAAATGTCTTTGATTGATGTGCAAATTACACTTTTTCAACAATTTTAAAGTTATACCATGTCGGCAATGTCACCTAATCATGTGTTACCTGACTTTCTCACACACGTCATTTTACGGAACAGTCCTCATCATTCCCGACGTCGACATCACTGTTTCGCCATTTTGTATTTAGAAACCCGTGATTTAGACCCCTAACTTTTTTAATATATCATTTTCAATCTTTCATTTTACGTTAATATTTTGATGTGATTTGTATGCGCTGTGAATTTAGACCCTACTGCGTTTATGCATAAAACTTTCAATTTTGTTTTCTTATATTAAAACATAATGTGATTTTTATTCATAAGATGAATAGACGGGAAGCCGAGAAGCGAATAGCCTCATTTAATTTATTTTGACGACCATCTTGGTTTGCTATTTAACCCTTTCCAACGTAAAACATCAATTTGCAGCAGAGGACATTCAAAACATTAAGGCGCGAATTAGAAAAAGATCACTCAAAATGAAAGTATAATCATTCAGTATTATACAAAACATTGTGCCAAAAGTAGAAATTGCTCACGAACAATGTTTTCAAAAGGCTGCATGTGAGAAAGTGCTAAAATCATGGTAAATCCAAATTGTTTATCAAATTTCTGCAGGGAGCATACTGTGTTTTCTGAGAGCTCAAATGTATTCGTAACAAAATATTCAGTTGTTAAATGTTCTTTATTAATCCGCAAAGACCAAGTGTTTGGAGGCCTGGGGCCCCGGGTTTGATCCTTACTCTCAACAGTCATGTTGGAGTGTCCTAGCATTGGACTGGTTTATTGTTTAACATCGTCGAACACTCTTGATGAAGGCGAACTCCCAAGCATTATCCCAGTTTCCTGGATAAGGGTACCTTCGATGCATTGACGGAATTTAACTGTTCTTTTCAAATTACATGTAATTGTATAAAGGACCAACGTCCCATCATTCGCAAACATTCATACATTTAACCCTTTCCATCATATAGACGCTTTCTGACGCCTCTGCAGCAGAGGGCTTTTTGAAAACATAGTGACAGAAGGAGAAATTGCTCAAAACGAGCAATTTCTCCTTCTGCCACAATGTTTTCCACTTTTAGTCATAGGCTATCCATTCAATTATAGAGATATTCTATTTTTTGACGAAATATGTTTAAAATCGTCTGCTGCTGAAATGTTGTATGAGGGAAAGGGTTAACGTATTGTGAATGTATTAGGGATATCACACAATCACACTTGAAAATACACAAATATATGTCATATCAACATACATGAGTCATATCGAGTGTATTATAAGTCGAACATTTATTCAATATGCATATGTTATAAACCTGATTAAAAAAGCCGTAAGTTCTTAATAAAAGAAACCCACTAAACTTAATCTTCTTTTTTCTCTATTCCAGGATACTGATAATGAAGCAGGGCGCTTGAGGAGATACAACCGGAACAAAACATTGGTGAAAGATAAGTCAGAATCCATCGTATCATAGCATAATATAACTCACAGACATGGAGGAAATTGCTCAGGTATAGATGGACACCTAAATCATATATGAGCCGTTCCTAGAAAAAACAAACATTATTGTCTCTGCGTATTATATCGACACATATCAGCCTGCGCATTCCACGCAGGCTAATCCGAGCCGACACATTCCGTTACAGGGGGATAAAGGTATAGAGTAATTATTCCTGAAACAGTAATTCCAAGTGGCCAAAAGTGTCAGGTCGTGTAAGCCTGCGCTGCTGCTTATGTTTACGCAGAGTTCATAATGTTGGTTTTCTCGTGGAAAGGCTCAAACATATATGATTCGAGCATTGGCAGCTCGTCTTCCATAGCTCGGTTACAACGAGGACTATCAACTTAGGGATCGTGAATTCAAACCCCGACTCAATCATTTATTCTGTTCGATGATTGACCCAATTCATTGTGACTAGCGTCATAAACGGCTAATATTTAAACCCTTATCCTGCTGTACGCGACTTCAAACAGTAATAACGTACTTTGTTATGTAATATGTTAATCTACATACACGATCAATGAAGACCAAGATCCGCCTGCATTTTCATGCAGTCATATACATATATATTTATATTTGCTATTCATTATAGCGTCACGTAGGTATCGGCATAGTGGTTCGTAAAATGGCAGTTATATCGCGAATATTTCAACAATAAGTACCTTATATCACTGGCGTCCGAGTTTTCATTTGAGAAAAATATGGGAATAAAACACAAAATAATTCGTTAGTCTCTCTATATTGTCTATATGTATACATAATAATTAGCGTATGAGAAAGTTTGGGGAATCATAACCAGGACAGTGCTATTATTAATAACCTCTTTATGGTTTATATAGTATAATGAAAATAAATAATACAATAGTGAGTCTATTTATAGTAACACAGTCCTGTTTGTGATTTTCCGAGTTTTCTCATTCGATAACATTAGGGTCGTTATTTTCATAGCATATGGACCATATAAAGACTATGCGTAGTAGTTTTACCAGGTATTGAGTTTCATTTTCTTTAATTTTCTCAAAAAAACAACCCATCTCAGAAGCCTGGGCTTATATCTGAACTGAGATCAACCCGGAAGTGCATATTCTACATAAGAATAATATATCCACCATCAGGGGCGTAGCTTTGCAATAATCAATGTGTAGGCCGTCTCATGAGAAAATCAAAATTGTGGACTTTGCGTAGAGTATCGACCCGGATAAGCCTAAGCATGCCACACAGGCCTACCAGGATAGACACTTTTCGTCTCCTGTGGATTTTCTGTTTCAGGAATAACTATTCTATACATATATCTCCCTAAGACGGAATGTGTCGACCATATCAGTCTGGTCGATACATTACGCAGATGTCTATCACCGCAGCTGCATTTTGGGGCATTTTGAGAAAAAATGTGTAGGCACGCCTACAGTGCCTAAAGGGAGCTACGCCCCTGACCATACGAACCAATAAATCTTATTGTTGGTGTAGAAAAGCAGCAAGTTTCTTGGAAGGGATGTTGTGTGGAGTCCTGGTGTGAGAAAGTCAGGAAACACATGAGTAGGTGAACTGGCCGCCGTGATATGACTGAACAATAATTGTCGATAACGGCGTTAAACCCCAATCAATCAATCAATTTATTTTGTTGGTTTTCACCATATTATTACAGAGTAATTAACTAGGTATAAGTTTATGAAAACTGGGTGGTTAGCATTACGGATGACTCGCTGGTGTCAAGATACACGATTGATTGATTGAATGATTGATTGTGGTTTAACGCCGTTTCCAACAATTGTTCAGTCATATCACGGCGGCCAGTTCACCTACTTACATGTTTCTTGACTTTCTCATACCAGTACTTCATACAACATTCTTTCCAAGCAACTGGCTGCTTGTCCACATAAACTGATAGTCTATTGGTTGAAGACGAATGACACTTGTCACAATGACTTTTGTCAGACGTCGAAAAGAATTTTGGCCGAGCTGGGGTTCGAACTCACAACCCCTGGATTGACAGCCCGCGTCGCTACCGACTGAGCTACCGGGGCTCGGCGTCAAGATAAATGAACCAGTACAACCGGTAATTTACCCAATAAGCGCCGTGAACCAATACAACGACAAACACAAACGGGAATTTCGAAATATATCCATACATGTTGAAATGTTTCCCTTGAGCTGTCAGATCTAGATATATATGAACCGTTCCACGAGAAAACCAACAGTATGGATTCTGCGTGATGCATCGACCAAAATCAGCCTATGCATGCCGCGCAGGCTCACCCGGACATACTCTTTTCGCATCCTATTGATTTTCTGTTTCAGGAATCATTACTCTATACATCTACCCCCCCCTGAGACAGTATGTGTCGGCCCAGATTAGACGATACATTACGCAGAGACCATAGTGTTGGTTTTCTCGTGGAACGGTTCATATGTATATCTAGATTAGTCATTTGCTGCGTAACATAGGACGATGGTTATGTACAACGCAGCAACTCCGTGCTGTCAGACGATAATTATACTCGATGGCCTTTGGCACAGTTGCAACTCAATTCAGCTCTGGAAAATCGATATCAATTTGTCACCATTTAATTTGTTGTTTTAACACAAGCTGAGTGCTTTGAGGTCTTAACATTAATGACCTTTTTGTGCAAAGTATATTCTTGAATAATGGGCTTTTGGTCAGACCCTTTAACCAGAAATGACAATGATACTTGTACTCATAGGTTGCGTGTAGATAATATACTGATAAGACCGATGGCCGAGCTCAGTGTACCAGGTCGGCGTTCAGATTGCTATATAAATTCGAAGACCGATGGCCGAACTCGGTGTTCCTGGTCGGCGTTCCGGTATTTGTCGTGAAACACTGATGGCCGATGACCGATCACAGAGCCAACTTCACACACATACTTATGAGACTGTTTGTCGCGAAGTCCCGAAAGTCGGTGTCTCGTGACCTGGCCGTAATCAAGAGTTAACTATTTACCTGATATGAGCCCGCCTATAGCTAACCCTTTCCCTCATATAGACGCTTTCTGACGCCTCTGCAGCAGACGGCTATTTGAAAACATAGTAACAAAAGAAGAAATTGCACAATACGTGCAATTTCTCCCTTTGTCACAATTTTTCCTACTTTTAGTCATAGGTTATCCATTCAATTATAGAGATTTTCTACTTTTTGACAAAATGTGTTCAAAGTCGTGCAGAATTGTCGTATGAGGGAAGGGGTTAAAGGCACAATTTTGTAAAATTCAGAACAGTGTAGGTTCATTTCAGTCTCTCATCTGTCTCTCTCTGATCAGAATCTGATACAAAATTACAGGAGCGTCTTACATGCTTGCGATAGTAATAAGTGAACAGTATATATCTTGATCAGACTGTGCGGATGCATAAACTGATCTGAACTTACACCGTTTTCAAAAGTCAACTTGTTCCTTTTCGAAAATGCTTTCTTCAGTTAGGTCTGCTTTGAAATATTAAGAATTTGTATGCAGATTTAAAAGAATCGATCTGATGAAAGAGATACTGTAGTGAAAAAAAATTCTCTCCTTCTATCATGTTTTAAAATTAACCTGATGCATAAATGTCAAAATTTGCCGATATGAAGGAAAGTGTTCGCTGATTAACGAACCTTGGAAAGGATTGAATACAAGCCTTTGTTATAAATCAATCGAAAATAATAAATGTTGACACAGTGGGAGAAATTCTACTTTGCTTGTGTCAGCAAATACGAGTCAAATTAGTGCCGTCAGTCTAACAAAAAGGGGGGCATTGTTCCAGATGCGATTCTGCAGACTCATGCCAACTCGTGCATCTGAGGATTCTAGCCACATAATGTGTTCAATCCGCTTAGAAGTCATGTTTACCATCATGCATGTTCTGAAGAAACAAACACTCTTTATAAGTACGTTTATATTCCGCGCTTTATTCATGTCCGCGCATCTGTACGCAATGTCGTTACTTGGAAGCAGCAATACTCCAATTGAGCCCGTCCATGGGAAAATGCACATCTTTGCTTTGTGAACAGTGTAGATCTAGATCAAGCTGATCAGCTATCTGCTCAGTCTGATCAAGATCGACATTGTTCACATATTACCTAAATAAACTTGTTAGAAGCTTCTGTCAACTTGTGTAGATTTTGATCAGACTTAGCAGATGTACAGGTTGATCTGAACATAAACCGTTCAGAAATACCAAGTTGTAACCTTTCTAGATCTAATGCAGCTGAATGTGCCCTAGACAATGACATTTTATACGACGTCAAAGAAAAACAAACATTTGTAGCTTTTATAAATTAAAGACAACATCGGTCAAAATGTACACTTCCATAGTTGGCCTTTTCACTTATCGTTATTCAATGGCTTCGAGAACGCCTGCGCGACAGGATGGCGAACGGTGATGCTCTAGATCGTGCTACATGGAGGCGCATGCCGATCTGAATATTTGCACCTTCCACATAGTCTGAAGAGTCGGACTGCGTTTAGACTCACACGACAATGCCACAGAGCGACAGACAACCATTATCTTCTTGATCTATATAACTTCAAATTATTTTTTCAAAAAACTATCAATTAGATACACGCCAGTCCATGATAAAAGTACAATTCGGCTTTTGTCAACATCCGTAAAATCTGATCAATGTCTTCATTGTTCAATAATTACTTACATGTATGAATGTAAGCTTGTAATAAGCTTCTGTCAACTTGTACATTTTCTGAAAAGTCTGGTCAGATGACAATGGCGATGTGAACCTACACTGTATAGAAATGCCAGCTTGCACCTCTTCGTACTGACTGGTTCATATATAGTTTCCATAGGCTATTTTTTTAATATCAATTGGGTCAATGTCGTAAACGCAAATTCTTTATTTTCGTAAACATCTTGTCGAATCCGATGGGTTACATTTCTGTTTTGGGAAAGAAGCTGTCTGTACTTTTTCCTTTTGTTCCTCATTTTCCATATTTTGATTTAGGTAAAGTATTGAACTTTTCATTTCATCTAGCAAATACGTATGGCTGTTTTTCAAAATAAGGAAATCATTAAAAAGGTAATTTGAAAACAGCTTTCCGTCTGATAGACTTCATTAGAAATAAGTGTCCTTGATGTTTATATCACCGGTCCAATCGCGGCACAAAACTCCCCACTGTTGTCATAGTTGTGTCATGCTTTGTATAATTCTACGGAATAGTTTCTATATACTCTGCCAAACAGGAGAAGTAAAGTAATCGGCACGGAATTCCTATTTGCACTTTCATTATGTGTTACATTTTTAGCCTTAGACGTGACATGGCAATGGGGCCTTATTTATGTTGTGAACCTAGAAAACGAATGTGAATATTCCCTCGGGAGGATTTCTTATGTTCATATGTGTTAAATAAGTAGTATTGGGTGGTGCTTCAGGAAAACCAGCTATAACGTAACTAACACAATGAGGTAAAAGAGATGTATACTTAATTGCGTATCCATGATAAGTATCAAAATGGATATTGCTTTACATACATTTCTGGAATTTTCTATGACTAATTGGCTAACTGTGAAGACTCAGACCAAACTCTGCGTATCCGCTGAATGGTCTGGATCTATAGTGCTGACAACTCCCTAACGGTTTGTTAACGCAGGACAGTTCAGTTGGATCACGCCATACGAAAACGGATCTTCTGATGTTTAAAAAAATTGACTGTGATTACGATCAGATTAGACACTTGAACAGTCGTTTTTAGATCATCTCCATTTACTTCCGGGGTCATCGTATAACAATGCGTCGAACAGGGAAGACCCTGAACAGACCATATGGAGGCACAGGCAGACCCGTATCTTCACTGCTCATCATGTCTCGTCGAATCTCGTTTGTATTGTAATACGAACCATTTACGTTTATTTGAAACATAAAAGGTGTTTCGAACGAAAAGTCAGCAGTGGGATAACTCGTTAGCGCAGAAAAGAAAATCGCGATATAATGGCTCTTAAATGCGAGAGATGCTGTACACATATCAACCTCATTAAAACCAGTAGTAAAATCCGCTACTGTAGCTAATTGTCAGACAATTTAATTGTTGCCTACGTATCCACAGGGTAGATCATCCATATATATATATAAACCAGATTAGAAAACCATGATGGCCGAGGATTGATTTCATCGTTCCATTTTCATTGGACAGAAACACGAGAACCTGCCAGTGTAAACCTAAATGTTTATTTGAAACTGCTTTTAATGCCGCCTCGTAGGAGCCAAAGGGTTAAAACATATGTACTTTGAACTAAAACTATATGATAAAGATGTGATACATATGCTGGTAGACCGGAATCCGCCGTGGCTGAGTGAGTAGCGTTGGGGATATGGAACCGGGCGTCCCGAATCTGATTCCCTGTTGCGGTACTCATGGTGGAGTGCCCCTGGACAAGCACTTTTTTGGCCAACCTATTATTGGTATGTTTACCCAGGGATCACGAATAAGTAAACTGCGTCGCCGTGATATAACAGAAATAATGTTCAAACGGCGTAAACCTGAAATTAAAAAGATGTTGTTTGGAAGAGCGATGCCTTCACATACTCGCTCTAAATCACGATGTGTGCAAATACGCTATCGGACCCTTTTCATTTGCCAGAGTAAACATACGAATTCAGAGCATGCATACTTACGCCGTTATTCAGATATGTGCATCATATTCATCTGTCAGCGTGTTTTCTAATAGATTAACAATACATATGAGCCGTCCCTCGAGAAAACCAAGATTATTGACTCTGCGTAATATATCGACTCAGATCAGCCTGCGCAGTCCGCACAGGATTATCAGGGCCGACATATTCCGCATCAGAGGGATAGAGATACTGCGTAATGTTTCCTGAAACAGAAAATCCACGAGAGGCGACATGTTTAGGCTGATCCGTGTCGATACTTTACGCAAAGTCCACATTGTTGGTTTTTCTCGTGGGACGGCTCATAGTATATACATGTATACACCTTCACATAATGCGTATTATGCTTGTAAGTCATTGATCTTCATTATGTTTCCCCATTGTGGCATAGTTTGCAGTAAACAACGTTCCATGTTATTGCTTAAACAATAAATAATGTATGTTCTGTATTATTTATCATTGAATTCGGTTTTGCCATCGTTCTGAAATGACGACGATCTATTTGCTTCATTGGCGTTCGTTTGTTTTCAATTTCATATCCTTTCTATTTTATCAACGGCTCTTACCCGACGATTGTATATCATCTAGACGATTACAATGCTTTATGGAAAGTATGCGTGGCTTAAACATGTGTGACCCATTAATCCATTATACCGAATACATCATTTTGAAGTACGCAACATAAAATGCAAGAGAAGTATTGATTACATATTATGATCATAGTTAGTATCTTTAACCCTTTGAGCGCTGAATTGTTTAAAGTAAACCCTTCCATGTTCAAACTCGGACGACTCTATTTTCATGTTATAGGCTGTTTGGATATTTTTATAACTCACAGCTAAACAATGCAGATTTCAGGGTTACGAGCTGACTCACCTGAATCTGTATTGTTTGCAAAAAGCTCAATATTGCCTTTGGCGCTGAAAGAGTTAAGTCTATATATCACCATAGATTGAACCCAATTTGGTTTCAAATTTTCCCCGTTATAAGTTTACCTGCTGTAACAGAAATGTGATTTGTTTTCTAATTGCTGCAAATTTCAAGTGAAACAAATTGCTGAAGGCGAAAAGGGTCGTTGCAAACGAAAGGCGATCTGGCGGCTTTGCGATCAGTGAAGATTGAGCTCAGTATGCGCACCCATCTTCTCGGATCGAGATATGTCCTTTAAGACGTGCAATGCCACCAATATAGAGTCTAGCCAACTTTTTAGAATGTTCTATGGACTCTTAAAAGTGCAAAGCTGTACACATTCAATATAGAACGTCATCATTGAAAGGGTTAAATACGAATTGAGTGATTTGCCATCGTCAAGATCAACGAAATGTCTTGATTGACTGTTTCTGGAATGATTCATGTATGCTGCGTGTTTCTTATTAACTCTTTGCCGGGTTTTTTTCTCACAATAGTAGTGTAAACCTAGGACTTAATTACATTACATCTCTAATTAATGAACAGTGAATACTCTGGTGAAACTGTGCGTAAACCAGACACTTCTTACCTTAGACACATGGAAGTTAGAGGACTTTAAAATGTCCTTTAATACATATAGTGCATTTTCTCCAGAGCAACATATGTTTCATTTGGATGCAAAGAATAGCAAATGTTTCTATGAGAGATGGTGCTCATCTGATTGCGGCAACTTTGGAAAACGTTGGGGGCAATGAAAGATTGCTCGATACGAGCATGTTTTCCTTTTCCCACAATGTTTTCAACTGTGTAACAAGATTCAACATGTCTTTTGACCACACATTTGATTTTCGTTAGAAAGTGGAGCTTTTTACATTTGTGTTGATAAAGTGGCTTTAACTATATTATAGAGGTGTCCTTTCGAGAGGTTACCTTGTTGTTCGTCACACTTGATTGAATACTATTTATTAATTTAATTCTTTTCAAATTTAACTCGAAAATCCCACAACATTGCATCAACTGTAATGAAGCGATCGGGCTGATTTGATTATCCTCTTCGAGTTGGGAATTGCTATAAATATGGATTAATCCTTTGAAAAACGACGATAAAACCCGCTGGCAATTTAATCAAAGTTTCCCTCCGGAAATATATAAAAAAAAAGGCATGCATATAGGTTCTGCTTTGTCAGGTAAAGATGTGATAGAGTAGCGATAGCATTTGTAAACATGAGAAGGACAGAACTTTATTTTTTTTCTTCAGTTTTTCTCTGAAGCTTCAACGATAATTGTATGGTTTTATGCATATGTGAATCATGGCGGATACAAACCTTAGGTCGAACTTTCATTAAAATAAAGATATAGTCCAAGGATTACTTTCTGTTGACCGGATCGTTTAACTTATCAACACACTCCCTGTGATTTAAATGATCCAAGATATATTTATCCAATAAATAAAACAAATGTGTTTCCGTAATTAATCATGTTTTCATAGCTGACCTTTCAAAGCATTACGCTGTGTCAGCAAGTTTCAAGTCTTTATTGCCTACAATCTATCAAATGTTTTGCATTCCGTTGTGTACCTCCATCAGGATCGGATTCGGAGAAGGAAAAGAGTGCCCTATCGCATCGCGATTTTGGCACACGATACAACTTATGAATATAAAGGAGTTGATGTCGGCCAAACCAGAGCCATTACATAATTGAGCCGTCCCGAGAGAGACTCTGCGTAAAGTATCGACCCGGATCAGCCTAAGCATGCCGCGCAGGCCTACCCGGATAGACACTTTTCGCCTCCTGTGGATTTTCTGTATCAGGAATCATTAATCTATACCTCTATCCTCCTGAGACGGAATGTATCGGCCCGGATCAGTCTGCGCAGGCTGATCCGGATCGATACATTACGCAGATGCCATACTGTTGGTTTTCTCATATATATGTCTCTTACATTCATCGGAATGTTAAAGGTCGTCTGTGCCAAAGCTAGGTTAACGTAACGTATGTTGATTGTATCGAGCTGAACATTATCCAATTGATATGATAAAGTGTCATTGTATACGCTTGACCATTGCCATTTGATGATATTATTACTTTACATATGAAAATAGTGCACAGGTCTATGTAAGAGTGTGCTCATTTGTATGGATGGTGAGCCTAGATAGATCAATCGGATTACAGCGTGGACATTTAATCCTTAGTTCGAAACCCGGCTCGGGCATTCATTATTTCTGATTATTGAAAACAGTTATTGTTACTATCGTCATTCGCCTTCAACCAATTAACTATATAGTGGGAAGGTAGCTATGTTGTCTTGGAAGAATACTATGTATAGAATACCGTTGCGAGAAAGCCACGAAACATACATTATGTGACCTGGCCACGGAAACATTATAGGTTATTACATCTGTATGGCAAAATAATTGTGTTGGACGAGTTGCTTCGGTTGAGACTTATTAGCAAAAACATTTGAAAAGTCCTCATATCTAATTCGGTAACACAGCTGATCCAGATCAGATTATGTAATAAAGATGCTTTTCATCGAAGACAGTGACAAAATAGCAATGGCCTTCGGGTTTTTCTCCAACATCATATGATATTCGTGCAAAGCGTAGTCAAAAGCCATGGCTGTCCGAAGATGTATACAGATATATTTACCTAGGCGTAGCATTGGTAATGGCCATGGAACCACTATTAATCGACTGAAATACATCATATAATATTATGACAAAAAAACACCTTGATTTGACTGAAATACTGTTATTAGTGGAGTATAAAACCATTTATAAAAATGTATGGTTGTGGAAAAACGACGATACTTCAGGGTTTCTCTATAAAGTAAAACCCAAGTCATGCGTGAGCTTAAATACTGTATTATTTCTACTTGCAATGTGGTCGCATTTTCTAGTATAAAAACCCCGGATAATTATCTTGCTTGGTCACCAATCTCTGTAAAAGAGAGACAAATATTACAAAATGAGGCTGCCCAAAATAGTCGACATACGTCAGACAGACGAAATCTTATACTTCATATAGATGGGCATTTATTTTACCAATCTGTCATTATCGAAACATCCAGCTTCAGTCAACTCTAGACTCCCCACGGGAAATATTTTAGATTCACTTTTAAGTTTTAATACTCTCTCCGGGGTCTAGAATAATGAATTAGGCAATACGGAAAGCTATCGCTTTGAATATCAGACGCAGTCGCTTCAGACAAAACGGGGTCCTGTTCCATTAGCGAACAGTATACTGTTTATATATATATATATATATATATATATATATATATATATATATATTCAGAGATTGCACATTCTCACAACAGTCTTCACTGTCTGCCTACATTTAGAAGTGCTTTTGTGAGCAGTTAGAAGTGTAGCCCCGTTTGTTGTATTCCATGTGTCGAGCACCGGTAGCTCAGTCGATAGCAACGCGGGCTTTTAATCCAGGGGTTGTGAGTTCAAATCCAATCTCGGCCAACATTATTTCCGGCGTCGTTTGACAACAGTCACTGTGACATGCGTCCTTTGTCCTTCACCAATGGGCTGTTAACAGTCTATGTGGAAAAGCAGCCAGTTGCTTGGAAAGCATGTTGTGTGGTGTACTGGTGTGGGAAAGCCAGGAAACGCATGAGTAGGTAAACTGATCGCCGTGATATGTCTAAACAATTGATGAAAACGGCGTTAAACCCTAACGATGTATTCCAGGTGTCATACCAAATACTTGTAAAATGGTAGAAATGGCTTCAGGGTTGAACAGTTAGCATTGCGACTGACTGACTGGTGTCAGGTTAAATGGACCAGTAGTAATGGCAACTTACCAGGAAAACGTCGTGATATAACTGAAACATTGTGCAAGCGGCGTTAAACTTCAAACAATCACCCAATCAAGTTTGTGATGTTATCATAACCACTGATCCATCTTTATTAGGATATTCAATATCGATAGTTCAGGAAACGCTGTGATATAACAAACATACTGTTAACAGTGATGTAATACACCGTTCACAGATATTAAACAAATTGTATGTTCTCATTCCAATGCCGTTGTATGGGATACCGCTATGACAATACGACATAGAGACTTTTTTCATCTGACATGGTTCCTATATCGATGACAAGAGCTGTTAACCAAGTTTCTCTTTTGCTATGTATTTGAGAGTTATTTGAGATTGATTTGTTACGGTTTATGCCTGACGGTTACACCAACTTCAATATCGGTGTAACCAGACTTACCCTGACACTGGTACGACTTCTGTTCACGCAATGCCACGCAATGTGTCGTGCCAATGATTGAAGTCTTCGTGAACGAGTGTGAGGAATGTGTGAAGGGTGCGGGGGTGCGTGCCATGTCGTAAAGAGAATTTTGAAATTTTCAAAAAATTGGCACGCATCAATTTCTTACAATGTGCGTACCACTCGCGTGAACCATGCGTGAACACTGCGGGAACTCGGCGCGAACACTGCCGATGTGTGTCATCGGAATCCACTACACGCTAATGCCACGTATTGTTCACGAACTGTTCACGTTGTGGATGCGCAAGTCTGAGCCGCGTTCACGAATTTGAGCGTGTCGCGGAGTGGTCGTGCGGTCGTTAGTGTGTGGTTACGAGTTGTTCACGTCATCATGGCACGCCCAGTTCACACATAGTTCGCGCAAGTCACGAACCGTTCGCGCATTGCACGAACTGCTCACGAAGTGTTCATGCATAGTTCACGACCAATGACAGACGCCGGCGCTACCGTCAGTGCGTATACAAGCGGGCCCATCGCGAATAATGGCCACAACGCAACTCGCCATCGAACAGACAACATGCCTACCAAGAAGAATGCCATGGGAAGGCGAAGACCATAAAGAAAAGAGAAAAAGAGGACAGGCCAGAGAGAGAGAGAGAGATACTAGAGAAAGAGAGGGATGTTCATTCTCCTTCCTCCTCCTCAAGTGTGGATGTTGTTTCTCGGCATCTTCCATGTTCCTCCATCTGAGGCACCACCCCCTGCCCCAACATCAACATACAAGAACTTATACCCAGCATCTGCAACTGCCATAAGTACAATGCTGTTGAAGCCCTTGTAATTATAATAGAAGGAGCCTCCTTTTGGTGGCTTCTTCATAGCAACGTGTTTGCCGTCCAGTGCCCCCAGACAGTTGTGGTAGTTCCATATGGAGCTGAACTTCTCAGCAACCTCCTTCCACTCTTCTTCAGTTTTGGGGCAGCTGAGCACTTCGTCCTTGTAGACCGCAATGATGGCTTCGCAGACCTCTAGTAAGAACTTGCAGATTGTACTTCCTTCAACTCTAAAGCTGTACTGTAGACTTGCATAGGAATTTCCAGTGGCTAAGAAGCGGAGGGTGGCAGCCAACTTGAGTCCAATTTCAAGCGGTCGTCTAAATGGTGTAGTCTGTTTCTGAAGGTGAGGGGCTAACTTATCCACCATCTCTTGGAACAAGTCAGGTGTAATTCTCAGGTAATTCCTGTAACCTATGGGATTTTTCTTGTGGAGTTCTGTCAATAGCTGATCATAATGTTCGAAATCATATCTTCTAGTCAACCCTTTCTTAACCCACACTGCCCTTGCTTTCCTTGCTTTAGTTGGAGTCGTCTCTTCTTCTTTCTCATGCTCTTCCTCTTGCTTCCTTTTGTCCAGCTCTTCAAAAATTAGCAGTCCTGGAGCTGCCAG
The DNA here is from genome assembly GCA_031761405.1 of Serripes groenlandicus. Lineage (NCBI taxonomy): Eukaryota > Metazoa > Mollusca > Bivalvia > Cardiida > Cardiidae > Serripes > Serripes groenlandicus. The sequence goes on from JASEVX010000001.1 coordinate 70,764,046, forward strand.
ATATAGGCACTTTTTCTGTTCTGCAATAGCAGTGTCTCTGGTATTCTGCATCATGTATCGTCCGCAGCAGGTCGAGGAATGAAGTTAAAGGTGTGAAACTACACGCTATATATATAGCGTGCCGCTGAGCGGGACAAAGCGTGACTAAAACTTGCCCCGACGACTTCAGGCATGGGCGAAATCGTCGGGGTAATGCGTTGCGATGCGGAAAGACAGTGGGAACTATGCGTGTCGTGCTTGACACTGCGGGATAATGCGGTACGGTAGACGTGAACAATGCGCGAACAATACTTAACCTATGCGTAAACAAGTAGTGTCATTGCGTGTCAATGTGTGCCAATGCGGCCAATTTTTGGCCACGCATTGCGTAGACAGTGCGTAAATTATACGTGTACAGTTCGCTAACTGTCCGCAAACATAGCTTCACGCTCCGCTGCGTAGCATCAAAATGGCACGCATTGCCACGACGCATTGCGTGGCATTGCGTGAAAAATTTCGTGCCAGTGTCAGGGTGCTTACTCTTTGCTGCAGTAGCAAAGTGCTCGTACATATGACTGTATGTTACAATTCGTCTAAGTTGGTCGTCTTCAAACTTGGAACACATTGCCAATTGTTACATCTCAAAATAACAAATACGTACTTGCAGCGCAGACCAAAGGTTAACGTACTTAAATGTTGTTGTTTTTTCAAATGACAAAAATAAATAGCAATTTATCATTTTCCTACAATGTTTTCCATTGTTAACTAAATCAGATTTGACCAAATGTGTTTCTATCATTGAAAGGATTAACACTTAAAAAGCAGTCTCTCGAGAACAGCCTTTGCCAAACGTATATATCATTTACATCAGACCAAACTACTTTGATGTACGTATGTTGGATTTAACGAACCTGCATAAAAGGTTGTCTCAAATGTATTATATACACTGAAATATGCTATTCAATCGGAACATTGGACACTCACCGCTTCTCTTTCTCGTTTATTCATATGGATTATCATCCCTAATGATACTTGTACTTAACACGTTTGGATACCACTCTGGTAGGTGACCCGTAACAGGCAGTCTGCAGGATAGCAACAAAATCTCTTCTGTTACTACTACAATTGCTATCTCATCATTACGACTATCGACAGGATCGGTTAATGAGTCATATGTCTAGCATCTAATCATAGATTCCAGCAATTGAATAGCCATAATGCAGAGTAGGGGAGCAATTTTAACCAACGTCTGTTGCCTGTTATTTTGTTAGTATGTAGATGATGTCCCGTGTGTGCACTCTTTCATAATGTCGAGTAAGACAAACTTCCACTTTTTCAGCGTCTGTATCTTTGTTTATTTGTAAGAATGGTGTTTTACGCCGTGTTCAACAGTAGTTTGGTTTTGTCACGGCGTTAACTGAACAATATGCGAATACTACTGGTCGTATTAGTCCTCAATTCGATGATTCAGTAGTAATGATATCTCCGCATTTATGAGCGCCTAGGAGGCATTTCATGATTCCCTTTCTCAACTCTATAATTTGACACGACCGGATTTTGAACATGATCTCCCGCTCCCAATACGGACGCTTTAAACATTACACCACGGAGGCTGTGTATCTTTGTTGATGCACTCGGCGATGCTATGGAATACTCCAGCCACACGCTATTAGCTGATTTAAATAAATATCGATATGAACATGTACGATAAACAGGATAGACAAATGGTACTTTTTATAAAGAAAACAACTATACAACTCGGTAAATATGCACTTTGTTTGGCAGTAAACTATTTTTGAAAAAAATGCATACGAGGTGAATCAACAATGATGATGCTTATCAACCATAGATCATCAAAAATAAAGTACTCTTGGTAGCTTAAAAACAAACATGCATTAATCCTTTCCCTCATACGACAATTCTGCAGAAGACGTCTTTGAACATATTTTGTGAAAACTTATAAAATCTCTATAATTGAAAGGATAACCTACATGTATGACCAAAAGTGGAAAACATTTTGACAAAAGAAGAAATTGCTCGTTTTGAGCAGTTTCCTCTTTTTTTGTCACTATGTTTTCAAAAACTCGTCTGCTGCAGAGGCGTCAGAAAGCGTCTATATGAGGGAAAGGGTTAAAGTACCCTTGGTACATTGTAGCTTCAAAACAAACATGCCTTAAAGGGTTAAGTGACGTCATAGTAGAAGTTGATTGAGTTTATTCATAAAATAATTTACCATAACCAGACTGTCCGGTAAACATTAAACAACGAATATTATAATGCGATACATTAACGACGTGAACATGGTTTACCCTTTTCCACATATAATAAGAAGTAAATGTATATTTACTTTGTTTTACATTTTACCACATACAAACGCTTTCAGAAGCATCTGCAGATGTATTTTGAAAACATTGTGACAAAATGAGCAATTGCTTGTGATAAGCAATTTTCCTTTCGCCACAATCTTTTCCACTTAATTCAATAATTCTTATTTCCATATATTTGATTTAATGTCTTCAAATTCCTCTGTTGCAGATTTGTTGCATATAGGAATTGGTTAAGATACAAGATTCCGTACTGTTTGTTTATTCGCAATTTTGTATTGCGTAAATTCATCTCAAATTCTTTACTTCCTGTAAAGATTGCTCGAGATTACGTAAACCTGACAGGACAGATAACAAGAGAACCGACATTCGAATATTTTTTCGTTAAGAGAAATTACGATCAGATGGTATTCGTGTATAACTGGATGTGTTGGTCATAGCCGATCAATAGAGGCTTCCTAGATACTTATAGAGCTAGATGATTAGTAGGGAAGATCCTCATAAGACTGAGCAGAGGCCAAGGCTGTTATAGTACTTCGTTGGTTACACATTCTTGGTGTTTGGGTTTTTGGTTGGCGTGGCCAAATTATCGGTCGGTCCGAGAAGAAATGGATTTGTATTGATGTAGGCACTAATCATGTAGGCACTAATCATGTAGGCACTGTTCATGTAGGCACTAATCATGTAGGCACTAATCATGTAGGCACTAATCATGTAGGCACTAATCATGTAGGCACTAATCATGTAGGCACTAATCATGTAGGCACTGTTCATGTAGGCACTGTTCATGTAGGCACTAATCATGTAGGCACTAATCATGTAGGCACTAATCATGTAGGCACTAATCATGTAGGCACTAATCATGTCATGTAGGCACTAATCATGTAGGCACTAATCATGTAGGCACCCCAATCACCTTCCCTGACACAGACCACGCTCAACCCTTATCCTGCAGACCGCCGCCGTAATTAACATTTTTAGTGAAGGGATACAATGACCAAAATGAGCAATTCCTACAATTATGTATAAAGATAATTTTTCTTAACCCTCAGTATTATTGCGTTTTTCATCAAAAGCTTTCTTAACCCTTTCCAACTTGCAAAAAACGAATGATTTATCACAAAGGCTGTTACCTCATTGGTGGAAAACGAATGACGTCTATCGCATTGCTTGTTTGTCAGCCGTCGGAAGGAATGTTGACCGAGCTTGGGTTTAAACTCATAACCCTTGGATTGACAGCCCGAGTCACTATCAACTGAGTTACCAGAGAAAGGTTTTTGGATTTGGCAATACATAAAACCGTCGCCTTCGTGTTCAGTATGATCGTCAAAACTCTACAAAACGTAAGCGACAGTATGTCAAAATAATTGAAATGTCATTTGACACAAACCAGTGTTGTTCGCTGTCTCGGGAATTTTAAATCTAATTTGGGTTTTAGATATTTGAATCTGACCATACTAGCGGGTTTCAGAGTAGACATGAATCAGTAAGGGGCCTGATGTGTGACCGACTGAACTAAGTTACGTCGCAGAGACATTTAATAATGTGATCTTTTTGTAAGTTAGCTACGAGACACTTTATTTCACTATCTGAAGTTTTGAAAATAATGTCAAATATGACTGCAGTGCATGCATGTTGTGTTCTCTTTCTGGGCAATCTCAATACAACCATTAAACCTAAACTTTGTTCTTGCAGTAGCAAACACTCGCATAGCTCTGATGTCTGGCTATTACAAGTTCTCTCAGATTTACCTTTTTGTCAGCCAATGATATTGCTGCCTACACAATTGTTAGGTATCAATAGGGAGATGACCAATTTTGAATACACGATATAGAGAATTCACAATGCCAGAGTATGTTGATGTATTGTAACAATTTTAAACCGTACATATTGGACAGAAAAAACCTAACTATTCGTGATTATTTCAATGTAAAGGGTCAGTTAGAAACAACGTTTTATGCGGTGTCGTAAGTTCAAATATACGTACAGCAAATTGTTTTGATCTGAGTACAATGAGATTGGTTCTGTAAGTAACCGTCGAGTCACTTTAATTAACTGTCTGGCAAGATATTTTAACTGTCTGACAATGTATATTAACTGTCTGACAAGGTATTTTAACTGTCTGACAATGTATATTAACTGTCTGACAAGGTATTTTAACTGTCTGACAAGGTATTTTAACTGTCTGACAATGTATATTAACTGTCTGACAATGTATATTAACTGTCTTACAAAGTATTTTAACTGTCTGATAATGTATATTAACTGTCTGGCAAGGTATTTTAACTGTCTGACAATGTATATTAACTGTCTGACAATGTATATTAACTGTCTGGCAATTTATATTAACTGTCTGATAATGTATATTAACTGTCTGACAAGGTATATTAACTGTCTGACAAGGTATATTAACTGTCTGACAATGTATATTAACTGTCTGACAAGGTATTTTAACTGTCTGACAAGGTATATTAACTGTCTGACAATGTATATTAACTGTCTGACAAGGTATATTAACTGTCTGACAAGGTATTTTAACTGTCTGACAATGTGTGTTAACTGTCTGACAATATGTGTTAACTGTCTGAAGGTATTTTAACTGTCTGACAAGGTATATTAACTGTCTGACAATGTATATTAACTGTCTGACAATGTATATTAACTGTCTGACAATGTATATTAACTGTCTGACAAGGTATTTTAACTGTCTGATGTCTGACAAGGTATTTTAACTGTCTGATGTCTGACAATGTATATTAACTTTCTGACAGTTTTTTTTTATCTGTCTGACAAGGTATATTAACTGTCTGACAATGTATATAACTGTCTGACAATGTATATTAACTGTCTGACAATGTATGTTAACTGTCTGACAATGTATAGTAACTGTCTGACAAGGTATATTAACTGTCTGACAATGTATATTAACTGTCTGACAAGGTATTTTAACTGTCTGACAATGTATATTAACTTTCTGACAAGTTTTTTTTATCTGTCTGACAAGGTATATTAACTGTCTGACAATGTATATTAACTGTCTGACTATGTATATTAACTGTCTGACAATGTATGTTAACTGTCTGACAATGTATAGTAACTGTCTGACAAGGTATATTAACTGTCTGACAATGTATATTAACTGTCTGACAAGGTATTTTAACTGTCTGACAATGTATATTAACTGTCTGACAATGTATATTTACTGTCTGACAAGGTATTTTAACTGTCTGACAATGTATATTAACTGTCTGACAAGGTATTTTAACTGTCCGACTAGGTAGTTTAACTGTCTGACAAGGTATGTTAACTGTCTGACAATGTATATTAACTGATACGGCCGACACATTCCGTCTTAGGGGGATGTATAGAGTAGTTATTCCTGAAACAGAAGATCCACAGGAGGCGAAAAGTGTCTATCTGGGAAGGCCTGTGTGGCATGCTTAGGCTGATCATGGTCGATACTTTACTATTATAGATCAGCAGTGATTTCACTTAATCTTTTCCAGCATACCTACGCTGTCTGGCAACTCTTCAACAAATGACTTTTAAAAACAATAGTGACAAAAAGGGAAATTGTTCATAATGAGCAATCTCTCATTTTGACATAATGTTATCCAATAATTATTGTCTCATTTATAGAGAGCTACCACAGTTGTAACAAACCGCTTTCAAATACGTCTGCTACATATTTGTTAAATGTGGAAAAGGGTTGAATTTACCGTAAGCTCACGGTAGCATAAACACCAATCATGTCACATCTGCTATTTGGTGGATTAGTAGCTGTTTTTGGTTGGTCGTTTCGCTGATATTTTCAAAGAACGCAGGGCATGTTAGGTTATACGAACCTCCAGATGTGTAGACTGTTCATAGAAATAAACTAATACTTTAAAGCGACTGAACTCCAGATACCCAACTGTCGAAAAAAAAAATCAATTTTAAGAAAATAAGTGTTATTTTTGTATTTGGGGCATTAAAATATCATAACTGACATATTACATACCCCTATAATCGGTGAGATTTTCTTGTTTCCGATACTTTTTCCATCGCAAATTCTACCCTGTCAGTAACGGGGTAAGTATTTTTAAATAGGAAACCCCTTCATCGGGACAATTGAAAACGACTCAAGTTCACTTTATTGATAAAAAACGATCCATTTTCTACCCTGGTTTTACTTGGATAACATAAAGAATAACATTTAAGGCGAATTCGATTTTTTTTTTTTTTTTTCCGTGCCATCTGGATTTTCAGTCGCTTTAATAGAGACAAAGCCGATAGTGGAATACAAATGCTTTAATTACATAAGTCATTAAACAATACTTATATCTTTTTCTTTTCAGGCCAATGGGGTATGCGGAGAACAGCTTGCAGGTGAGCAAAACTTGTTTTAATTTATTATAAAGTGTAGGAGATGGTTTCACTGGTTTTTAGGTTCGAACGTCATGATCTGTTGAATTGCCTGTTCGGATTTGTTTTGAAATCAATGTCAATTACGATACGCATGTGAATAGTAAAATCCTGCTATCATAATGCGCGGTTGGGCATTCAGAATTGGATGGATCTTTAATGATCGTGAAATATTGAATGTCGGTCGTTTCGTTTCATGTTGCCCTAGTAATAATTTTCGCCATTTAACACGCGTAAGTGACATCAGTATATAAACTAATAGTTGATTGAAGTTTAACACAGTTTTGCAACGGTATTAAAGATACACTACGGCGGTAAGCTCTTATAACCTCTGTTACCTGGCTGTCTCGTACCTGTGCGCCAGACAACATGTTTTCACAAGCCACCTCCTACCTTAACACATGGGTTATATAACCAACTGATGGAAGACGAATGAATGACGTGTGTCACAATGCTTTTTGTCAATCATCGGAAATAATTTATGACCGTAAAGTACCACGACAACACAAAACACCAAACAACCTGCACTAAACATAAATATTGCTTTTTGAGATGTATAAAAAAAATTCAGTCAACATTGTTTGCCACTTAGACATTAGATTTTACCAAATTTTCTGATGGACAAAAAAATGAGTTGTTAAATTTTCAACATGGAAGTGTCGAATTCGTTAAATTCGGCAGTGAAAGAGTTAATAACATTTTGTTCGCGTTCAATCGTGGGCGTAGCTTTGCAATAATGAATGTGTAGGCCGTCTCGTGAGAAAGTCAACATTGTATCGACCCGGATCAGCCTAATCATGCCACACAGGCCTACCCGGATAGACACGTTTCGCCTCGTGTGGATTTTCTGTTTCAGAAATAACTACTCTATACATCAATCCCCCTAAGACGGAATGTATCCGCCGGATCAGTCTGCGCTGACAGCGCAGTCTGATCTGGTCGATGCATTACGCAGATGTCTATCGCCGCAGCTGCATTTTGGGGGCATTTTGAGAACAAATGTATAGGCACGTGCCTACAGTGCCTAAAGGGAGCTACGCCCCTGACGTGTTATGTTAAGGTCTCTTCTGTAGGCTATATTATATGCTATACGGTATACAGAGGCGAGAGGACATAACTCACTGGGAGAACGTGCAAATGGCATTGGATATCTATTCAACACTTCTCTAAATACGGACGCATGTTGACGAATATGGTGCAGACGACTTGTTTGACAAACTGAGAATATGCCCATGCTCTCATTTTACCAACATGGTTTAAAACTTACATTTTACAAACTAATTTGAATTAACATACTTTTATTCATCGATGTTTTCCTTATTTATGTCTCAATTTAACCAAATCGTCTGCTTCAATTATGTCGTGTGTATGAAAAGGGATTAATAGGTCCTCAGAGCAATAACGTCTCTGTATTACTTGTCTTCATGAACGTCGAATGGTACTTGAATAACAAGTAGGACACTCAATGCGAGAACATTATATGACATTGGTAATTTCGTCTACATAAAAGTCTTATAGGAATAGCAATTGTACTATCTGAATATCTTGATGTATTCAATACAAGGTTGGAAATATCATGGGTACATAGGAGTCAAAGCTCGTCTTTAGCAATGTATCCGCTGTCGACTAGGTTAACTTAAGACGTCCGCCCCGAGAAGTTGTCCAAGCCAAATCCCGGTGGCTCAGTCGGTTGCGACGTTGACTATCATTCAAGGGGATGTAAGTCCGAAATCCACCTCAGGATAACATTCTTTCCCACGCCTAACAAAAGTCAATGCGACATGCATCATTCTTCTTTCATTAATTAGTAATCAGTCTTAACCCTTTCCCTCATATAGACGCTGTCTGACGCCTCTTCAGCAGACGGCTTTTTGAAAACATAGTGACAAAAGAAAAAACTGCTCAAAACGAGCAATTTCTCTTTTTGCCACAATGTTTTTCACTTTTAGTCATAGGTTATCCATTCAATTATAGAGATTTTCCATTTTTTGACAAAATATGTTCAAAGTCGTCGGCTGAAGAATTGTCGTATGAGGAAAAGAGTTAAAAAAACCTGTTTTTTGAAGTAATATTGTGAGAAAGCCATGAACAAATGGGTAGGTGAACTAACCATCGTTATGTGACTGAACAGTTGTTGAAAACGGCATAAACCCAAATAAATTAAATATATTAAAAGAGACATAACTCGTTAATGTTATCAAAGAATAAAGACATGTGAATTCGATCTGGAGACATTAAGTGTGCCTTGAGGTATCATAACATCTTGAAACAGACATGATGAAATTACGTCTGAAATGAATAAGACCAGAGGCCTACACTTTTTGTTTTATTCTCCTTCAAACAAGAAATGAACACATGTTTACATAAAATAATATACATATATATGCCTGCTTGCTTGTTTTGAATGGGGTGTAATGCTATTTTATACAGTATTTCCGTGTATTCCGGATCCTTCAATGCAAGCCATGTACGTACCGTAATCTAATAGTAATACATCACTGGGCAAAGGTCAAGTGCAGTTTAGTGTTGTCAAGTAACACAATCATGAAGATACAACTATTTATATATAATACAAAAAAGAAGAAGAAGAAGAAAACATATATTTTTCCTTTTTTTACAGAGTTCCATGAGGCTTTCAACCTCTTCGACAAGAATAAGGATAACGTGATTAGTGCTAAAGAGCTCGGGACGGTGATGCGATCTCTGGGCCAGTCGCCCACCGATAAGGACATCGAGAACATGATACGTCACGCTGATATAGACAGTAAGTGAATATTGCTTAACAAAATTGACCTATATTGGCCTCTGTGTTAAGATCTATATATTATAATAATACCCGTGTATTTCCATCACATTAAATTCATCACACCAGTGTATCGAGGGCTTGGCGTGAAACGGTTGTAACTAAAATTGGTAATTTTTTACCAAGGTTTATCACTTCGCCATAAAGTCTTTATAAGCGTTTAATCATTTTTCTTGGTAATCAATGGAAATTTAGGTGCCATTGCTCGTTTTGAGCAATGGCACCTAAATTTGCATTGTTTACAAAACGGTCAAAATTGCCCCTAAACCAGGGTTTTCAAAATAGGTTTTTAGTTACAACTGTTTCACGCCAAGCCCTCGGTATGTTCATGAACAATGTCTCAAAGTTGATGACAATACACGTACGTATACGTTATAGTATTGAACAAATTATGTGCATAGCCATTCGTGAATCTTCCCTTTTTGTGCTAATTCAGTGAACATATGTCTATAGTCTTATATCGAACCAACATAAATCCTTTGTTTATATGTTATATCTGCTTTAGTACTGACGTTGCTATGATCCTCTTACACACAATGAACACAATTGATGAACGATACAAGTTTGCTACTGTGAACAGTGTAGATCAAGTTCAGCCAGTGCAGCCGTACATCCTGAGCAATATCTCAAATGTTAATATATTATTTACATAAGCGTGTTACAAAGCGTCTGTCAACGTGTAGATATTACAATAAGACAGAGCTAAAGTACAGGCTGATCCGAACCTTCACTGTTCAGAAATACCATCGTGTATACTTTCCAATGAATTTGATCAAATTCACATGTTGTCGCAATTGCAGAAAATGGTTCAATAGACTTTGATGAGTTTGTGAAAATGATGATTGGTTACCAGAAAAGAGCGGATCCAGAGGACGAAATGAGAGAAGGTTAGTCAGCAAATTGTGCTCGTACAGTTTAAGATAGACTGGAACTCAATTAATGAGGCGCCAATTTACCTTTATATCGAGGGCTTGGTGTAAAACGGTTGTAACTAAAAACCTATTTTGAAAACCCTGGTTTAGGGGCAATTTTGACCCCTTTGTAAACAATGCAAATTTAGGTGCCATTACTCAGAACGAGCAATGGCACCTAAATTTCCATTGTTTATCAAGAAAAATGATTTAACGCTTATATAGACTTTATGGCGAGGTGATTAACCTTGGTACAAAAATACCAATTTTAGTTACAACCGTTTCACGCCAAGCCCTCGATATGATCCTGCTTCGGGGAGTCATTATGATTCCAAATCGCTTGATGCGGCTCAAATAGTTTTACCATGAAAAGAAAGAGATCAGAGGTCGAGATGAGTGGGAGTATACAGCTCTTTTCCCCACAGTATCTCTCTTATCATCCAACCAAACCCTATGATGTTGGTTCTCAAAAGAGTTGTCTCATTGAGACAATTCTTTTAAGTACACACAACGTAGGGTAACAGGGTCAAATACATATTTCAGAACACGCAACAATCTTTTTATCTGGAGCTCTCAGAGATGTCTTTCAACGTTAATGAGCGGGGTTTTTTCCCCAAAAAAACTAGTTTTCGAGCATGTGTAACAAGTGTATATATGAAGAACTGCCAGCACATTTATGCTACCAAATTCGAATGTAAACTGTTTGCCAGTGATGTTTTGATATCCTCCGTAACTACTTTACGTACAGTGCATGGCCATATGAGACTGTGGGGATGCACACGATGATCTGACTTTACACTGGTAGCACACAACCCAAGATCAGTCCGTATTACATAAACACTGATTAAATCCCCTTTTGACGCTGACAATGTATGGTTTATGTTGATTTGGCAGCAGTCCTTAAACCGCTTACAGCAAGAATCAAAATATAAGAAGAGCTCCGGTAAACAAACCAATGCGTAATTGTGACACCTGTGGAAACAGACCTTCTATGAAGAATAGTGCATACATGTAGCAATATCATAATTCGTGGATGGAAAAATGTTTATTTGTTTCTTTGCATATGTTTGACGCCGCTTTCACCCATTTTTCCGTTATATCATAGCGTTTTGTGGTTAATTTACAAAGGAGGTAGAGCAATCATTACAATTGTTAAAGGGTGATAGCTAAACGAACCCTTTCCCTCATACGACAATTCTGCAGCAGACGACTTTAAACTTATTTTGTCAAAACATAGAAAATCTCTATAGTTGAATGGATAACCTATGACTAAAAGTGGAAAACATTGTGGCAAAAGAAGAAATTGCACGTTTTGTGCAATTTCTTCTTTTGTCACTATGTTTTCAAAAATCCGTCTGCTGCAGAGGCGTCAGAAAGGGTCTATATGAGGGAAAGGGTTATAAGAGAAGGGATATTGCTGCAACTGCACAAATGAAGCAACGGGAGAGTGTTCGCTGTCCGCCTACATTTAGAAAAAGTTATCTTCGCATATTGTGATGACCTAGTATTGTTTTCCCGACGGAATTTCTTCAATAAAGCTTTGCGAAAATCAAAACTATGGGATGTTATAAGACCCCATTTTCGCCTCACGCGGCTTTCAAATGATTATAACACGAACACGAATGAAATCTATTTTCACAGCATTCCGTGTGTTTGACAAAGATGGTAACGGGTTTATCAGCGCAGACGAACTTCGTTATGTAATGACGAACCTAGGTGAAAAACTGACCGACCAAGAAGTTAAGGAAATGATCAGTGAAGCGGATATGAACGGAGACGGTTGTGTAGATTACAACGGTAGGTAACAACGTGTCCAAGTTTATCCTTAGTCGGTGGGAGTTACTTGCCCCTGGGCTACCATTACTCTATGGGGTCAGGAAAGCACCAAGAATGGCGGCGTTGTTTATGCATGGTTCAGCAAGCAGTTAACTATAGAGGCAAATGTTTGTGGTTCAATCGGTCTGAACTTTGAAACCTTAAAATCTCTGACAGTTGTTTGGTTCATTATTTATGTTTTGATTCAAACATCAATTTGCATCGATCCGCTATAGAGTTTACGAAAAGCAATTGTTTATATATCAAGTTACTATATAGAGTATATGCGATAGTGATATATTAGGAGAGATGGCATTACATAAGGTATTTCGCTCTCTCAAGAATATTTCTTGTCCGATCGTCACATGCTTTGCCACAATGTTTATGGGCCGAATTTATCGGTCAATGTCCATGTTAAACCGGACTGCACCAGACATTTTTAGTTATGACTACTTCAGTAGTTGACCCTTGATCATTGGCTTTATCCGCTCTTTAACTGTCCGTAATGAACCATCACAACAGTTGGTAATACTGTTCTCGGATAAGTATGATAATAAGCAAAAAGGCTTCGACTGCTTCGGAATCTTACGTATAATATGACATGTTGGCTGTCAAGTTAAGAAATTGGCATAGATTAAAAAAACAAAACAAAAAAAAAAACCCATCATTATAAGAGCCGTCCCGCGAGAAAACCAATATTATGGCTGCGCAGACTGATCCGGGCCGACACATTCCGCCTCAGGGGGTTAGAGGTATAGAGTAATTATTCCTGAAACAGATAATCCACAGAAGGCGAACAATTGTGCTTAGGCTGGTCCGGGTCGATACTTTACACAGTCCACACTGTTGGTTTTCTCGCGGGACGGCTCAATTATTATCAATAAAGTTGATAACTATTTCCTTAAAGCTCTCATGCAATAGATGCGTATTAGATACCAGGGACATACAGTATCTCCTAGTGACGTTTCAGCGCCGTTTGCTCATAGTTGGAGACATCTAAGGATACATGTTAAAACATCGTCTGATGCATTTGTTGATTGATCGATTCACAGGAACTTTGCTACTCTAAAAATAGATATGACATACTCTATGCATAGATATTAACTTGTTAATATGTTAACTTGCATATGTTGATTGATCGATTCACAGGTACTTGCTACTCTAAAAAAAGATATGACCTACTCTATGCATAGATATTAACTTGTTAATATGTTAACTTGCATATGTTGATTGATCGATTCACAGGGACTTGCTACTCTAAAAAAAGATATGACCTACTCTATGCATAGATATTAACTTGTAAATATGTTAACTTGCATATGTTGATTGATCGATTCACAGGGACTTGCTCCTCTACAAATAGATATGACATACTCTATGCATAGATATTAACTTGTTAATATGTTAACTTGCATATGTTGATTGATCGATTCACAGGGACTTGCTCCTCTAAACATAGATATGACATACTCTATGCATAGATATTAACTTGTTAATATGTTAACTTGCATATGTTGATTGATCGATTCACAGGGACTTGCTCCTCTAAAAATAGATATGACCTACTCTATGCATAGATATTAACTTGTTAATATGTTAACTTGCATATGTTGATTGATCGATTCACAGGGACTTGCTCCTCTAAAAAAAGATATGACCTACTCTATGCATAGATATTAACTTGTTAATATGTTAACTTGCATATGTTGATTGATCGATTCCCAGGGACTTACTCCTCTAAAAATAGATATGACCTACTCTATGCATAGATATTAACTTGTTATTATGTTAACTTGCATATGTTGATTGATCGATTCACAGGGACTTGCTACTCTAAAAAAAGATATGACCTACTCTATGCATAGATATTAACTTGTTATTATGTTAACTTGCATATGTTGATTGATGATCGATTCACAGGGACTTGCTACTCTAAAAAAAGATATGACCTACTCTATGCATAGATATTAACTTGCATATGTTGATTGATCGATTCACAGGGACTTACTCCTCTAAAAATAGATATGACATACTCTATGCATAGATATTAACTTGTTAATATGTTAACTTGCATATATTGATTGATCGATTCACAGGGACTTACTCCTCTAAAAATAGATATGACATACTCTATGCATAGATATTAACTTGTTAATATGTTAACTTGCACATGTTGATTGATCGATTCACAGGGACTTGCTACTCTAAAAAAAGATATGACCTACTCTATGCATAGATATTAACTTGCATATGTTGATTGATCGATTCACAGGGACTTACTCCTCTAAAAATAGATATGACATACTCTATGCATAGATATTAACTTGTTAATATGTTAACTTGCATATGTTGATTGACCGATTCACAGGAACTTACTCCTCTAAAAATAGATATGACATACTCTATGCATAGATATTAACTTGTTAATATGTTAACTTGCATATGTTGATTGATCGATTCACAGGGACTTGCTACTCTAAAAAAAGATATGACCTACTCTATGCATAGATATTAACTTGCATATGTTGATTGATCGATTCACAGGGACTTACTCCTCTAAAAATAGATATGACATACTCTATGCATAGATATTAACTTGTTAATATGTTAGCTTGCATATGTTGATTGACCGATTCACAGGGACTTACTCCTATAAAAAAATATATACATACTCTATGCATAGAGTAGGTCATATCTTTTTTTAGAGGAGCAAAGTCCCTGTGATCGATTGCGGTTTACATGCAACATCATTTTCAACAAATCATATCACAACGGCCAGTTCACGTACTTATGTGTTTCCTTGATTTCACACTCCAGTAATCCATGATACAGTTTTCCAAGCAACTGGCTTCTTTTCCACACATACTGTTAGCCCATTGGTCGAAGACGAATGATGTCAAAAGACGGAAATAATGTTGGGCTATGCAAACCGGCTTCTGTACCAGATGAATGGTTTAATTACTTCTAATGTGTAATTTTTTCATTTCAGAATTCATCAAATTATTGTGTAACACAGGCGACCCCCCAGATTTAAGAAAATAAACTCTCACCAACACTTCAAACATTGTTTTAGACGGTTGACACGAGGCTGGATAGCTGAATGACAGATTGTTGTGCCATGGTGGAGAATTATATATAAACAACTTAAAAGAACAGTAAACTGTGTTAACATACGTTAAAGAACAACGGAAAAGGAGTGCAATCATTGTGTTGGTTATTTTTACTTAAAACTTACAATTAGATCATAGTCTCATTCGTAAAATAATGCGTGCACGACTTGTAACGAGATCTTTACTTACTCAATGAATGCTTATGATAAATGTATTAATTTATGCTTTATTTTTTTAAATTTAACTAATTTTCAACTTGAAATATGTTTCGTAAAGTTTACGTGACTGTCCAGCAATTTTGAGATTGCACCAGTGAAACAATAAAAACTGTTTTTCATTAAATAAAGCCAACATTGAAGGAGCCAACTATATAACAATAACTCATAAGACATCGTATATTCTTAAAAAATGATTATATTTCATGATATTTCATCTTGTTTGGCAAATATGATCACTTTTCCAACTTAATTTTGATGACAGTTAAACCTTGAAGGATAGAAACTGCACAGCCAAGCATTTAGTCAAATTGAACAGTTTTCTTGAGATATGAAACGTCGCTTTCAAATAAAGTCTCTTCAAAAGATATTATTTAATCAGGTGTCGATAAGCAGTAATAAATGGTGACTTTAGTCTAGTATATATTATCTCCCTAACAACAAATTCCATATGAAGAATATTCAAGGGAAAGAAGCGAAAAACGGTTTCCAATGGCGCTGATTATATGTCTGTTTATCTCGCGATCAATCTATTTATCTATATGACCTTTTTATGTAAAGCCCAATTCAAATGTGACTCAAACGAATGGGTATTTTGCGGTTGGTCATGACACAAGACAAATCTTCTTTTGCAATGATATTGCTCAAGTCATTGAATTTTGTACTGTTTTAAGTAATTGTACTTCATGATAATATGTGTAATACATGTAGTGTTTTCAAGCTTCTTGCTTCCCATCCTGTGTCCCGTTACGTCCTCTACTAATTGATAATTTCCAAGATTTAGACAAATTCCAAAAGATTAAAAAGCGAAATAATCTGAATCTCTTTATCAACGACTATTTTAATTGGCAAGCACTATTTTGTAACCTTCATTAAGTCTGTGTCTTAGCGCATCCATACACAGACATGAATATTCAGACAGGTCTATGCGCATGCGTGGTATTGTCAGAGCATTCACGGTCTGCCGCACATAGATGATCATAGCTGTAACTTCTGGCCAGTTGTGCCCAATCAGGCATTGCAATAAATACCCATTTTTGAACAACATGAGTCATTTTATATCTGCACTATTGTGGCCTTTGCGTACTGTATCGACCCAGATCCAGCCTGCGCAGTCCACGCAGACTTATCCGGGCCGACACATTTCGTATCAGGCAGATTGTGGTATAGAGTAATGATTCCTGCAACGAAAATCCACAGGAGACGAAAGGTGTCTATCCGGGTAAGCCTGCGCGGCATGTTTAGGCTGATCCGGTTCGATACTTTACGCCGAGTCCACAATGCTGGTTTTTCTCGCGAGATGTCTCATATGTGTATTACTTTAAGAATTGCCGTTATTGTCTGTATTTTTTCTTCGTTATTATATTGGTAATTCCTTTGGATATACAAATCGTTTCGGAATATCCCTACACGTAATGTTCGTTTAAACAATAATTCTAAGACATACATATGTTGCGTTTTATTTGACTTATATTGAACTTTTTTTAGTAAAATGGGTCATAAATGTTCATTTACGATGTGTGTTAACCATGTCCCACGTACGTATACACTTTCCGACGCCTCTGCAGTAGACGACTTTTGAAAAAACACTCTTGCACACCGGTTTTTAAGTTTATTAAATACTTGTTTTTTTCATTAATAGTTTTGACTTAATGTTTTCAAAGGTGTCTGCCGCAAAAGTGTTGGGTATGGGAAACGGTTACACAATAATGAGGACTTAATAATATTCTGGCTTTGTTAACCATTACCAAATTTGTTTAACACCTTCGTACATCGGAATCATGTTTCTTGTAAATAAAATATTCATATCCCTATCATTTATTTGTGTTGGAATCACGTATATTTGTTTGTATAGTTAGATCAAACCAATGCCTTTTACTATTTCCCACACACAGCAGTTATTGTCGCTTAATACGGCCGTTACTGTCGCTCAAACAGGGTAGTTGAATACACTTTGATCCAACATCTAGACACTGGAGCATAGGGTAGTCAACTACCTTGGGTGTCCAACGATGATAAGCAGCAGACGACTTTGAAAACGTCCTTTCAAAAATATGTTATGTATCTTTGATTGAAAGTTTAGTTTGACCATAGCAGTGAAAACATATAGGCAAAATTGGAAACTGATCATATAGAGCCAGAGGTCCAGATAAGGAGGGGTATTAACCTCTTTCCCCCACAATTTCTCTCTTATCATTAAAGCAAACCCTATGTTAAGGATACTTAAAATAATCGTCTGACTAAGACGATTCTTTTGAGTACCCACAACATAGGGTTAGGGGGGGGGGGGGGGGGGTCAAATAAGGATTTTAGAAAATGCCAAACGCCCCTGATCTAGAGCTCTGGAGAGCTATTTCTCCTTTTACCACAATGTTTTCAAAACTTGTCTCCTGTACAGGCGTCAGAAGGGTCCGTATATTGGAAATGTTTTTGGAAAACCTTATCAATTGTCCCGTTCGGTAATTCTCTACAGTGAAACTTGTCTCTTAGGCAGCCATCAAGGGGGGAGACAAATTGCGGTGTCTGATGAATGTTGACTGTTAACACCGTATTTGTGGTTAACGCTTAACCTGCTGAATTTCTACTACTGGTATCACCATCAATGATCATTCATTACTTCGTGTATACATAGGAAGGAAAAGAAAGTCGGTGAGTTTTAATTGTGATCGCTTTCATCAGTTGGTCAGTGAAATTTGGATGGCCGGGAGTACAGGTTTGACTGTTCGTGCTACATATTGAATAGCGAAAAATGTAGACCTGCAAGGATATGTCGGACAATGTATTTCGAATCATTTTGCAAAAGAAGTTTAAAGTTTTGTGTTACGGCAGACGTAACTACTGCTTAACGCTATCCCACATATAACTAATAGGCAGCACTCGACTTTGTAAACATCCAGGCAAAAATAGGGAGCATCTCTATGAATGCAAGTCAAATTATTTAATAGAGTTGACAAAACTTTGTTGAAAAGGGAGAAATTGTTCATTGTGAGCAATTTATCGTTTTGTCACAGGTTGTTCAAGGGTCGTCAATAGTGGTGAAGCGAGACACACAGTTTTTTCCTATAACGGGGCAGTGAGTACTCACTGGTTTTCTGACATCTATTTACGGTGGATAAGACGCCGCGAGAAATGTATGCTTTTGTTCCAGCATCACGGACGGTACTTCGACAAATTATGAAAATTTGGCGTTAACGTGGTGTAGGCCTGAACGCAACAAACCATGTGCTTTAAATGCTTGTAAAAATAGATTGTATAGGTACAATCGAAAAATTTCAGTTCAGTTACGGCAGATAATAGTATTTAATACTTTTTATATCCTTGTATTTCTTCCGTTATCTTTTGTCGATGGAAAAACACAAATTGTACGCTATTTTGGGACAACCCTCGTATAGCCAAAACGTTTCCGAACAGCTTCTTTAGTTGAACTCTTTAAGCGCCGAATTCATTAAAGTATTCTTTTCCATTGTCAACATTGGGCAAATTAATATTTCCTATACTAAAATTCAAGGAATAAATGGTACACATTACTGATTTCAAATGAGACAGGTTTTTACGAGATCAACCTTAATATTGCAAGTGTCACTGATTTAGTTAATGTATTCTTGTAAATATCACGTACTACAGACGTCGCATATGACACTAGGGACAGATTGCCTTCGTTGACAGGGAATACCCAATCTAATTTCGAATTTCTGCTTTTCAAGCAACATTTTGAAAATGTTTATTATTTTACATTTAATTCACGTCCAGGAGGAGTACTTCTGAAATGTATTTAAACAACAAACAAACAATAACATTATATGTCTTTTAATAGAGTATGTATAATGTTGTTTGCCCAATCACATCTGATGCAGACGACCTTTGGCATCTCAGAAGCAGAATATTTATCAAAATGGTATTCTTAAATTAAAGTATTTAACTTTATTTCATTTTGTGAAGTAAAGAAAAGTCTACCATACGTTTACACACACTAAGCCATTACCCAATGCACACATTTTGAACCAAATTGAAAATATTTTAGAAAAATATGATGAATTATATAACCCTTCCCCTCATATAGACGCTTTCTGACGCCTCTGCAGCAGACGGCGTTTTGAAAACATAGTGACAAAAGAAGAAATTGCACAAAACGTGCAATTTCTCCTTTTGCCACAATGTTTTCCGCTTTTTGTCATGGATCATCCATTCAATTATGGAGATTTTCTATTTTTTGACAAAAAACGTTCAAAGTCGTCTGCTGCAGAATTGTCGTATGAGGGAAAGGGTTATACAAATAATGTTAATAAAAATATTGTGGAACAAGGCTCACTATAAGGAATTTCTCAGTTCCCAACTTTATTATCTAAATCTGTGTACCACAGAGGAATAATAATGGCACCACTTGACCATGGAGGCTTATACCTGCCTGGTTCTAAGTTAACTCTTTCAGCGCCGAATTATTTAAAGTAGACTCTTCCATGTTCAAAATCGGGTGTGTCCATTTCTCAATTTATGAAAGTTTGGACTATTTTGGTAACTAAAAGGCAAACAGTGCTGATTTCAGGTGAGACAGCTCGTTACGAGCTGACTCACCTGAATCAGCATTGTTTGCAAAAACCTCAATAGCATGTGGCGCTGAAAGAGTTAATTCCGACGACTTACAAGTACATGTAACTCCTCGGTTGTTTTGGGTAGGTTTTCAGCGAGTTACATCCCTTCTCAATCCAGAAACTGGAATGTCTGAATGGGAGGTAAAGAATCATTATCTTTGCAGGTGTTCGTAAACTTTCGATTGACAAAAGCGCATTAGGTAACGACGCCGGCTATCACTACAGTTATCGTGAGTTTGAACCCTGTCTCGGCCATTAACTGATTGATAAAAGTCAATGTGACTAGCGCCGTACGACTTTTACAATGGATTAAATGATATATGTGGGAAGGTATCCTGTTGCCTGTGCAAAAATGCATTGAGAACTGGTGGAAGAATGATATTAAACACATGGATATATTACCTGACGGCCTTGATATAATTGGTATCATGTTAAAAACGAATTTAAACTGTAATCTAGCATTGTCCAGCATTGTCCACCAACAATAATGATGGTTTATTGGAGATGAGTTCAGGAACACTTTCTGATTCAAATATGTTCTCTTACTTTCTGATGTAAAAAAACCAATTTGTCAGCAATGACTCCAGTAGACGTTCATGTGTTGGTTTTTCTAAACTTTAACTATATTGTCGCAAAAAGACTGCACTATAGTGACTGTACAAGTTGTTATTTTGTTGTGGAAGAAACTGGCTATGGCTTTCTTAAACAATATATTTCAACTCAAAAGACAACAAATTGCAAGTAGAAGGTATGCATATAAACCCTGAGATAAAATGTTCACAGCCCTTTAAAGAAAGTGTCCTCCAAATGGATATAGTATGTTCAAATAAAGACTGCAGCTAGGTTTGATGAAGATTGGATCATCATTTTACAATGAAACAACGCTTTCCGTCGTAGATGCTTCAGTAATACTAGCAGAGCCAGTTTTATCACAGGCGTATACAACAAGAATTTGCCTACTACAAGACATTTCTACCATGCCCAGGATGTTTTCCAACGACATCTGTATCAGGAATATAAAGAAAACAATAGAGACAGATTAGCGATTATACGCTTTAATGAGGTGAATCTGAGTTAAAACAAAGATTTTATACAACAATAATAAATCATTAAACAGTGGCAGTTTTTTTAAAAATGTTAAAACACATCATTTTCCCCCCATTATCAATCTTTAACAACGCGGGTAGGCTGCGCATGCCACACTGCCAGAGACTTCACGTATTTAATAACTGTCATCCTGATTGTTGGTTGATAAATACACCATTCGGCCGCGCCATGCTTTAAAGGGGTCTTGTAGCCTCGACAAACAGCGAAGCTTCCACCAAGTCTCACCAGAGCATTCATTGTCCGTCTACATTGTAATATAGGTCACGTTACACCAAATAAGTCCTGTTTTGTTTCCATCTAAATCAACCAGTTTCAACCCTCAATTGTGGCACTTTCTAACAGTTTTACAGGTAGAGCATCCCATATCAATGAGTTGCCTCTCAGCTTTCTTTTAACGAAATTGGGCTGGAACGAAACTGGGTTTTCACATACTTTACTTTCATTTAAGCTTTCCAACAATCTAAAAATGATCGTATACATATATACAATGTCAATATATTCAACACATTCTAAAGGTATACACTAATGTCTACGCAAACCAATGCTTTTTAAGACTATTCGATCAGCATAGCCGCGGAACTATTTGGCGTAATTTGACCAATAATCTTCGATTCAGCCTTTAAAACTTTATCGTCAAGAGTAGCATAACTTTACATTACGATATATTGGAGATACAATAACAATCACTATCCGCTAGAGGTTAAACAACAAGAAAGAATGCGTTTTCTTAAATTTGCTTTTTAATTTGTTTACATCTAAAACTCATGTCACTCAATAAAGAAATGAAATGCTCTCTGACTGACGAAAATGTTTCTGTGCACACTAAGACTGTGACAAAACTCCACATTCAGCGTTCTACCCAAACCATTAATCCATTACTTAACATGACTTTGCAAAGGTCATCTGCTTTACAATCAACAGACGAACACATTCAACAATCTAGAAAACTGAAAAATTTATATTGATGAAGACTTGACAATATTTCACTAAAAGGTGAAATTGCTCGTCTTGATATAAATTAACTGTACTTGGGAAAGGTATAAAGTTGAAGTTATAACAGAAAATGAAACATATTGTAGACGGAACATCGTATATCATTTAACCCTTTCAACGAAGGCAATATTGAGGTTTTTGCAAACAATGCAGATTCAGTTGAGTCATCTCGTTACCTGTATTGCTTGCCGAAAATATATTATCAAAATATTTGTGTTATATGAAAAATGAAGTCGCCCGATAAACATTGAAGAGCCCCTGCTTTAGGAAAATCGGAGCCGATGCAGCAAAGAAGTCTGGTTCCCGACTTCCTATAGGCGAGTTCATATGGGATCCGAGAACAGCCCGAGTGCACTCGGAATTCATTTGAACGGTGATACTTTTAACCTTAGTGACGTCATTTTGACCTTTTGACCCGAATCTTAATAACCCACCTCAAGCCTGGGGTTACTAGCATTTCAAAATGGCGACCAACGACGTTTACTACTCATTCGGAATATCTCGGTGATGAATGCTTCACCACTGGATGCACTCTCTTACACTATCGGTTTATTACATTTACCTCTGTCACAGGCTCGAGCTACTTTCGGGTTTCACGTGACTTTTTATATAGGTGACCTACATAACAGATGTATTAATCTTTAAATGTAGCTTTTTGCTAAATAAATACTTTGTTTTTGATTAGGAAAGTACCTTTCACAAGTGTAAAAGTGTAAAAGGTTAGTGCTTACATCAGTGACAACTAAGTCAATTAAAATACAGTTATCATGTTTCGTCAAGAATCTTGACATTGAGCCTGTTGCAGAGATGATAGTGAATGTAAGGAACGGTCACTCTGCGATAGGAGATTGCAATGGATGATGAAGGATTACGATATTACCCGAGTAGTTCCGAATGGTTTAGTACTAAGACGAGGAAACACCGTTCAGATGGAAAGCATTAGTGCGCATGTTTTCTGAATTTATATTTAGACATGACGTAGAGTTCCTTATACTAGAGAAGCCCATCCGAACTCGCCCTATGATAGTCCTTTACATAATAACAAGGGCACCGCAAAGCGGATGCATCCCCTCGGCTTTCCATTTTCACATTGAGTTCTCTTGTGATCTAAATATTTAAGTCCAATTTTTGACTTCGATCTTTGACCTATGACCTTGAATCAATAGGCTTCAAAATATTGTCACAAACTAACTGTATGCCAAGTTTGGATAAGATCTGTCAAGGAATGGTCAGTGTAGAGTGGTGACAAGGTTGCCACAGCTGAGATATATTGTAAGTTCAATCAAGTTCAATTTTGGGCATGACCTTTGACCTATGACCTTGAAAACCAATAGGCTTCAAGACATATCATAAACTAACTGTATAATAAGTTTTATTAAGATCGGTCAATGAATGGTCAGTGTAGAGTTGTGACAAGGCTGCCACAGCTGAAAATATTGTAAGTCCAATTTTGAGTTTGACCTTTGACCTATGACCTTGAAAATCAATAGGCTTCAAGATATTATCATAAAGTAACTGTATACCAAGTTTGGTTAAAATATGTCAAGTAATGGTCAGTGTAGAGTGGTGACAAGGTTGCCACAGCTGAAAATAGTGTAAGTGCAATTTTGGGCTTGACCTTTGACCTTGAAAATCAATAGGCTTCAAATATTATCATAAACTAACTGTATAATAAGTTTTATAAAGATCGGTCAAGGAATGGTCAGTGTAGAGTGGTGACAAGGCTGTCACAGCTGAAAATATTGTAAGTCCAATTTTGAGCTTGACCATTGATCTATGACCTTGAAAATCAATAGACTTCAAGATATTATCATAAAGTAACTTTATACCAAGTTTTGTTAAAATCCGTCAAGTAATGGTCAGTGTAGAGTGGTGACAAGGTTGCCACAGCTGAAAATATTGCAAGTCCAATTTTGGGCTTGACCTTTGACCTATGACCTTGAAAATCAATAGGCTTCAAGATGTTACCATATACTTACTTTATACCAAGTTTGGTTAAGATCTGTCAAGAAATGGTTAGTGTAGAGTGATGACAAGGTTTGTTACGGACGGAAGGACGGACGGACGGACGGACACACATACATATGGACGGTCCCGTTACTATATCCCTTTCTCGCTTACTTCGTAACCGAGGGGATAATAAGGTTTGTTACGGACGGAAGGACGGACGGACGGACCGACACACATACATACGGACGGTCCCGTTACTATATCCCTTTCTCGCTTACTTCGTAACCGAGGGGATAATAAGGGGAAGGAACTCCAGACTAGAAGCAAAGTCACACAAAACCGACGTTAAAGCGACTGAACTCCAGATACCCAACTGTCGAAAAAAAATAAAATTTCCAATTTTAAGAAAATAAGTGTTATTTTTGTATTTGGGGCATTACAATATGATAACTGACATATTACATACCCCTATAATCGGTGAGATTTTCTTGTTTTCGATACTTTTTCCATCGCAAATTCTACCCTGTCAGTAACGGGGTAAGTATTTTTAAATAGGAAACCCCTACATCGGGACAATTGAAAACGACTCAAGTTCACTTTACTGATAAAAAACGATACTTTTTCTACCCTGGTTTTACTTGGATAACATAAAGAATAACATTAAGGGCGAATTCGATTTTCTTTTTTTTTTCTTTTTTTTTCGTGCCATCTGGATTTCAGTCGCTTTAACGCATTTTGGCACATCTGCATCAAACGAATCTTGAAATCATTGTGCCAAAAGAAAACAATGCTCATATCGAGAACTTCCGTCTTTTGCCGAAATAGCTTCAGATCTAATCAATGATTGAACTTTCATTTATATAGATGGTTCTGTCGTTTTACTTAGAAGATGGTTTCCACGTCGTCTGCTGCACTTTTGTTGTATGTGAAAAATAGTTTATTCCCCATAGGATAAATTTCACATTATGTAATGCCAAACATTGCAAATGAAGCAACACAGTTAAACATTTGAGCAGAAATACACGATATAAATAAGTCGCGTCAGGCGAGATGAGGTCTTATTACGTCTCCATTTTGATTTCACTCAAATGTGAGTATGTGTGCGTGCTATTAGTAAGGCTACATCCATAGCTTTTTGTCAGAAGATACATATACGGATATATCAAGGGCTTGGCGTGAAACGGTTGTAACTAAAAACCTATTTTGAAAACCATGGTTTAGGGGCAATTTTGACCCCTTTGTAAACAATGACAATTTAGGTGCCATTGCTCAAAACGAGCAATGGCACCTAAATTTACATTGTTTTCCACAAAAAAAAAATGATTTAACGCTTATAAAAACTTTATGGGGAGGTGATTAACCTTGGTATAAAAATACCAATTTTAGTTACAACCGTTTCACGCCAAGCCCTCGATATGATTTATATGATATATAGATGGAAATTGAAGGGTTCAGACGTGAATGTACTGATGCACGGGTCTATCTGGGGTTCATTATTAACAAGTTATAGCGAGATATTATTTCGCATGACGGGACCGAAATTGATTCATGCACCCAATCACACGTCGTTGTTTTCTCATATAGATTAGCGCCAGGTCAAACATGGCGGTTTTAGTATACGCAAACTGTGCAGATCTGTTTAAACCTGCACATCAGTTCATTCTAGCCATGGGCATCAATGTTTCCATACGCAATACAAAGGACTAACTATTAAATCTAAATGCGAGCCATTTTATCATAATATCATAAAGTGTCATTGTTCTTAAAATGCTTTTAAAAAAGGTAATCAAATTTGGATATTAAAGATAGACAACAAAATATTAAAAATATAATGTCGCAACAAATTCGAAATCATGGTGGAAAAAGGGGAACGTGTTCGATACGAGCACTGTGTCTTTTTCCCATAATGCTTTCAAACATCAGCAGCTTACACACCGAAATGGAGATTAACCAGCGAGAAGTTGGGTTGAGACGACGAAAAATGAGAGTATACCCAGGAAAAATGTGTCTGGCGTACATCTAGCTGATAACAAAGATAAATACAAATAAAAACCCAACACACTTCATAAATCAATGAAGGTGCGCCAATAAATTCTACATCTTATAGTTTGGAATGGAAAGATAAAAAATAAACACATATACACGTTTAAAGATAAGAGGATGGTCTCTGTTCTATTTGCGTTGAACGTCGTTCTAATTAGTATTTTCTAAAATCCTCGTGCTCATTAAAACGTCCATGTTTTTCTTGCTTTCCCGCAATACATCTCATAAGAGGAGAATACACATATCTAACTTTATACAGTCTAAACGTGCGGCGCTTTACGAAAACCTACCGAAAGACATTTGGGATCAGTGTAGATCCGGATCAGCAAACGCATTCGCGTAATCTGATCTTTCTCTATACTATTCGCTAAGTAGTCTTAAAAGGTATAAGGACACTTCTATAATTATATAGATCCTAACCATAAAAATGCATGCAAGTCTTGTTTACGAAAGTAATTATTACGATAAAGTTGGTTTTCCTTGAGCACCGCTTATATACATGTAACTATGTAATGAAATCAATCAGAAGATCTAGTGAGCGGCCCGACCTGCTTTTATACGTTATTAGTTTTCCGGGTTGATACATGTAGCTCCTTGTAAGTTGTTATTGTACTATTTTGACAAACGAAATGGCCCATGTTCTCCAAATACATGCTTTTATTCACACGTACTGCTTTGAATATTTAGTTATTCCTTTAAGCACGTCAACATTTAAAAACAAATCATACCAGACCATTCAAGTGATGCTCACGGAAAACAAACCTTAACGTGAGTATCGCTAGCTAGAAAGAGACATGCATGCCCATGCCAAGGATCCCTATAGTACTAATCGTCTATGACTAATTGACAAACGCAGAACCAGATCAGTCTGCGCGGATCCACTGGTTGATCTTGATTTGCACTGGTCGCAAATGCATAACGGTTGGGTTTCGCAAAGCTACTCTCATACCTTCTTTTTTTCCTTTGTATAAACAATGACATTGTCTTAATTGTGTGGTCAAGATGATCGGAATGTATCATAATGCACTGCTAGATTACAATGTGAGCCATTCCACGAGAAAACCAACATTATGGACTGTGCGTAATGTATCGACCCAGATCAGCCTGCGCAGTCCGCGCATGCGAATCCGGGCCGACTCATTCCGTCTCAGGGTGGATAGAGGTATATAGTAAAGATTCATGACACAGAAAATCAACAGGAGGCAAAAAATGTCTTCCCGGATTAGCCTGCGGCATGCTTAGGCTAATACGGATCGATACTTTACTCAGAGTCCACAATGTTGGTTTTCTCGCGGATTGGCTCATATATTGATGTTACATGTACCTTAGGCAGAATACCTGAAACTTTTAGCATAACCATTGAGTTTTAATATATTTTTACAATTAAATGAAAGAGGGTTTTGCTACCAATTAATACACCAATGGCGAACAATGTAGATCCAGATAGGACTGCTACTGTTAGTCTACACTGTTAGCTATTGCGATTTAAGTCGTGCAATACAAAGCTTGTAAATGCTGTTTAAAAACTAAAACAAGGGGATAAAGCTTATGTAAGATATTCCGGGGCCCGTATTCACCAACCGATCTAAATTCGATTTTCGGACTAAATCTAAATTATCTGACTAAATTACGTCAATTTAGATTTAGTCCGTATTCACCAACGCGTCTAAATTGTAAATCGGACTAAATCTTTAGATTTTCGGACTAAATATTTAGTCCGCTTCGGGGCATGCTAAATTAGCTGACTAAATTGGAAACAAAATGGCGACTGTTTTGTGCCCATCGCTAGAAAATTTCAAATTGACTTTTAATAGGTGTAAAACCAAAATGTGGGGTCGAAAAGGGTTTGTATGCGAGTCATTTTTAGTTGTCTCCCTTTCTAGCGGAAAAAAGGGCACACTTCCGGCCTGTGTCAAAAATGGAATTTTGAGCTAGCGGACCCAGGCTTACGCTGGATTGTTGAAGTTTTCTGGGGATAAAACGACACTAAGGTGTATTATACTGCCACATAAAGCTTTAAAGTTGGATACCAGTGAAGGATATTTATAATCAAAGATGTGGAATTACAAACGAACAGTCTCGAGTCGACGAAAATGATGTGAACTCATGTCGTGATTAGCATTCAGAAATTCAAGAAACGTATTTCAATGATCATGTAATCCGAAAGACCGATAAGACAGACAATGTGGGCATGTCTATAATGTTCGTACAGTCAACATCAATCCTAAAGCGGCCAATCTTACACTGGTAAGTTTTTCAATGAAACAATCGATGTACAAAATCAATGGGTGGGGTGATTTCATAATCTGTTGCTCTTGATTTGTGTTACGGGTTGATTCTCTTAACCCAAACTGCCAATCGTTTCACCTGAATTTTATTTGCATGACTTGAAGAGGACATCATTTAAAATGGGACTGTGTTCATATCTGACAGTCGAGTGTTTTTGTTTTGTGTTTGATTATTGCTGCAGTAGGATCAATGACTGATGAGTGTTATTTAGTAATCTGTGGTAGGATATGTAATGTCTGTTGTTCGGATATTTTCTATCTTTATCTGAATAGTAATACCCATAGCCTGAGCATGGGTGCTGCATATTCACAGATTTATTTGTGATTTATTCCCAATATCCTAGTAGTAATGCACTCAAATGCTGCCTGTTACTAAACTGTTATAAAACAAGTAGAGCTACATTTCCATTTTTGTGGAAGGATGCATCTGTCATTAAGAACTAAAACATGCTTGACACAGCTCAATATTTTCAAAATAATGACTATAAACTGGTTAGTTCACAATTCATTTCACACCATACATCTATAGCTAACACTTTTCCACATACAGATGCTTTCTTATGACTCTGTAGCAGATTTGTCTGTCATGAGCAATTTCTCTTGCTACAGTACTTTCAACTCAATTTATTAAGTGAACTTACATTTACCAGAGACATATAAACACATATATGTCTCTGCATTTACAAATGTAAAGAATATGTAATTCAAAATTCCATATGGAAAATGACTGCATTTAAAAATTCCATATGGAAAATGACTGCATTTAACTCTTTCCCACCTATAGATGCATAATGTGGGAAAGGATTAAACAGATCTATGTTTCTTTTCTTTAACTGTCAATCATTGTATTATAATATTTAAACATGAGCATTTTATGGCAATTGTATTTTTCTTTAATTTCAGTTGGGAATGGTGACAGAAATTATACAGAATTCATGAACTGAAGGAGATGAGATGACAGCCAGCCCCAAATAGGCCTTACAATATCATTAACTGTTGCCATAGTCACAGTGTATCATTTGAGTGATGTTTCTGTTAAATACTTTCTAACACTTACTATGCTATTTTAACCCTTTCCCATAATATATATACAGACACTTTCTGAGGCCTCTGCATCATATGACTTTTGAAAACATAAGACACAGTTTCTTCTTTTTATAAAATGTTTTCATATATGAGATTTATGATATTAATTCTTACATAAATAGACATTTTCAAAACGTTTGCCTAGATTTTTTCAAAATAACATGCTGCAGATATGTTGTATGTGGGAAAGGGCTTAAGGGCTGTAGATCTATAATGTGAAAAACAAAGGCATACAATATCTTGAGAATTGAAATCAAAAAGAAATTAATGCAGAATTGAAAATGTGATGGGATGTAGAGGATTTGCTTGGTTAACAGAATTTCTACTTTTTGAAATTTTAGTAATGTTTTTCAAAATATGTTACAACAGAGGCATCACTCTGAGTTGAGAAGAAAAATCAGGTTATGGCGAAAAGAAAACTTCTTTTAGGTTAACCATTTCCCGATTACAGACACATTTATTTTAAATATTGAGACAAAAGGAGACATTTCTCACAATGAGCAATGTCTGCTTTTGCCACAATGTTTTCAACTTTATTCCATGATCATACTTTCATTTAAGGAGATTTTCATTAAACATGTATTTGCCTTAGATGATTTTAAAGTTGTTAAATGCAGATTTGTGTTGTATGTTGGAAAAAGTTTACCTTTCTAACTATAAAATCAGGGACTTTAATTAACATTTTTAATAGGGTACTTTTATATTAATTTCAAAAATTAAAGTCAATATTTTGTTAACCATTTCCTTGAAACATATGAATTTTAACACCTGCAGCAGACGACTTTTGAAACCATTGTGACAAAAGGAGAAATTGCTCATGAGAAATTTTTCCTTTTGCTACAATGCTTTCTACTTTATGTTCATGAATTATAACTTTATTTAGCGAGATCTTCTATTTTACCTAGATGTTGTCAAGGTCATGTGCTGCAGCTTTGTTGTATGTGGGAAAGGCTTGACATAGGAATTAGTTTCATCTTTTTTGAAATGTTCAACCAGTGCATGAACATTTACTTGAATTTACTTCTCGAACTGTAAAATCATGACCTTTAGATTTAAGAATTGGATTATATTCATATTACAACAATTAAGTCAATTTTTTGTTAAGCAAAGATATGAAAAAATATCTGTAAGTGTATAGAATTGAAAACAGTGTGGGCTTGTGACAAAAGGAGAAAGTGCTTATGATGAGCATTTACTCCTTTTATCAAATTGAATACAAAATTTACTGCTGCAGAGGCCTAAAAAAAGCTGGTTTCTTTATTGAACAATAAATTTGTTGATGTAAAGTCTTAAATTGGTTCCATAAAAGAATAAGAGTACTTTTAAATTCAAACATTTAAAGTCAATTATTTGTGAAGCAAAGATATCATGTATTATTTTAAAATTCTGTTAAAGAACAGAATAAATAGTACATAGACACTATTTTGCTAATCCTTTCCCATATACAACAAATCTTCAACAAATTACTTTCTGTTTCAATGCATTTGCCAGTATTCAAAAATACGAAAACTCTTTAGTTGAAAGAACAATAATAGTTATAATTGAATAAAGTTGGGAAAAAATCTGCTTTTGCCACACTGTTTTCAAAAATTATTTGCTGCAGATGTGCCAGAAAGTGTCACCAAGAACAAGTTTCAATTTTAATTGAAAAACTGTTCAACCAGTGCTTGAAAAATATATTTTGACGTTAAATATAAATATTGGTTCATCGACCTGTTAAATTAATTAAATGAATTGTTATTTAGATGTCTTATTACCACAACATAAATCTTAAACCTTTTCCACCTGGCATTCGGTTGCATCTACAACTGACGACTGTTGAAAACATTGTGGCAAAGGGAGCAATTGTTCAACATGAGCCATTTTTCATTTTGCTGCAGAGTTTTCAACACAATTCAATAATACAATGTAATACTATATAAATATTGCATGGCTTCCAGTGTGACAGTACATATTGTCAACATGAGGAAAATACTGTTACCCGAGGCGAAGCCGAGGTTAACAGTATTTTACCGAATGTTGACAATATGTACTGTCACACTGGAAGCCATACAATATTTATTTTATTATACCGAACAAAATTACACGTTTTTTAATTTATTCTGTACCTTTGTAGGGGAGGTGAACATGGGTAGATCTACAACAATGTAACACACACATATGAATATACCGGTTAACAGTATACTGTTACATGGCACGCGCATCTAAAAGGTGACGTTATTGTTTGAAATGACGTCATGCACGTGCATAACCAACATTTTCACGCGCCTGCCATGTAACAGTATACTGTTAACCGGTCAAAAACGTACTGTTAGCATGAAACAGTAAGAAATTGCCCATGATGAGTATATGAGAATTTAACATTACAAAGTCACGTGAGGTATAATAATATCATTTAAAGAGCTTTTCCATGTTTTTGCATAGACAATTTCAAAGTTGTCTGTGGCAGAATTGTTGTATTTTGGAAAGGGTTATTTTGTAACCTTTGGTATGATTAAGAGTTACTGACTGTTAATAACAATATGTCTGAACGTATATTTTATTTTAAAGCCGACTGCTTGAAGAAAAAAAGGAAAACTATGAAATATCTAGAAAACTGCATCAATAAATTTGACAGTGTTGTCAAAAGTCGACTTTATCAGATAAAGGCCTGACATATTGATTTTTTCATGCATTTCAAAAGTAATTTTAAGAAAGAATAAAAATTCTTTCTGACAGTACTCATTTTTAGCTCGACTATTCGAAGAATATGAGAACTATTACAGTCACTTGTGCGTCTGTGTTGCAACTTTGGTTAAAGTTTTGCATGCAAGGCTTTTTCGCAAAAACCACATATGCTATTGCTTTGAAACTTCACACACTTATTGGACATCATCAAATGACCTTGCAGGACAAGTCCCAAAACTATATATATCAGATTTTGACACAATTATGCCTTGCGGACAGCTCTTGTATAATATTATAATTGATGAAAAGTTTCCTCACATGCTATGTTGTATAATTGAATGAATTAAATATATATGTGATATTTTGATATTTGTTCACAAAACAATATTCAATAATATGTTATATTTTATTAAGTAGACACAATTGTTTAACTGTCAAAATTATAGTTTGATGCATATAAAGAATTGATATAGAATGAAAAGAATGCTGTTTGACTTCATCATTAACCCTTGGTCCCTTTCCCTAAATTTAAAGATGTCACATAGATATTTAGCACTTTTCTACTAATGACAAGTATTTGTAATTATGTGAAATATATATGTCAATACTTAGTAAAAATCTATTTAAAAAATGGAAAATCTCTATAAATTGAAGTACATATTTGAATAACAGTTAAACACAAATTGTAGTGTAGAAGAAATTGCTCATGATGAAAATTCTGTATTTTTTTTTTTTAAATTCGTCTGCTCTAATCACATCAAAATATGTCTGCAAATGGGAAAGGCTTGATATTATTTGTAGCCAACAAGTCCATTGATTATGTTCTTCAGAGCAATGTAGTCACTAATAGCTGCCAATATATTAGATTCTTGGAAAAGCACCCTTTAGTTATTGCGAGCTGTTCTTTAATATCTACGTCCCTGCATAAATGTAAACACGTTTGAACAGTGTTAACAATTTGGGGTTTTGACACATTTCGTACAAGTCATTCCAGTTTAAAAAGGAATCAACCAGTTAATACAAGAGTTGAATTGTTGTCCAAATTTCCAGTTCGATCACAGTTTGTTTGTAAGTTCCCATCGCATCCGTGATAAAAACATGTCGGCAAGGCAATACACCGAAATCGTGTTTACCGCGATATTCATGAAAGTGACACTTTAAAGCGAAAAAGAACGAATCAAGTAGACGGCGAAATTTACCTTGAAACAGACATTTATAGAGTTTAATTCTTTTCACGTCTGTATTTTTGGATGACAATTGTCCTCAAAGTAAACTTTGAATCAAGTATGTGTAATCATAGACGACACTTTTAGCGATATTTACGAAAAACAAACGGATGAATGAAAATGACAGATGATCGAAAACGACAAAAACGAACTACAATAATAGCGACAGACGAAGTTTTCGTCACGCAACATAGTGGAAAAGGCAGATATTATACTGAACAGGAATTGCCGATCATTGGAACATAGCAAATGCATAGTTATGTGGTTTGAGAAAATTGAGATGCCAGCTTTGTGAAATAACGATAAAAAAAAAATGAAAATCTATAAATAGACTATAAATGAATGGTACTGTCTTTTATTTCAGCTCTTAGATTAATTTGGGAACCAGAGTCAGTGCGCGGCCGCTTACGACATTTACAAACTGGACTAAATTGAGATCGGTTTAAAACGCGTTGGTGAATACGGACTAAATCTAAATCTCCGGGAATCCAAAAAGTGAACTAAATATTTAGATTTAGATTTAGTCAAAAGTCTAAATTAAAAAGTTTGGTGAATACGGGCCCCGGGAAGCTAATTTTACCCCTGTGATGCTATTTTAATCCTTAAGTGCATTATGTGGGAATATTATATTGCAGTGCGATACCGGGTTTAGTGTTGTACTACGAGGAGCGTCGAAAACAATTGATATCCCGCGAAACGGAAAGTTGTGAGAAAAGTAAAATTTCCCATGCCCCGAGTAGACGATACAAAGCCAAATATCGCTACTGCAACATATTTTTCTTTTATTATATACCATGCATAACCTGTTAAACTGAATTAAGAAAAAATATACAATTTTTTAAAAATTAAAATAAAGGAATGACACAATATACACATATATTTTTATGCTTTTGAACCATGCCCCTCTACCGCATGTTGACTGACGTGAATGAAGCACACCATACTTTAGTGATGTACCATTACCATAATTGGTAGTGTGTTTTGACCAAATACGGGGTTTTAATCCTTTGTGTTTGAATTTCGCGTGACAATGTGCATGCATTTTCGCTAGAAAATGTGCAAGAATATAACTAAAAAATTGGACATCATAACATTGCAATTAGCTTCTTTTAAAACGGTTGAATAACAGGTATCTATTGAGGCATATGCCCGATAGTAGAAAAGAACCATAGGGAATGGTGAATTGTACAGCAGTTGTGTACATCTGCAATTGGTTATGGCTTTATTAAAAAAGAAAATGTAATAAATAAAAGAGTGACATCGTCACCAGAACAGTACTAAGACTTCAATGCACATCATATTAAAAGGAATGAAAGTTGAAGAAAAAGATTTTAAAGTCTGACATCACAAGGAAAGTTTTAAAAGTTCACATGTACAGATTCAGCATTCACTAACAGTTAAGAGTGTCTAATTCCACATGACTCGTAAGCCCACCGATTCGCTAACAGTTTAGAGTGTCAAATTCCACATGACTTGTAAGCCCACCGATTCGCTAACAGTTTAACACGCTGAATCCCACATGTACTCCAAGACCACCATTCAGTAACAGTGTAAAGTGTCAACTATCACATATGTTCTAAGACTTGGTACCGTCAATCACATGTTCTTACATAAGCGAAGATCCGTCCATCTCAGCACAAACTCACATATCGTAGTATTTATTGTTTTTTGTAAACAAAGTGACGTTGTGGTATGGAATTTATAAAGTGTACGTAAAACGCCCTAAATACACGTACAGGTCCATTTACGGAATTTATAAAGTGTACGTAAAACGCCCTAAATACACGTACAGGTCCATTTTACGTTCGCACATTCAACAGTAAAGGGCTCTAAGCTTATTTGCTGATTGAGCAAAACTTCAGTTGGTAAAACCACCCTGTTCACTCCAGTGCATATTTCGAACACATAAGTCGTACAAATTCTGAAAAATAAAAAACAATGTAAGATAAGTAGGATGATCATATACATAGGTCGCATACATATTGACCGTATGAGACGTTCGTACGAATAGTTATAAGATAGTCTTTGCCTTTTGGAACATTGTAGATCCAGATCCACAATGGCTGATCAACATATACACTGTTCACATATTATAGCTTACACAAGGGAAAATTCTATCATTTTGTGTCGATTATTAAAATGTATAGCTAATGTGGTTGAACACCGTTCATAACATCCAACGTGTAGCTTTTCCCATAGACGATCTCATATGTATAGCACACACATCTCACATGTATTGGGCAGAGCCCCGGTGTAGCCAAGTCGGTAGCGACGCGGGATGTCAATCTACGGATTGTGAGTTTGAACCCAACCTCGGCCGACAATCTTTCCGAAGATTGACAAAAGTCAATCTGATAAGCGTCATTCGTCTTCCACCAATTGGCTAACAGTCTATGTGGACACACAGTAAATTGCTTGGAAAGTATGGTGTATGGAGTACTGGTATGAGAACGATAGAATGACGCGTGAATAGGTACCCAGGTCGCCGCGGTATTACTACAACATTGTTGAAAACGGTGTTAAACCACCTATCAATGAAATTCATTAGTAAGTAGTTACAATGAATCTGGGGCAATATTCAGCAGTCCAACCCAATACGAGTCTAGTTCTAGTTTCACGAACAGGGGCGTAACTTGGCAATAATCCATGTGTAGGCCGTCTCGTGAGAAAATCCACATTGTGGACTCTGCGTAAAGTATCGACACGGATCAGCCTAAGCATGCCACACAGGCGTACCCGGATATACACTTTTCGCCTCCTGTGGATTTTCTGTTTCAGGAATCACTACTCTACCTATCCCCCATTAGACGGAATGTGTCGGCCGGATCAGTCTGCGCGGACAGCGCAGGCTGATCTGGTCGATACATTACGCAGATGTCTGCTGCATTTTGGGGCATTTTTAGAAAGATGTGTAGGCTAAAGGGAGC
Source organism: Serripes groenlandicus (assembly GCA_031761405.1). Lineage (NCBI taxonomy): Eukaryota > Metazoa > Mollusca > Bivalvia > Cardiida > Cardiidae > Serripes > Serripes groenlandicus. The sequence goes on from JASEVX010000001.1 coordinate 70,800,483, forward strand.
TACGCCAGCAACATTTCTGGTTTAGTCAAATCAGAAAATTTAAATTTAGAATGAGACGCAATTTAGAAAGGCCAATGAGTATGAACAGCTTGTTAAATGATCAAATCAATGTCAATGATAACAGTAGTTCAAATATTATTGCATACTTTCATATTGTTCCGTTCACTTTCGATCATGACCGCTGTCAAGGAGTGATCATGACCGTAGATAAGGACGTGCGAAAATTCTGCATAATAATATGTTAGGGACTACTTTTTTATGTAAACAAACATAGCTTACATACATCCTTATCATTATTATTCCTCACGTGACTTTGTAATGTTAAATTCTCATATACTGATCATGGACAATTTCTTACTGTCTCATGCTAACAGTACGTTTTGACCGGATAACAGTCTAAGACGCGCGTCTAAAATGTTGGTTATGCACGTGCATGACGTCATTTAAAAAAAATATTCAACTTTCAAAAGGGCAGTTTCAACAAAATAACTACATATGTACACAAACAGTTTGTTTCGAATTAGGAAGAAGATTTATCAACTCTAGATATAAAAAAAAAATCCTCACTGTAAACTAAATAGTTTACAATATGAAAGTATGCAATAAAATATTGCATACTTTCATATTGTAAACTATTTGCTTTACGTTGTGGATTTTTTTTTTATTATCTAGAATTGATAAATCTGCTTCCGAATTAGAAACAAACTGTTTGTTAACATAAGTAGTAATTTTTGTGCAAATGCCGTTTGAATTATAACGGTGACGTAATTATTTTAAATGACGTCATGCACGTGCATAACCAACATTTTAGACGCGCGTTTTAGACTGTTTTCATGTCAAAAACGTACTGTTAGCATGAGACAGTAAGAAATTTTCCATGATCAATATATGAGGATTGAACATTACAAAGTCCCGTGAGGTTTAACAATGATATTTAGGTCAGCTATGTTTGTTCACATAACAAAAGTAGTCCCTAGCATGTTAATTATGCAGAATGTTCGCACGTCCTTATCTACGGTCATGATCACTCCTTGACAGCGGTCATGATCGAAAAATCATGACCACTTTCTTCAATGCAAAGTGAACGGGACAATATGAAAGTATGCAATAACCTATAATACTTGGCACCTACTGCAGTCTCAGCTACCAACGCATATACGTAGTCATTATTCCGGAAGTCGGTACTACAGCAAAGGTCGAGTATGTTAAACCATCTGTAGATATTAACCGTTCATCTACAAGTCAATGCAAACGTTTTGTCACATCGTCTTATATTGTCATCTGATTGTCAAAATGGATTCAAAATACCTTAGCCATTTCAATGCAATTTAACATGGTAAGTCCATGGTAAGTTCAAGTAATGTTACCAGTCCCCAGTAAAGAGCTTGGTCAGATGACGCTGCTGTTGCGACCGGTCTGGCTCCATACGGACGGTAGTGCAGGCTTTACACAATTGCTTACAACAGTTAAAGGATTAATAATTCATTCAATGTATAGAAGTGATAGAATACCAAACTGAAATTGTCGTTGTGTAACAAATTTACGGAACAAAGGGACGAGTGATTCGTTAATCTGGGTAGCGCCATTGCAAGGTATGGCATTCTGTTTGCTTAGAACCGGAAACTATGTATTGTTTTCTGTTGGTTTTCTTACTTTATCCTCCTGCTAAGTAAACGCAACTGGGATCACCACATTTAGGTTACTACAAGTTTTTACTAGTTTTTGTCATTTGTAAATCAAATACACGAGTAGCGGGACATAAAAACTATAATCAGACTGCACTCTTGTACAGAGCAATTGTAGTATACATCGTTCACATTTGTAGATGGAGTTCATGCGAAACACAAAAGACAGCCTTGTGTTTAAATATGCGTAAATGGAGATGAGGGTATTAATAAATTAAAAGTTACCTTCATAATTCATCCTGCCATCATAATCAATATCTACTTCTCGAATCATTTCTTCGACTTCCTCGAGTGTAAGCTTCTCTCCGAGATTGATCATGCATATTCGGAGCTCTTCGGCGTCGATGTATCCGTTGCCATCGCGATCGAACATTCGGAAGGCTTCTTTCAGAGCATCTTCGTGGTCTTCATCGTCAAATCTTCGACTTGCTACGATGTTAAGAAAGCTTTCAAAGTCTAAGTTTCCAGAACCTGAAAGTAGTATTAAACACGCACGAGGCTTTAGAAACTACATTTTGTACCCAGCAATTTTCAGAATATGATTATCGGTTAATCTTTGTTCCATTCGTAAACACATTATGACTCATCTGCAGCAGTCCTCGTGGTGAGAAATATCTCTTAATGAAATATTAAATTCAACACAATTACATAATCATATTTTATATACAAAGCTTTTACAGTGTTGTTGATAAATTTTCAGAGACCTCTGCAGAATATGTGTTGTGAGTGGGCATGTTTATAATACATTCTAACACTATGGACAATTTCTCTTCTATACACAAAGAAGGATTTGAGCGTGATCTAAATGCAGTATATCACTCTAAATTTCCGGAACTATTTTTGTCTGTTGAAATTCCCTCCCGAGTATGTTTCATACAACGTTTCTCATAGCGCATGCGTTACGACGTTGGGCTTGACATTTTATGAATGAAGTCACGAGCTTTTGTTGTAAATGCCGTTTGGAAATTTGAATTGTAACGGTGACGTTACTGTTTTAAATGGCGTCATTCACGTGTTTTACCAACATGTTTGGCGCGGTCGAAAACGTTGTGTTAGAATGAGACAGTAACAAATGCCCATGATGAGTTTAAGAACAATTGACAAAGGTATAATAAAAATAAAATGTTCATAGACAAAATAAAACTGATTTCAAAAAATGTTTTGTTAGTTGAACAAATCGAATATTTCCAAAACAAATACAATGGGGAGTAAAGATAGAATAGCCTACACGTGATGTTATCAAGGACGTCATGTCAAAACCTAGTTCCCACTTAAGTTGTATCCCTTTAAGTTATAAACAAGTGCTAGAATTGAAATAGATCTCATTTTGAGTGATATACCGGCTCTTATATCACGATGTGTCGTTCAGGTGTGTATAAATTAATCACTCAGGCCATTCGGCCTTCGTGATTAATTACTACACACCTGAACTCCCAATCGTGATATACGAGCCGGTATATCACTCAAAATAAGATATATTTCCTAATCTAATAAGTATGCTACACGTTTATGGCAAAAAAACTAAATGTCAAAATAATATATATATTTTTCGAGCTTTTTAATATATGATCGACATGTGGCATATATGTCACACGTTTGTGAAAACTTGCGTAGGAATTGCGTGAACTATATGATTGCATTTAGTTGGTCAAACACATGATTATCTCTCCTGTGACTTACCGACATAGTATCTAGTTTCGAATTCTTTGGTGTAATATCAATTACAAATAACTGATTCAAAAGTTCTAGATATACAATTTACCACTAAAGCTGGTCGCGTGTTGGACGTTTTGTTTCGAAAAAGTCTGAAAACAATTAATTTGAACTCCACAGCTACAAACGTATACAACGGGTGTCTAATAGTATTTATATTATATTTTCTGTTTGATGTCTCCCAATTATTAAGTTCGATTTTAATCATAAGTTTCTGTAATATAACAGAAAAAACACCATCCATTCCTGATGTTATGAGAAGCACGAAGGAAAGGGAAGAACTTGATGTTATGAGAAGCACAAAGGAAAAGGGAGAACTTTATGCTATGAGAAGCACAAATGAAAAGGAAGAACTTGATGTTATGAGAAGCACAAAGGAAAAGGGAGAACTTGATGCTATGAGAAGCACAAAGGAAAAGGGAGAACTTGATGTTATGAGAAACACAAAGGAAAAGGGAGAACTTGATGTTTTCAGAAGCACAAAGAAAAAAAGGAGAAAGTAATGTTTCTGTGCGAAAACAAATTCTCAGCCTGGAGGCAGCTGTTAGAAATAACAAACAAAAAGAAAAGAAAGGGGGCTAATACAAATAAATTATATCAATGATTATACTAAATATATCTTGTGATGTCATGAGCTTATGTTCTCCAGATAAATCACGAATATAAAGAATTATGTAAGTTCATCGTTCTTTGTTTCTATTTCTATAATGTCGATAAAATAAGCCGCCTCGGGTGTAAAAAAAGTCCTGTATCTCCGTTTCAGCATTTTATAAACGAACCGCGTTTATTGATATTGGGGTCTTAATGTACATTAGTACAGGGAGCACTCTGACGGTGTGTGTATCCGCAGTCTCACCAGAGCCTTCACTGTCCACTTAAGACTTTAAAAGTGGAAGTAATGGCTGCCCTCCCTGGCGCTCAGGGGTTGCGGGATTATCATTACAACTGACTGGCTGGTGTCAGGATAAAAGGACCGGTAGTACTGGAAGTTGTCCCAGGAAACGCCGTCATATGACTAAACAATTGTTAAAAGCGGCGTAAAACACCAAACAACCAATCACTGTCCACTATGTACAGATTAGTCAAAGAAGTATCTTACGATAATAACTGGAAATGCAACCCCAATAGTTGTATGCCAATAGATATGTCTTACAACTATGGCATAGCAGAGCGTGATTAAGTCCCACACTCGATAGACACGGTTCAAATATATGTTGATTTCAAAGTATACGGGCTACACTTGTAGCATTTCGTGAGATGTTACACTTTGTCTTCCGGATCAATATGCTTGAATTGATCGGGATTTATCGCCGTTTTCAAGAATCTAACAATCATATCACGGCAGTCCGTTCACATATCCATGTGATTCCTGGCTTTCGCACACCTGTTCTCCACACAATATTTTTTCCCAGGCAACTGGCTTCCTTTCTACATAGACTGTTAGTTTATTGGTGGAAGACAAATGACGCTCGTCGAAATGACTCCTGTCAAAAGTTAGAAAGAATATTGGCAAAGCTGGGCTTCGAAGTCACAACCCTGGATTGACAGCCCACATCGATAATGACTTACCAGGGCTTGGCCGTATCTTAAACAGTCTAAATATAGGACACACGATTACAGGTGAACGCTAATGAAGTACGCATCAATCCTGCAACAACAGTTCTTGTTATACAGTCGCTTCCTGTCATGGTCTGTCATAACTAGAAGGCGTCACGACAGGTTTCACGTTTGTATCCTTTCCGCGATACAGCCCTCTTTTACAGCATTGTTTAAAAGATGTTACAAGCTCATTTCTTATTTACAGTGTAGTTTTCTACATACTCGTGTATACGAAGTTCGAGAGCTTAAGCATTGAGAAAAATAATCTTAAGATTTCTAAATATAGCTCAACACTTCTAAATTGACTGCTAATATATAGTCATGTGAGGAGCGGGTTAGACTATTGACGTCATGAACTTAGGATGAGCATGTTGTCGGAAAGTCTGACGTCTATCTCAATATACTTAAAGTACACGTACACTGGCAGTAATACATGTCTCTTCTTAGTGCTCAATAGTGTAGGGTTAGCATTACGACTGATTCTCTGATGTCAGTACAAATGCAGCAGTATTACTGGTAACTAAATCAGGAAACGCCGTTTATTAACTGAAAACACGTTAAAAGCGGCGTAAAACGCTACAAAACAAACAAACAAACAAATTAAAGTTCACGTCTTTAAGGTTTAGTTTTCTAGATTCCTATAATAGTGTTGTTTCTTCAAATCGTGATAATACACAACATAAAGATGATTACATAAGATCTCCTGGGACACTGACAAAGTCGTCTTCTTGAAAGTTATTACGAGCTATCTCGTCCGTCATTTTAAATTCAATCTGTTAAACCACTGTATTCAAGTCACAACGGAGAGGGGAGGTTTTGAATATTCTGACGTGTGCGTTACATCTCGTTCTCCATTGTTATGATACGGGTAGGCGACGAGAATTGGAACCGGTTTGTATTTTACTATTCACTGTTACAAAAAGCAGTTCCAAACGGAATACTACGGAATACCGTTAGGGACATCGCCTATGAATGTGTTGATCTGAAATGAGATACTCGACAGTACGATGATAATAACACGACAGTACGATGATGATAACGCGACAGTACGATACTACGATATTACGATGGTGAAAACGCGACAGTACGATGGTGAAAACACGATAATACGACAGTACGATGATGATAATGCGATATACTATCGTGTTTTCACCATCGTACTGTCGCGTTTTCACCATCGTAATATCGTAGTACCGTACTGTCGCGTTATCATCATCGTACTGTCGCGTTATCATCATCGCACTTTCGTGTTATCATCATCGTACTGTCGCGTTATCACCATCGTACCGTCGTGTTATCATCATCGTACTGTCGCGTTATCACCATCGTACCGTCGTGTTATCATCATCGTACTGTCGCGTTATCACCATCGTACCGTCGTGTTATCATCATCGTACTGTCGCGTTATCACCATCGTACCGTCGCGTTATCACCATCGTACCGTCGCGTTATCACCATCGTACCGTCGTGTTATCATCATCGTACCGTCACGTTTTCATCATCGTACTGTCGATTTATCATCATCGTACTTCCCATACCATACATATGAGTAAATATCATGTTATAAATGTCCAAACCACCGTCCACGGTTGTGTATTGAATACAGTGGAAACTCTCATTCAGTTTAGTTGCATTCGACAAAAATGAAGCTGATTCAACAAATTTTCATCATCATATAACGGCATATTTCTTTTTGATAACCAAGTTTGGCTTAATTTAAATGGGTTAACATATTTTGCATTTGGAGTTACACTTCTTATCTTGACGATCAGTGAAGACACAGTCTCACATAATCCATCCCCCGTAAGCTTGGTTGTTCGTATGGTGTTTCACTTTGCTTTCAACATTTTGTTCAGTGACATCACGGCGTGTTCTGGGTTAGTTACCAGTACCGCTGACGACAGCGAGTCACTCGTAATTCATGCTAACCCCATTGGCCTCAGCGACAAAGATCGAAAGCCATTACTACGATAGGTATTTGGTTCGACCCAGCTAGGTATCAAACTTGTGCTACACAAACACTGTTCACATCTGTCATTAGACCACATACTGAAATCTGAGGTCTAAAATAATGTGGAATGTACAGCTCTTTTCTCCTGCAATATACACATTATTATCCACCAAACCTTATGTTGTGGGTATGCAGCATAATGAGACGATTCTTTTGAGTACCAACAACATAGGGCTACTGTGTCAAATACGGATTTTAGAACAAATGTAGAGCTATACAGTAAAGGTTGCACTTTGCATTCAATTTTATCATACGTCATACCAGCCTACCCCCATCTAACACAGTTTCTCACTCTCCCTCATACAGTCGCGCGTAACGCCTCTGCAACATACTACTTTTGAAAACATTGCGAACACAAGGAGAAGTCGTCTATGTGCAGATTTGTTGCATGTTGTAAATATTTAATCTAATAATGTTTTACCTTCCGAGTCCACCTCGTCTATCATTTCTTGTATTTCGATTTCCGTTGGATTCAAACCCATCGTTCTCAACACACGGCCAAGTTTCTTGGTCGCAATGATCCCATCGTTGTCTTTGTCGTACAGCTTGAACGCTTCCTGGTATTCTGGAAATATATAATAATTGATTGATTAATTAATTAATTGATTCAATGCTGTTGAACACTGTTCTCGCCAATTTTCAGTCACTAGTTACACGTCGGTAAGTTCACATACTCAGGGGCGTAGCTTTGCAATAATCAATGTGTAGGCCGTCTCGTGAGAAAATCAACATTTTCTCTGCGTAAAGTATCGACCCGGATCAGCTTAAGCATGCCACACAGGCGTATCCGAATAGACACTTTTCGTTTCCTGTGGATTTTCTGTTTCGGGAATTACTACTCTATTAGACGGAATGTGTCGGCCGGATCAATCTGGTCGATACATTACGCAGATGTGTATCGCCGCAGCTGCATTTTGGGGCATTTTTAGAAAAAATGTGTAGGCACGTGCCTACAGTGCCTAAAGGGAGCTACGCCCCTGCTAGTTACACGTCGGTAAGTTCACATACTCATATATTTCCTGGCTTTCTCACACCAGTGCTCTACACAACAACAGTCTTTACACGCCACTGGCTGCTTTCCCACAAAGATTGTTAGCCCATTGTCGGAACACGAATGACGCTTGTCGCATCGATTTGTAATACATAGAAACAATTTCTTATTAATTTTGTTTTGCCCTTTTTCTCGATACTGACGACTTTTCATGTTTCTCCAGCTATCTGCATTTGAAGCTTTAGTTTAAACTTATTTATTTTAAATCGATTGCGAAACAAGCTTTAAGCTTATATTAATCACGCTCGATGTCTGCTTCCTGGATACTTAACCAGTACACGCGCCGATTGTGTGGAAAAATCTCAAAGTCAGGACCCGCTCATCACGGACTCGAACCAGGGACCTTTGATACGAGAGGCCGGCGCTCTACCTCTGCACCACTGTCTTCCACGTAGCTTTAGCAACAGACGATTTATGAAACTATTTTGTGAGAAAAGGAGATATTTGCTCAAAATATGCTTGTAGAATTTTCGGAACGTTAAACGTTTAAAACCATACAACAATAGAATACTTTTGTTATGGGTCAGACTTTGACTCCGCTGTGTATTTTGTATTTGTATCATGCGGAGGAAAGAATTGGTTGTTTGTGGGTCTTTTGCCGTTTTCAACAATATTTCAGTTATATCACGGCGATAGTGAGTTTTATTCATGATCCCTGGGTAAACAAACCATGAATAGACTAGGAAATGTGACTTGGCCATAGGCACTACACCATGACTAACGTTAGTTGGGATCGAACCCGGGACACTAACCAGTCGGCTATGTCTGAAATCTAGATCTACATTGAATACAAAATCATAGGTTGGTTTTCGCTTACCACCGCTTAATTCGAGATTTCAATGCCGTTTAACCATTCCCCACATTTATACGTTTTCTGACGTCAATGCAGAAGACGTCTTTTAAAAACATTGTGGCGAAAGGAGTCATTGCTTTTAATGAGCAATAGCTCCATTTGCCACATTGTTTTCAATTAAACTTTCTTTACAGAGGTTTACCAAATTTTCACGGTAAAGTTTCACGCCAAACCCTCGAAATGCATGTGCAAAAATAATTAAATCAAGAATTCTATATAGTCAGATCATACAAAGGCATCAACGACATATGGTTGTCAAACTAAAATTCCTTGGAGTTTTCCTTATTATCACATTTATTAAAAGAGTATTCTTTATAAATGCTCATCATATTTGCCTATCAAAATGGAAGACAAGGGAGATGATTTGTGTAGTTGTGGGTACTATGTTTTGATGAAAGACAAATGACGGTAGTCACAATTAACCTTGTTGTCAATCATTGGAATTTAACAGTGGAACCGGGGATCGAACCCACGACCCCCAGGGTGCATAAACCGCGTCGTTACCGTTACCTACTGAGCTACAATACACATACAATAGGTGCTCCTATAAATTGTTATTGAGTTATGTTGTTCGTGACATCTTTTCTGTAATCTATTACGGTTTCTAAATACGGATAAGCTATAAATACGGTGTTTTGACAAAAATAGTTATCTCTCCTTCCCATCCTATAAATGTATAATGATCACACTTAGAATATTAGAATAGTTGCTTGAATACTGCTACGTTAAAAGGAGCGGTACAGTAATTTATGACTAATTGACGAACAGTGCAGAGCCAGATTAGACAGCCTGTGAGCGCAGGCTGATCTGAATATACGTTGATCGCATAAAACGTAATGTTGCATTTCGCAAAGCTCATCTATTTAAGACAATTGACAAGCATATCATAATTTTGTTTTTGATTTGAATCCATACGTTATTTCATCAAAGCTTATCCTTTATCAGGCTTAACGCTACACTAAAATACGTTTTTGTTTTATCAAGATTGGGGTGACCTTTATATCATCTTCGATCCATGTAGATCAGGATTAGCGTGCACACTCGTACATTCCAATCATGGTCTACATTGTTCGCTTCTCATTAACATTTATAGCAGAGTCTTCGTTATAGCCATGTAGGAAACTTTAAAAATATAAATGTTTTGTTATTGTTATTTGCTCGTTGTTTAACGTTGCTTTAGCAGTTCTTCAATATTTTAAATCATATCGTGGCAAATCAGTGTAAATTACCAGTGCATACTACTAGTAAGCTTTACCTGACACCAGTGTATTAGACATTATGGTATCCATTCACCGCAAACCTGTCCGTCAAGTTGGAAAGTAACAAGCATCATTTCTTAAAGCTTTGTATGATCCGACCTGTAACCGAGTTCAGGTATTCCGTTCTCGAGGTTGACGCTTTAACAAATACACCATCAAGGGGATTTAAAAGGTGGATTGTGTTGTAGATATTTAGCATATTAATGATTACATACATCACTACACATACGGAAATTCCAAGTATTCGATGTTTGAGCCCTGACACAAGGCAAACAACCTAAAGGTATTTACTGGTTGACTATTAGCGACATCTTCAACGGTATTTCAGTTAAACCACTTCGGCGTTTTCCTTGTTTTCTCGCACAAGTACCCACAACGGTATTCCCCACAGATACCTGCTTACCTTCCCGCATAGACTATTTCGAGAGCTTGGCGTGAAACGGTTGTAACTGAAATTGGTATTTTGTTACCAAGGTTAATCACCTCGCCATAAAGTCGTTATAAGCGTTAAATCCTTTTTCTTGGTAAACAATGGAAATTTAGGTGCCATTGCTCGTTCTGAGCAATGTCACCTAAATTTGCATTGATTACAAAGTGGTCAAAATTGCCCCTATTACAGGGTTTTTAGATACAACCGTTTAACACCAAGCACTCAATTTAACCCGTTATTGGAAGAGACTACTAACGCTAGTCAAAATGCCTTTATTCATCGCAAAGAATTAGACGGGTTTCTAACTCACGACCCCTGGATTGCATACGCTTGATAATAATCGATACGAATGAATGGTTGAACCAAGATTAGAACTCAAGACAACTTAGATGATATATATGTATACATACATCCTCTTAACTGGCTGAGTCTGTAACATGAGTAGAGAATGATTATCTTGCACACCCATCCATACAGTGTTTACTTCTTCAAACGTTATGTGACTGCTTGACGTTTCGTGAAGAATCGCATTTAACTAATTGGATTCGCAGATCATTGATCTGGATCTAAGCGGATCGTATATGTCGAATGGATGAATTCCGTGGAGCATGGCTCATTTACACGATAGGCCAACACGTATCTTTATATGAACGCAAAAGGAATAGTTCACATTATCTCATAATATCCCGAGCATTATGATGTGAACTGGCACAGTTCTTAAATTATTCATAGACGTTTAAAAGGTCGAGTATATATATACGTATATATAAATCAAAGTACTGAAGTACTGGTAACGAATTATTTTGAAAATTAATTAATACATTATGTTTTTTGTTTGTTTTAAACTTGCTTTAAAACTTAGTAGTTTTTAGACAATCTAGTCTATTTCATGATTATAAATAATCTTTGTCCATATATATTTTAAAAGAGACATCTGGAAATGTTCAATATATACTGTAATATACTGGGTGTATACGGATAAGTGTGAACATGTATGGGTAAAACATTTTTTTATTTAAAAAAAATAAACATGCATAATGTAGTAGCATAACGGACAAAATATGCTAGTCGCACTGTTGCATACTATGTCTTTTTCAAAACATTCCTTACTTTATCATTTGAGTAAAAACTTAAAATCACAAAATTTGGAAGCAATATAGTAAAAATTGAGATAATGTAATTTTGCTCATTTTTTTTTAAAGCTTGTTACATGGTTTGTTTATTAACCCTTTCCCACATACAACACATCTGCAGCAGACGACTTTGAACATATCTTTGCAAACAAATATAAAGCTATCTATAATGGAGGTAAAATACAAAGGGGAAGAAGATATTATGGGAAAATTGGAATTGCTTGCATTGAGCAAGTTCTACTTCAGTCAAAATGTGTTCTAAAGATGTCTACAGCAATGTCATCAGAAAGCCTCTACATGGGGTAAAGCAGGGTTTTACACCAGTACAAAATGTTGTGAGTCCTTGGGATGCAGTCATGTAAAATTAGGGAGTCCCTCCCTAAAAAACAGGGGTCCCAATACATGATACGGAGCCAAATGTTTATTGTTATATTATGTGTAAGCTGTACGTTGTTATACATATTCATGATTATTATGATTTATCATAAATATGTATAAAACAGCTTATGAATTTAAAATGTATTATCAAATTTAATTTATGCTACTTTGGCACAGTAATGATATTGCTAAGCTTTTTTTTCTGTCTCACAACTTGTGTACTTTTTGGTATCGTAAATAAAGGAAAAGAAAAATGCTGATTGTTTAAGTTTTTTTAATTACTGGAATTTTCTAACTTTCTTTCCAATATTCTCCTAAACTGACCTACTTTCCTTGCAACATTTCTCCTCAACTTCTAATTCTGGCTTTCTTTTTCCCCATATCGACCGCAAATCCGTTTGTTTTGACAAATTAGCGTCGAGCGTATCGAATAGTTTTCGGACGTGTAAAAATAGCGATAGCTTCGAAGATAGTGTTTTCCGACGACGACGATTGGTCAATTCATGTCACGTGTGTACTCCAGAGCTCCTAATTCTATTATTAGAAGCAGGGAAAACCAGCTTTTTAACATTTGATGGATGTATAATATATTCTGGGCTAGAATTTATGTTCGCATATTCGCGAATTGCAAATTTCAATTTGCCGGGTGAGATTTCAGCCACTAGCATATTATTGCCAGTGAAATTGTTGGACCGAAATACTACGCATTTCTAATCGTCGATCTTTTATGACGTTATTCCATTTCAATTGATAAATGTCTCGCGCACATGCCAATTCAAAGACCCCAATATTGGTGACGTTTACTGCATACATTGAGAACAACAAGTTTTAATTTACATATCGCAAATACGATTGGCTGGAATAGTCACGTGTATATTTGGTTTCCCAATTTTTATTTGTATCTACAGATATCTATGAGTGGCTGGAATAGTCACGTGTATATGTTTGATTTCCATAAAATATATTTTCTCTACGGAGCTTGTATACGATGACTAGATCTAGTTATATTGTACTTTACCTTTTTAATATGATCTTTTTACAGGCATGCGTCCGATGGGACTCAATTTTAATTTTTCAGGGGTTCCGGTTTATCATTTTGTAGACGCAGAAATGCGCGTCCCGTAAAACCCTGCATGGTTCTTCAGCATGGGTTCTACTTCCGTTAACTACGTCACTCACTAGTGAATGGGCATATAACTAAAAATGCATACGCTTGCCGACAAATGAAATATATATGCATTTACTGTTAATTTGATATTTTCTAGAGAATTGATTATCTATGTTGATTCGATAGTATAAATATGACTTCACTGTATTGAAAAAACACGTAGAAGTCATTTTAATATCGAAAAAATACTAGGACTATTTAGGTGCAGCTAATGTGTATTCTAAGCGGAAGTGTAGTTTAACCGTGACTTCCGCCAAAGCAACACGATCGCGTTAACCGCATTATTTTTTGAGAAAAAAATAATTCGTTAAAAAGTGAAATGTCTTTTTGTGATGTCAGCGTCTGTAAAATGGATCGCCTAGGTAGTTTTGTGTGTTTGTTTTTTATTTTTTCATTGTGGTTTTACGCTTTCTTTAAAACATTAGAAACAGTTAACTTATTCATCATCACTGGGTAAACAAACCAGTACTATTCTAGAGAACGTGTTCTTGCCAAAGGACACTCCACCTTAATCGCCGCGACTGAAAATTGAACCCGGGACGACAAATCGAAATCCAAATCCATGACGTTTACCACTCGGCCACGGTGGATTAGTATTTTAGTTTTACATCGATTGCGAAGCAAGATTTCAGCTTATATAAACCACGCTCGGTGTGTGCTTCCTGAAGACTTAACCCTTTACCTCATACGACAATTCTGCAGCAGACGACTTTGAACGTATTTTGTCAAAACATAGAAAATCTCCATAATTGAATGGATAACCTATTACAAAAAGTGGAAAACATTGTGGCAAAAGGAGAAATTGCACGTTTTGTGCAATTTCTTCTTTTGTCACTATGTTTTCAAAACGCCGTCTGCTGCAGAGGCGTCAGAAAGCGTCTATATGAGGGAAAGGGTTAACCAGTAATCGCGCCGTGTGTGGGAACAATGCAATTTCATTAAGATTAGATATAAACTCGCATGCTCGTATATACATGTACGTACATAGAAGTTTTTTGGTATGATTTTAATGAGATTTGGGAAAATTCAGAAGCCACTCATCAGGAGAAACGAACCCGGGATCTTTGGAACGAGAGGCCGACGCTCTTCCACTGCACCACTGTCTTCCAGTGCAGATTATTGGTGAAGTGGAAAGCCGTCTGGCTCGGGTTCGATTCCTGAACGGGTCAGTCCAAATACTTTATAAACAATGGACGTAATCGTTTTTCCTTCGTGGTGCTCTGGATTGGGAGGTAAGCATTACGACTGACCCATTTGTGGCATCTGCCGTTTTTACATGGCATGTCAAGAGGAAATGGGATTCATTATCGATTAATATTATTATACCCACCATTGATTGAAAATAAAGGCAATGTTAGTGCCATTTATATGAAAGATAAAACGTAATTCCGTCTAAACAAAAGGGGCATTAGCCCGTCTCGCAACTTTTCTATGTAATACAAATTGTTTCTACAAAGCATTGAGGGATAAAATGAACAATTGTACATATTAACGAGCACAGAGCTCTAGATAAGGATCGTTTTGCTTGTTCTAAACTCCTTATTTTATCCATTTACCCTATGTTGTGTGTACTCAAAAGAATCGTCTCAATGAGACGATTCTTTTGAGTACCTACAACATAGGGTTTGGTTGGATAATAAGAGAGATATTGTGGTGGAAAGAGCTGCAAAACCCTCCTTATCTGGACCTCTGCCGGACCGGGCGGAGCAATTTAGCTGTATGTCCAAATGCTTTCAAACTGATATTTCCTTTGATACCGATAGGTAGGAATATCAGTCAAAGGTTTTCCAACATTGACACATAAAGTTTGTTTTGTTAGATGGCCGCAAATAATGAAGATCATGATCACCGAGTGCCGGACCAATCTCTGGGCCGGGCTTCTTCGTGTCACGGATTTCACTAGTATATGTATATGTAATTTACACACAAACTTATCTAAATTTTACTAAACTTATCACACTTTTCTCAAATGTTTATGTCATTTACTTAAACTATACTATATGCCTTACTTTACATATGTTAATTGTGGTGCAACAACATTTAAACGTTATATGCAAATAAAAGAATTAATTGAATTGAATTTAACTGAACTAGTATTTGTAATGAATGCATTTATAGTGTTTTATGGCGCATGGACAGCTAAAGCCATTTAGCGCGCATAAAAATTAAAAACATATCATCAATACAAAATAACTTAATTAGAAATGAGAGGTAAATGGTGTAATTGAAATATACTATAAAATGTAGCAGAAATTACACTTGAAGTAGAATGTGTATGAAATGTTTTCTAACGGTTTGTTTTCCTGTGAGAGCGTCAGTAATAATAACTTCCTATAACGTATTTGATTTAATAAACAACTATTTTCCCATTATAGCTGAAATAGTTCCTTGTCCCAAATGGGTTTCTATCATTATAAACACATTCTGTATTTGCTGTTCTATTTGTAAATTGACCTTCGTCATGATACATTTCTGTAAAATGAATTTAAGCGATATCGTTTGTCAGGATTATTTGCATGGTTATTGAATACTCTTTGCAATTCATGACTTAATGTTCGTGTACAATATGCGGTTTTGAAAACGTCTATGTAACATATGGTTACCACTTTCTATGAAAGTATGGTTCTTTTTTTCCAAACAATGTAACACAATGAGAAATTACTCATAGCGAGTAATTGCTCCTTTTGTTACAATGTTGATAAATGTCGCTTGATACAGATGTGCTAAATTGCATCTGCATGTGGGAAAGGGTATCTGCGAAATTGCCATATTACATGACAGGATTTAAGTGGCCCTGACTAGAAACGAAAACTCTATTGTATAGCTGATTGTCAGTAAAGTCATATGCAACACGTATTTTGAATTTGCACGGATTAAAAGGTATCAATTTACATTAACCTTTTCCCACTTACAAACAAACTGAAGCTGACGACTAGACAAGACATGGAAAATCTCTATAAATGAAGGCATGATTACTGAATAATTTTGAGAACAATTTGGCAAAAGGGCAAATTTCATCGTTTTGATGAATTTCTCCCATTGGAACATTCTTTTCAAAAGTCGTCTGTTGCAGAGGCGTCAAAAAGCGTCTATATGTGGAAAATGGTTAATATACTGTACATGAGTTTAAGCACAATTTGTTAATAATAACGACCAGGATCAGTGTGTATGTGGCTGCACGACTTGAGATTGTTAAGAAGAAAGATCTCAAATTACCTTAATTACCAAATTACCTTAAATTAATTGTCACCTTAGAACAATAATTGTCTTTCTTTCATATTTGTTTGTCTTCAATATATCTTAATTAACACCCTATTTCCTTTTCTTTTCCGTTCGTTTCATTTTTTCATGTGAAGTATTGTATATTTAGAATATTGTATTTGATTGTATGACGTTGTACTATGTACAATTCAAAAGAAATAAACAATGTTCTGTTCTGTTCCGTATCGACCTTCGGTATTTCGCGACCAACAACGATCTAGATCAGCCTGCACCTCACAAATGATAATAATTTAAATATCCGTGGAGTTACTTTAAACTATGAAGGAAGTTTCGGATTATACAAGTGTGTACTATGATTTAACCCTTTCAATGCTGTATTTTTTTCAAATTAATTTGTCCAGCTTACAGAAATCCTCCATAGAACGTTTGCAACTTGATCGGAAGTTTTCTTTTCTGCTTAAGACCAACTGTCATTTGAGCCGTCCCGCGAGAAAACCAACATTATGTATTTATCCAGATCAGCCTGCGCAGTCCGCGCAGTCTGATCCGGGCCGACACATTCCGTCTCAGGGATTTAGTGGTATAGAGTAATGATTCCTGAAACAGAAAATGCACAGGAGGCGAAAAGTGTCTGTCTGGGTTAGTCTGTTGCAGCATGCTTATGCTGATCCGTGTCGATACTTTACGCAGACTCTATACAGTGTAAGTTGAATTAATCCGAATCAACATTTATTTTTCCCTTCTCGCAATTCTGTGGTTTTAAGTAAATTAAGTTTATTTCAATAAATTATTTGTGATTTGACTTAAATCCTCAGTTCAAGTCAACTAAATTCACATCAATATATATTTCTTGTGAATTATCTAAAATCCTTATTTTAACTTAAATTGTTTCATTCTAATATTATTTCTACTGGCTTGTCTCTGATCTTACGTTTACTTTATAGTAACATGTATTCATATCGATATATATATTTTGTAACATGTCTGAAATCTTTAAGTAATATCAATTCAAAAACAAGTCTTTAGTTGAACTAAAATAAGTTATTTCCAAAATATTTTTTGAGGCCTTTGTCTGAAAGTTTACTTGGAAGTATAATTATTTCATATCAATATATATTATGTTACTTTTCTGAAAAAAATCAGCTCAAGTATTATCAGGGACACATAATTGTGCCATCCCGCTAGCAAAACAACATTGTGGACTCTGCGTAAAGTATTGACTCGGATCAGCCTAAGCATGCCAGGAGGCTTACCCGGATAGACACCTTTCGCCTCTTGTGGATTTTCTGTTTCAGGAATCATTACTCTATACCTCTATCACCCTAAGACGGAATATGTCGGCCCGGATCAGTCTGCGCGGACTGCGCAGGCTGATCTGGTTCGATACATTACGCAAAGACCATAATGTTGGTTTTCTCGCGGGACGGCTCAATTATAAGATCGAGGATCCTGGTAATATCAATGCGTACCAATGTATGTCCTGTGACGTATCTCAAATCTTTAGTGAAACCAGAGACATTGATACATATATATATACGTTCCTGGTTTTATCCTTTCTCACTTAAATACGCTATTCGACGTATCTTGAGCAGACTACGTTTGAAAATAGTGTGGAAAAAGAAAACAATGATCACGATGAGCAATTTCACTTTTGCCAAAATCTTTTTCAACTTTATTCAACGAATATTCTTTCATTGATAGAGATTTTCTATAAGTTTGTCTACAAGATTTCAAAGTCGCCTGCTGCAGATTTGTTGTATGTGAGAAAGTGTTAATAAAGGTTATTTCAATATATCTCAAATGACTTGTCTCGAATATTTAGTTTAATTAAAATGTATCCATACCAATATATCTATCGTACTTGGAAACATTTATCTTCGACTGGCTCATATGTAGGGTTCTAAAGAAATCTGCCATAGCTGTCGTCCAAATGTTGGTCCAATAATAGTCCAGTAATTCCTCGGCAACTCAACCTCGTCACTTTTTCACTAGGTAAAATACCAGCAATATTTGAAAATTACTACACAAAATATTAAAACACGTCAATGTCAATTTTAATTTCCCACGGAAATGATTATAGAGCAGGCGGTTGTTGTTTGTCCAGATATTTTGTGTTGACGAGATCCTTTAACAAAATCCGATTTCATAAATTTCCCAGAGTTCAAATTAAGTCTTTCACGTACCTGGGAACTGTTTTATGATGTCATTGTTTGTCACGGTAATATCATATGAAAGGTGCTGATTTCTATTCCTGTGAATTGAATATAAATAGGTATGGAATTGGACAGCTATTACTTAGTTGTATACTTTATTTCTAAAAATAGATAGAGAGATTAGGATCCATAAATAGTTAGTTGACACGCACATAGTTGCATAGTTGTACATGCATCTTGACAATCGATATTAGTGCGCGTCTATTGATTTGGGGTCTTTTTGCGTAACGGAACAGAAACTAATTTATTGACTATTGCAACATACATTATATTCATATTCAGATTATGCATTAACTTAACACTTTCCCACATACAACAAATCTGCAACAGACGACTTTGAAAATGTCTACTCAAAGTTGAAAACATTGTGTCAAAAGGAGAAATTGCTCGTTTTGAGCAATTTATCCTTTTGTCATAATGTTTCAAAGTCATCTGCTGCAGAGGCGTCAGAAAGCGTCTATATGAGGGAAAGGATTAAATATTTACAAATCTCATCATACGAAACGTGCCTATAAACGAATTAAATTAAATTAAACTAAGGTAGATAAACAAATATAGAATATTTATTATATATTTCTTTTTCTACGTTTAATTGCCAAAAATATATTATTAGCTGGGTTAATCAATGCATTAACCCTTTCCCTCATACCACAATTCTGCACCAGACGACTTTGAACATATTTTGTCCAAAAATGGAAAATCTCTATAATTGAATGGATAACCTATGACTAAAAATGGAAAACATTGTGGCAAAAGGAGAAATTGCTCGTTTTGAGCAATTTCTTCTTTTGTCACTATGTTTTCAAAATGCCATCTGCTGCAGGGGCGTCAGAAAGAGTCTATATGAGGTAAAGGGTTACGAGTGTAGTTTATAACAGAAATTTGGTAAATCGAAACACATTTTAGCATACACACGGTCCCCACAAAACCGTCACTGATCACCCATGAGCTATATAGATGGTGCTGATTTGATCAATTCTATTTCTTTTTCTTTATTTCAGCAACTTTGTACAAAGAGCAAAAACATAAGGTAATTAAATTTCTACTTAAACTTTAGCATAGCATATGACGGTAAAGGCAACTTATAGATCGAAAGCCCAGGGACTATCAATTCTGATGGACCTTTGCTAGCCCTATCAATTTCGATAGACCATATGGCTGGTGTTGTAGCGAAAGAGTATCCGACTCGGGTGTGATCCCCAGACAGGGCATACATGTACCGAATATTTTAAAATTGGTGGTAATGGCTTGCCCTCCTTGGCGCTCTGCGTTGAGGAGTTAGTATAACGACTGACTGGCTGGTGTCTTGATAAATGGACCAGTAGATCCGGAACCGTAACAAGGAAACACCGTGATATAGCTGAGAAATTGTTGAAAGCGGCTTAACACATCATACAAACATACACATTAAAGAAGGCTTTTATGAAAATTAAAATTTAGAATCTCGAAACCTATTATTTACACTCGTCTCGGGAGTATGGATATTTGAGTATTTAAGATCAGAGATTTAGATGTGTACAAACTCCATAGTCATTGACAAGCAAATTCCATTAAAACATGTTTTCAAAGTGTCTATACTCAACACGTTATTGAAAACATTGACAAAGGACAGCACGATCGCAGATTGTGTATAGCCATGTGTCATTTGACTTTATATCATACTATGTAAATATGTATATATATGTATACAAATAACGGTGATTTATAGGCCCATAGGGCCGGTCGTGGTTATTTTCTTTGTTTTTTATCATATTGTTTACCAGAATATGTTTCACACATGTTACGTTAATAAACAATTTCTTATCTTATCTTATCTATAAAAACTATACAGAGACTTGGGTTTGAAATGGGATAAAAAGAAAGGTGAAACAAAAACTAATAATCAGTGAATGAAAATGTGCAAAGCAAGATATTACATGATGAAGAAGCTTAACTTTGATAAAATCTATATTCTAATTCCTAAGCTATTTTAACATCAATCTATGAAAAAAGCTTTGTTGGTGTTCACGAATGAAAAACAAATCCTAATCTTAAGTTAAACCCCTTTACCACAGGCACCAACTAGGCAGAAAACGACTTTTAACAAGTTCAAGTTCTTTATTTGCATAACATTTTACATGTTGTTGCAACATATACATAATAAACAATTGTATAGCAATACATATAGTATATTAGTTTCAATAGATGACATGTGATATATAATATTCGAGAAAAGTGTAATTAATATTAAAAAGTACAAGTTGACTAATCTTAGATTGGTTTATTTTATTGATTTAAAATAGCAACTTTTTCGGATTTCTATCCGTCTATGGTACTTTTTTAGATTCGCGTTTAGTATTTAACCATGTATATGTATTTACTAAGTTTTCGTAATATACTTAATTTATACAGCGATGGCCAAATATGATAATATTTTGGAAGTAAATTGATTCTTAGTCTGTGCAATAATTTGAAAAATATATATTATTGAAATTGTTATTGTTGAATACATTTGAAAACAATGTGGCACAAGGATCATTGTTTACTTTTGAAAAAATGGTTTAAGTACAAATCATTAACTCTGAAGACAATTCTACGTGTTTGGCATGGTGGATACAGTTGTACTACGTTGCTTACAATGTCCGTTTCCCCCCTTTTGACATTGTTTTTAAATTCCATAAACCTACGTTCTAGTTGAAATTTCGAAGAAGGGTCCGGTAATTCGGGTGATACTCGATGCATATACACAGTATACGGTAGTGAAAGCACAATTCAATACAAAGCTTGTCAATAGTAGTAATGGCTACCCTCCTTCGCGATCAGGTTTGCGGAGTTAGCATTACGACTGACTGTCTGGTATCAGAATAAATGGATCAGTAGTACTAATAATAGTACCCAGGAAACGCCGTGATATAACTGAATAATTGTTGAACGCGGCGTAAAACATCAAACAATAAATCAATCTATATTTCTCAATTATCTTACGAAACGCCTGTAACAAAAGTGTCACAAACGTCTGAAAGCCCGTTTTTTACGGCGACTCTCACTTATGTAATCGATCAGACTTTTGGGGGAGAAGAAAAGCGGATCAACGCGTTTGACTGATCTGATAAAGTTAAAAATAGAAACGCATGTAATTTAATACTATTATCATATATTACATCATGATCTTATTCGTTCCATAATCGGAGTATTTAACATTTATGTAAATTTCCTTAAGAGGATATTCGATAGAATTAGCGGGTATTATGTAACTAGTCAACACTTATTTATAACCTCGATTTGTTTGCCAACAAACAGCACGGCGTCGCGGTCAATTTGGCACCATACTGGGTAATGAAACAAACCACGGGCATTTACATGTAGGTATACGTTATATACCAACAGAGAATCTATAAATATTTAAACATGCTTCTATCTTCCATTATGTGTTCCTTCTTTCTCACTACATTTTTTTTTCTTCATTTTTTCTCAATTTCTTTCTGTTATTGTTTTCATTATAAAGCCTTTTGTTGCTCTCTGATTACGATTTATAATGTAGTGCAGAGCCGCTTTTATGTATAATGTACATACTCATCATCGAAATAAAATAGTTTATTACAATATAAATAAAATGTATAATTACAAAAGTACATAGTACGATATATTTACGTCTCAGACAATGTGGTCGACGTAGAAATAAGAGAAACTCCTTAACCCTTTGATGGATGAATTTTCACTTTTCTAGCTTTGTATTTGGACGAGTTGATACCCAATTCGAGAAATATCAAGCTTGATATAAATGAGCCGTCCAACAAAAAAAACACATTATGGACTCTGCGTAAAGTATCGACCCAGATCAGCTTAAGCATGCCGCACAGGCTTACCCGGATATACACTTTTCGCCTCCTGTGGATTTTCTGTATCAGGAATAATTACTCTATACCTCTATCCCCCTGAGACGGAATGTGTCGGCCCGGATTAGTCTGCGCGGACTGCGCAGGCTGACCTGATCGATACATTACGCAGAGGCCATAATGTTGGTTTTCTCGCGGGACGGCTCAAATGTTGATTTGGAAAGCGCGAATGTGTCGTTTAGCCTGACTCTATACCGGTAAAATAGACTTCACGAGTTCGGTTCCAGCTGTCAAAAGAAATCCCACATATACGATATATGCAGCAGACGACTTTGAAACCATTTAGGCAAAACTATGGGAAATCTCTATAAATGAAAGTATATTGAGTGAATATAGTTGTAAATACATTGTTGGCAACAGAGAAATTGATCATTATGAGCAATTTCCTCCTTTGCAACAATGTTTTTGTTTTAATTCATCTGCTGCAGAGGCGCCACAAAGTCTATGTATGTATGAAAGGGTTAACAAGCTAACGTCTTTAGATGATATGTGTTTGTTTCGGAATTCAATTGTGGTACACATTTGCAAAAAATTCAATAGCCCCATAGGCGCTGTAATGTTGGGTTAAGTCACGATACGTTTCAAACCGGGCACATTTAGAACGAACATACCTATTTATGGACTTCAACTATGAAATATTCCCTTTAAAGTAAAACCTTTCATGATTAACCCTTTCCCTCATATAGACGCTTTCTGACGCCTCTGCAGCAGACGGCGTTTTGAAAACATAGTGACAAAAGAAGAAATTGCACAATACGTGCAATTTCTCCTTTTGCCACAAAGTTTTCCACTTTTTGTCATAGGTTATCCATTCAATTATGGAGATTTTCTATGTTTTGACATAAAAATGTTCAAAGTCGTCTGCTGCAGAATTGTCGTATGAGGGAAAGGGTTAACTACTTCCCCTGCAATACGCGACATTGAACAACATATGCTTATAACGCTATCGGCGTTCACGATCACTGCCCTGCAAGAACAGTCTGCATAATAGTGAAGTATAATCTCGGTTAACATTGCTGGTTGCCAGTCGTTGCGCAATCTTGTTGATTGAAAGGTGATGCTGACATTTGAAAGTTTATTAGTTTGCATGTGTGTTTGTTTGTATAGTGTTTTACGCCGCATTTAACAATGTTTCCGTTATATCGCGGTATTTTCTGGGTAAGTTACAAGGACTATGTGTCCACCGGCGAGTCTGTCGTAATGCTAACCCCGAAATCCTAAATGCCAATGAGGGAAAGAAACAATTACTATCACGTTTAAAGTGTTTAGTAGCATTTGTAAGAATGCAGCGGGGAAAGGGTTAATACCTGTATTCAGAACGAAGAGAGTTTTGTTGTGAAACATCATGTAATTAGAGAGAAACTACTTGTGGCTTTCAGACATATCTAACAGCTGTTCAGACTGTTTCATCCAATTAAGAAATAATCGGAAAGAAAATGAGAAACATAACATTTCTTGAGGATTATTCTATCTGATCTCGCCGTATACTCAGTCGGTTATCGATTTAACCTTTTCCCATATACGTCAAATCTGCAGCAGACGACAATGAAACATCTAGATAAAATATAGAAAATCTCCGGAACAGCAGTAGATATGCATGGAATTAAAAATAGTGTGACAAACAGACACGTTCCCTCATTATGAGCGATTACTCCTCGTACCACAATGTTTTTCAAATGTAGTCTGCAGGATATTTGGCAAAAATGCGTCTACACTTGGGGAAAAGGGTTAAAGAAAAACAAACGTTTGAAGATTTTTTACAGTGGAAACATGTCTTAATTATTTATCAATTGATTTATTTTATTTTAAAAGCTTAAGAATGTTTTCAACAGTATTTTAATTTTAATATGTGCAATTTCCCCCGTTGCCACACAGTAACTACATTTGAGCCGTCCCGCGAGAAAACCAACAGTATGGCCTCTGCGTAATGTATCGACCCAGATCAGCCTGCGCAGTTCGCGCAGACTGATCCGGACCGACACATTTCCATGAAAAAAATAATCTATTACAGATCTTGAAAGAAAGGGAAGGGTGCTTTCCATTTTCTTCTACATTTTGTAGTAGAAATTCGTCTGTGTTCCGGAAATGATTGAACTATATATTATTGGTGTTTCTATCGTTGCTAGTTTTAGGCGAGGAAAAAGTGTTGAGTAAAACAAAGGTGTCGTGATACATATTAAGTACCTCCTGTGGAAATTAGGTGTTTTGGGGAAATACGTGAACCCTCGCGTTCTATGATAGACAACGTGAACGATTTATTCGATAACGAACATTACCTAGAAACATATCAACACCATCATATCATTTAGCCACGTCAGTGGAAAGTCGACATTTCCGAGGTTGTTGTAACAAAACTACCAGATTGAATACATCGATGATCACTGTTCGGTCATATTTGCTCTTCATAGGCTTCTGTAACGCTTACATCGAGAATAAATGGCCCAGATAGAAGACCATGATCAGACTTCGCGGAAGTGCACACTGATGTTGATCTTCTTTTGTCCTAAAGTTCCGAATTTCGGAATTCGTGTGACGTTGCCCAAGTTTGAGAATATATACTTCCATTAACTATGTATCACCTCTGTTTAACATGGCAATGATAGTCTCATTGGTTCATAGCGATTTCTTAATAATTTCATGCTGTTGTCCACAGAAGCTGACTGGACAGATAACGGACAGAAGAGATCCAGATCAGGCTGCACACGTCGCAACGTCAAGAGGATTATATTTCGTGCACACATTTACGTATTCCGTCAAATGTGTACGAGTATATCTACCGCTGTCCTATGGCATTATAGCAAGTTATTTCATCAGAAATGTATTACCGCTGTTAAATATGGCAATAATAATTCCATTACTTAATATCAAATTCTATAGTTATGTTATGATCCCCAGAGGCTTATATGAAGATTGAACGAACAGATGTCGACCAGAGAAGATCCTGTGGCGCTCACTGATTTGAATCGTCGCTTATTGCAAAGTCTCGAAGTTTAGATTTCGAGACGGTGGGTTTTCCATCACAAATGTATTACCACTGTTAATTATGACGATACTATTCTCATTGCTTAATAGCAAGTTATTCCATCAAAGGTTTATTACAGCTGTCTAATATGGAATTATTATTCTCATTGCTTTATAGTAAATTCTATACAACTTTTATGTCGTAATCCGCGGGAATCCGATGAGAACAAAATTGATCTCCCACATTCTATAATGATTTACCTAATAGAAATAGAACTCAAACAGTGATACACACTTCAGGGAAATTTTACAAACATCCTACGATAAACCTTTTGTTCTCGTTCAAACGTTACAGAAACTTAGGAAGGGAGTTTATGACAACAGATTGATCGTACTAGCAAGTCGCGTACCAAGACAAATGCGTACAACTCGTCCGGAAAGATAAAACAAAATGTATCAAACACTGAAGGCTGAGTGAGGATTGATTCCGTCCGAAAATGTCAGTAAATCTGCATTTAGATATGGATGGCACTTAAAATGTTAATATTTCGTCTGAGAAAATAAGAAAATAATAATAATACTGTATCATATGAGCCGTTCCGCAAGAAAACCAACTTTATGGCATCTGCGTAATGTATCGACCAGATCAGCCTGCGCTGTCCGCGCAGACTGATCCGGGCCGACACATTCCGTCTCAGGGGATAGAGGTATAGAGTAATGATTCCTGAAACAGAAAATCCACAGGAGGCGAAAAGTGTATGGCTGGGTTAGCCTGCGCGGCAGGCTTAGGCTGATCAGGGTCGATACTTTACGCAGAGTCCATAATGTTGATTTTCTCGCGAGACGGCTCATATTATTCCGTTGATTTGTGTCTTTGTATGGTGTTTTAACAACAAGTTTTGAAGTGATATCACGTGCATATCCTTGGTCACTTACCAGTACATCTGATCCATTTAGCCTAACACCAGCGAGTATGTCGTAATGAAACATCTACAACCCTGAGCACCAAGAAGAAGGGAAGGCTTTTACTACCATTTTTTAAAGTCTTTGGTATGACCAGGCCGGGGATTGAATCCGCAATCAACCGCACCGAGACTGATAACATCGTTGAAAGAAAACAAGGACAAAATAACAAGCATAGCAGCCGTGTCTATTTGTAACTACCGATCAGGATTGCAATTAATTTATTATTACGCTTATTAAGAGCTTATAAGTGTGTTATCTAGTCACACAAGCTTCGTAGAATCTTCGAATTACCACTTTGGTCATAATTGAATATACGATATAACTACGTTAACGTTTTCCCAAGCTCCAGGTCATATAACCCGTCCAATTTGTTATCGGCTTAGAACGGTTAAATGATAATCAATATTGGATAATTCCTTATCAATATGTAGCATGGATAACACGAGCATGTGCTTACTCGTTATATAACTCAAACTAATTCCGCAGAACCACATAACTGCTGCTGTTATGTTTTAATTGATACACTTTCACCAATGGTTTGCTTTTATAATACTCATTCAAGTGCAATGGAGTTAAGAAGCTGAACATACATATATGGATAAAGTATAAATGGAGGGATTCCTTGAAAACGTCGATAGCTAGAAGTAATGTATGGGCCCCTTTCGTCTTCGAGTCATCTCAAGTTAACTTTACGTCTATGAAGCAAAGAATACGATACACCACTCGTAGTATGCAATGATCACCAGTAATATTAAACTTTCCGAAGACCGATTTTCACTAATCTTATTTAAACCAGAACTAAATTTCGCTGCTGTAACGAACGCTCATACAAATCAGATGACTTCCTAGTACAGGATGGCTAAGAATGACCTTTGCGTAAGCCAATCAAATAGTCGCCTACAAGCTCGTAAGGTACCAACGAGTGAGATAAAACACATTACAGAGAAGCGGTGATGATCGAGTGTTGCGATTGTATAGCAACCTATTTGATAATTTTCGAGCGTTTGGTTGTATCGTGCGATTTCATTGGAATGATACATGAGCACCTGTTAAAGACTATTTAGGGTCAATTCGAGATGACCTATTATGCGGTATCGTCAGATCGAACAGAGGCACAGCAAAGAAGATTTTATTTATGTCTGATTTTAATGCGATGGCCAACATACGCACAGCGATAATTCTTGTCTGATTTAAATAGAGTCCCAATATACTGTACGCACAGTGAAGTATTTCCGTCTGATTAAATGAGATACCAATATACACACAGCGGAGTATTCTGGTCCGATTTCAACGAAAGTGCCAAATATACGCACGGCGAAGTATTCTGGTCCGATTTACATGAAAGTGCAAAATATATGAACGGCGAATTATGCTGGTCCGATTTACATGAAGGTATTAGATATACGCACGGCGAAGTAATTCGGTCTGATTTTGATGAGATAGTATTTTCACGTAACGCGGTTCCTTGGATCTTCTTCTATTATGTTCTAATTAACTGAATGAAATAAACTCCTGAAGTGATAATCATATTTCATACCTGTTTTAACAATGTTTATTCACGTGCACGCTATGCCGTCTTTGATCAGCGATTTTCGATTGATCCCTTTGGCAGACTTTGAGATTACATAATATCCTTTCCCACAAAAGTGTGTGTATATCACGTGACTTTGACGTCACAAATGCTACGGCGGACAGATATATTTTACTTCGGTTTAGATGTAAAAACAAAGGTAACTTTTTTATTTCTTCATCATTTTTAATGAAACATTGCGCAGACTACGCCGCTTACAGAGCCCTATCTCCGGTTTTTCAACGGAGTTTATATAGTGGTTTAGTTTCTTCAAACACTTCGATGAACCTGTTCTCAAAATTTATTAATATTGCCAACAACCGGAGCGTTATCAAAACAGGTTCGTCGAAGTGTTTGAAAAAACTAGACCACCAATAAAACTCCTGTAAAAACCCGGAGATAGGACATTGTAAGCGGCGTAGACTGCGCCATGTTTCATTAAAAGGGGTGAAGAAATAAAAAAAGTTACCATTGTTTTTACATTCTTATCAAGAGCAATTATTGCTGTCTGACCATGCAAATATGAAGTCAATAGTCACGTGGTGTACACAGACTGCACAAATACCAACTCATTTGCAGACCACTTTGGAAACGGGTATTTCGAC
Organism: Serripes groenlandicus; assembly: GCA_031761405.1. Classification (NCBI taxonomy): domain Eukaryota; kingdom Metazoa; phylum Mollusca; class Bivalvia; order Cardiida; family Cardiidae; genus Serripes; species Serripes groenlandicus. The sequence continues at coordinate 70,829,175 of JASEVX010000001.1, forward strand.
AAAATATGTCATATGAAAGTATAAGTATCGAATAGAGTAGAACACATTGTGAGAACATATGTATTTATTTATTTATTGAGCTTTTACGTCGCTTTCAACAATATTTCAGTTATATCACGGCGACAGTTCACTTATTAATGATCCCTGGGTAAACAAACCAGTACTAGGCTAGAAAATGTGCCTTGCCCAAGGGCATTCCAACATGACCGTAGTGCCGCGACTGGGAATCGAACCCGGGACACCCGGTTTCGAAATCCCCGACGCTAACCACTCGACCACAGCGGATTCCTGTGAGAAAAGAAGTGACTTGCTGAAAGTGTTCCAAAGTCGTCTACTGCAGATAAGTAAAACATGAGTATGTATGTGGGAAATGGTTAGACCAATGTTCCACGGATATACCTAGTTGCAAACATACGTTTCCCCAGAATCATTACTTCAGAATTGAATCGTAACTTTCTATTTAAAGCTGTTTTGTAGAAAAATCAAACACGCTGCATTAATAGATTTGTAGCTTCTTTTCAATCAACTGACTACTTTTCCAACACAACCTGACCCTTATTGACGACATACAGATGGGAATTGTAGAACAACCCTATGTGATGTAGTAGGCACTATTTCTTAACCCTCCCCCACATACAACAGTTTTGCAGCAGGAGGCTTTGAAAACATCCTCGCAAAAATATGAAAGTTCTCCGAAAATGAGACTTTAATCATTAAATAGAGTTAAAAAACTTGTGGCAAATGGAGAAATTGCTCATTGTACCGCCATGGTTTCTGCTGCAGATGCGTCAGAATGCGTCTACAAGTCGGAAAGGGTTAACTATGACACATTTAACACAGCCTATAGTTTGGTTAGTCCTTAAAGTTGATATCATAAACACTGTATTGATCGCCAAATGAATAGGAACGGTACTCGACGAAATTCAACCTCAACATTATTATCTGAACGGGTCCGCTATAGCTCAGTTGGCAACGACCAATGCAATCCCAGCATGATCATTATTTTTTTTGATGTGTTTAGGAACATGCATCTAGTGTTATTTCTTTTCCACCAATCGGCCTAAAAGAACGAGGTTGGGAAAGGCAGCCAGTTGCCTGAGAAGCATTTTGTTTGAGAAAGGCAAGAAGCTTATGGGAAGGTACATGTAATTGACATACGTGATATAACTGAAAATTGGTTGAAACTGTTAACACCATCATATAACTCCATCCTGCATCTGGACTCGCCATCATTCATAATCGACGAGTATAAACATAGTTAATCTTATCTTATTATTTTCAAGTGGAAAGCGAATAAAATATATGTATACCGAAAAGTTACAGGTTGATCTTGGTCGCACATGTAATTATAACTCGTGCAGAACACAGTCGACTGATGTTGTTGACCGCGACGGTGGTGTAGTGGTTAAGCGTTCGCCTCGTGTGCGGGAGGGTGCTGGTTCAATTCCCGGTCGGGCCTTACCAAATATTTTAAAAACTGTAGTAAAAGCTTTACATTTAACCATGTACAGCACCAATCTTACCTTTTATCTTGTCATCTGTCAACTGACTGAGCTGAAAATATAAACAAAAATAATATAAGTGATGTAATTATAACATAATATGAGTATAGGTGCTACCTATTTCGGGTAAATATTTATTATATGTTGTGATCGGTGAATAATTCCCCGCGAACTGCAGTTAGCCCATTGCTTGCAGCACGATCAGTTATTTACGTCAATTACCAGTCCTACCGACCTAAGCAAAGAAAATAAAATCATCACCAGGTTAAGCTTATATTTAACTTTAAAATATAGCCAAGATTTTAAATCCATGAAATTATGATGACAGGTACAACAAATAATCAACTTGCCCTTCATAAAGAACTTCAAATAAAACGATTCCATAATTTACGGAACTACATTTGTGACAAGTCAAACTAACGTTTCCTATAATTTTTGTCGTTTTCCTTTTGGTAATTTATTCATCATTTGCGTTACGCTAATAGAATAACGTCATATGACAGGAATTTGGATTTATAACTTCCGGAAAGTCAAAAAACCCTTATGAGTTGTTATTTGAACTCGTTTTAGAAATAGACGAAGTACGTTTTACAACCTTACTATTCATAGGTTTCCAGCATTGAGCCGTGATGTCACTTGAAACATAATACGGTTGGCTTCTTGAAAAAAAAATCCATGACTTTTTGGAGAACAGTGCAGAATCTGATCAGACTTCGCGGATGACAAATGACTTATGGCTTTTTGCAGAGCTCCGCTGAAATCAAGGCGCGACATAAATATGTTCACTGTTAACATTCACAACGAGACGTTCTTTTGCGTGACGTTGGTCTAAGGTTCTCGGAAAAAAACCAAGAACCAATCATTTGATAAAGGAAAGAAATCTGATCATGTCGTTTCTTGTATTGTCAGTATGATAATTTACTATCTTCCTACATAAATCACACGACCAATAATTGAAAATGTAGACAAATTCGAAATAGAACCTCCATCGATGAAAGACGTCTTGTTGTCTCACAACTTACAGTTAAGACTGTTTGTGAATATGCACAGTTTGAATTGAACTTCAAAAGTAGTCGGTACTTGTGATCAAGTTTCATAAAATACATTCACATTTGCAAGCGCAAATTTATGCAAAACATTACACGCAAAAAATCCGTATTTGCTTAGCACAGAAACGATGCCAAACATGGTAATGATATGTCATGTCAAAAAAATGATATTACATAATTCAAAATAATGATATTACATCATTCAATATAATGATATTACATCATTCAATATAATGATATTACATCATTCAATATAATGATATTACATCATTCAATATAATGATATTACATCATTCAAAATGCGATAGTACGAAGTCATTCACAAGCTATTCATTAGTTGTATTCATGTTTAAAATGTGATTATAGAAATTATTGAAATGTAAATAATGTGTCATGTTCTGTCATATAAGCTATAACACGTCTAGGTATGTAATACAGGTAAACTTATATTGACGTAACGTTACGAGGGTTTGTATTGTGCTACTCAGAGTGTAGGAACATTGATAGCTCCAATACTTGTGGCAGAGGCTGCACAAGATATCGGTTCCAGCAGTCAAATGCCTCGATTCTAGAAGGGATTCTAAATCAACACATTTATTACGCAGGAACTATAGAAATGCATGTAATATTAGCTATAACAGTTGGAGCCGTCTGTAAACAATGAAATTAATCTGGACAACGTAACCTATATATTTATAGAATTACCTGTATTTTATTTATTTATTGTGATAAATTATTCAGTTAGGAAAATACCGAAAATTAGTTCGATCCGTTAGAAATGCCATGCCTGTGTCCTTGACCAAATGCCAAACATAAACAACTGTTGTAAGACCAGTGACGTCATTATTTGATAAGATAAAGCTTAATGTAGATGCTCATTACATAAATCTAGAAACGCATAATGTTGATTAGTGAGCATCCTCGGTACCCAGGCTATTCGTTAAATATATGATACCCTGGGCAAATTGGCAAGCGAAACTTCGTAAAGCATGCACCACGATTTCCTCCGTAATTACACTGTCATTTTCGTAACGCATGAAGTTTGTGTCATGCGGCCAATCAAGCGGCCGCATTTCACCTCATAAAATATTCATGAGTACGAGATTTGTACAGCCAATTTGCCCAGGGTATCATATAGTTTATGAATAGCCTGGGTACCGAGGATGATTAGTGAGATGCTTTATGTATAGCGAGAACATTGTTAATGATATAAGTAGTGTTAACCCTTTCCCTCATATGACATTTTTACAGCAGACGACTTTGAACATATTTTGTCAAAACATAGAAAATGTCTATAATTGAATGGATAACCTATGACTAAAAGTGGAAAACATTGTGGCAAAAGGGGAAATTGCTCGTTTTGAGCAATTTCTTCTTTTGTCACTATGTTTTCAAAAAACCGTTTGCTGCAGAGTCGTCAGAAAGCGTCTATATGAGGGAAAGGGTTAAAGACAAAAACAATCTTAGCGTTTTTGTACACCAGGAACTGTCTTCGAATTAATGTTTGAACGCCTGGCGAACGATACAAATCCCGGTCAGATTGTTTGAAATCACAGGTTATAAACTCGACCTAAATATCCTATGGTTTGTATTGCAGGAGCTTGGATGTCCTATGGTTTGTATTGTAGGAGCTTGGGGGCAATTGTATGTTAGAAGTTACTGCTAGGACAATTACATCTCGCGAACATCACGGGAATCAAGTAGACAGATGTGGCGGTCAATTTAAATGATATCCAACAAGTTAACCCTTTAAGCGCCGAATTGTTTAAAGTAGACTCTTCCATGTTCAAACTCGGACGACTCTAATTTCATGTTATAGGATTTTTGGAATATTTTTTATTGCAGATATGCAGATTTCAGGTGAGACAGCTCGTTACGAGCTGACTCACCTGAATCTGCATTGTCTTCAAAAAGCTCAATATTGCCTTTGGCGCTGAAAGAGTTAAGACTTTCAGTATACACGAAATGATAGGGTGTTTTCTGTCTAATTGTAACTAACTGTATTATTGGTTTAATCAACCTATCACATTCATTAAAGCAAAACACTGTCTTCGTGTCGTTTCTCCAGAATCGAATCTTCTTTCCACCTTTGCTTGTACTAGACTATGAGCAGGATCGATCACCTTTTATCAAACACGATCATGTAGTCTAGTCTATAATGAAATGAAGAGAGTTGTATATTGACATCCTTTCTGGCAAAGTTTTAAATGATCTGCGTCTTGAAATGTTTCCTTTCTAATTGTAACTAACTGTATTATTCACATTCATTAAAGCAAAGCAGTGTCTTCATGTCGTTTCTTCTTTCTACCTTTGCATGTACTAGACTATAAGCAGGATCGATCACCTTTTATCAAACACGATCATGTAATCTCGTCTATAATGAAATGAAGAGAGTTGTATATTGACATCCTTTCTGGCAAAGTTTTAAATGATCTGCGTCTTAGATGCGTGGTAGGAATGTATCTGCGTACAGTGAAGACTCGGGAGAGTGTGTGCATCCATACAGTCTCACGGCTGATATATAAATCGCTAGATGCGATTCAAAAATATCCAATATATTTGGTGACATTTGTTCTATTAACACAATATTTGAAGTCGAGAACTTTAGCCAAAAGGGATATATACACTTTCACACTATTTTACATAGCAATGATGTAGAACAAAATACGCTAACATGTAACTATTATAGTGTATCATAATTAACAGCAAATTTGCCTCTTGGGAGAAAAAGTGATTAACAAAAACTATATAAACCAATTAGTTAGGAAACTAGAATGCGTGAAAGTAACACGTTCGTGTTTTTTACTCATAATTATAAATACAGCAACCTGATGTAAAACTCTTCGGTATAAATAGTACTACGTCTATTGTATAGTTACGTTAATAGGTAACATCTATGATACTATTTATCTGTTACGGCACAAGTCAAGGGTAAAATGGTGTGTTGATTTATTGGAACTAAACGCCGTTTTCAATGGTTCTTTAGTTATATCACGTTGGACGGTCACCTAACGTGTTTTATCTCGATTTCTCGTACTAATACTCATCACAAAAACATTCCATGCAACCGGCTACCTTTTCCTAAATCCTTTCCCAAATACAACAAATGTTCAGCAGACGGCTTTGGGAACAGAGTGATACAAACCTGAAACATCTCCATAAAAGATGGCTTAATTGTTAAATATAGTTGAAAACATTGTGGCCAAAGGAGAAATTGCTCATCATGAGCAATTTCAACTTTGGCCACAATGTTTTCACAATTCGTCTGCTTATATTGCCTCTGCAGGTGGGAAAGGGTTAAAGAATATTTATTCCATGGGTGGAAGACGAATTACGATTGTCGCATTGAACTGTGTAAATCATCTGCAAGAATGAATTACCGAGCCGGGGTTCGAATACCCGATCCCTGGGTTGATAGCCCTCGTCGTTACCGTCTGAGCTATCGGAGCCCGACCCAAACTGGTTTGTTATGTATGCACAAAGAGTGTAGATTCACGAAAGACGGAGCTGATATACAGGCTGATATCAACCTAAACATTTTGGAATGCCTACGTATAACTAGGCACGTCAATAGCAACCTGGTTTGTATTATATGCATTATACAGTTTATATTAAAGCGAGCATTCTCGTTGGCAATGTCTCACGACAAACTTCAAAGTTTACATCATAATACGAAATTCCGAACTGAAATTAAAGCAGATGTTCACGAAGACAAAGTTAACTAAATAACAAACATATTGCGACCTGAGAGCCATGCATCACTTTAATACGAAAACATTTCACGCGTTGCGTCAAGCGAACATCTAAATCAGACTACCCCGCCTTTGCGCAGAGTAATAAGTATCTTCAATGCTCGCAATCTAGTCGAACAGTCATTATGAAAACCTCTGAAGAAACTCGTGATGACCAAGACCCGAACAGCCACGTGTGCAAGTTAAATTGACATCTTATCACAATCCGCGAAGGTCGGGTCTCGTATGACGAAGCTAGGGTTTCCTAATGACCATTCAACGTGAAGATCAAAATTGTGAAATGTTTAAACGTCTGCAAATATTGCTTAAAGAGACAACAAAGTTAGTAATAAATAGTTCAAAACTATATTGACAGTAAATGGCGAGAATCAGTCAATTTAAAGTCATGAAAGTGTACAAAATGTTGCCTCACTGGTCTATTCAGTAAATGTGGTCTATTAAGTAAAAATGAAACAAACACGATCAATATTTTGATTTTTATTGTACTGAAAAGAGAAATTATAACTCTTATTCTATCCCAGAATGATGATTCTAATTATTTCAAGACAACATTTAAACAGTTTTAAAACTTTGACTATACTATCTATACGCAGGAGTTCAGCATCTTTAAGTATGGCGTTTCTCGACGTGAGTCACAAGGAAGAAAATCTTAGGAAGAAATCAAGAAACATTATACCACCGACCGTGTCTCTTTATTCCCTATAAATTATTTCTGTCATAGTGACTTCATATTTGCATAAGTAAGTAAACTGTTAAAAAAAGCGTATGCTGTTTATATTGTGTTAGAAAATATATCATAAAGTAGAACAGTAAAAACATATCTGACTATGCGTTTGTATAGGCTTCAAAGTATTCGGAGATCTATCAGTAACTTGAATTATTTCCGGATTTAACTACACCATCAATAAATGTATACCGATTGCGACGCATCCGTATCAATGATGTATCTGGACCAAAAAACACAAATCGGAGTATCTTAGAAACTCCCTATGTTCCGTAGTGGCTGACAGAGATATTCCGATTGCTCTAAGCGTGAAATCAGAAAAATGTCTACGTCCAATTTGGTATCATAAAAAAAACGTCGATCCTATCTGCAACCCATTTCCCCCTTTCTGACGCCTCTGCGGCAGACGGCTTTTTGAAAACATAGTGACAAAAGAAGAAATTGCGCAAAACGTGCAATTTCTCCTTTTGCCACAATGTTTTCCACCTTTTGTCATAGGTTATCCATTCAATTATAAAGATTTCCTATGTTTTGACAAAATACGTTCAAAGTCGTCTGCTGCAGATTTGTCGTATGAGGGAAAGGGTTAAATTAAAAATTTAAATTTTCGCTAGAATCCAAACACGTGTGTTATCCGCACCAGTTTAAATTAGCTCCTGGTATATCTATAGTTTGATACAAACTGGTAGGATTATTAAAAGCTCACCAGTAGAACAAAAACTATTGTTTTTTTTTTTTCTTTTTAGTGTTCAACCATGGTTTTACTTTTATAATACACCGAAGCCTGATGAATCGCCTGACCATTTGATATTCTGTTGTTTTTCTTTTGTTTTGTTTACTTTTCATTATTTCCTTTGCACAACACTTATTCCAATCAGACTATTCAATTTGTTCTTATGTTATACATGTATCATTCACAAGAGACATAATAAATATATACCAATGCTTTCTGTATAATCTTTAAGTGCATGTTTTGTACTGTAGTTGTTTTACCGAAATGATCAAGATCAAAGGAGAGAAGACGGAACTGAATCAAATATTGCACATCTCAGGAGAAACAATCAAGCTTAAATGCACCAAGAGTTAACCTGCATTGCTACCAATGTTTGCCAATACTACAACTTTCGTTCCCAAAATACTTCAGATGAAAGAGATAATTAAAACAGTTGGAGCAAATAGTTTGAAGTCTGGTAGATGCATTTATAATTAACGTCACAATTTTCGTGGTTTTTAGCGGAAGTACTATTGTTTTATTGTAAAAGCTAAGCCTGTAGTGTTGCCGGAAATTAAGTGGATTTCATTTGAATCCAGGGGATGTGTGGATTGTCATAAGCGTCTACAACCCTACTCGTGTGCTTACATATTTTAAATCCAGACACCTAACGTGTGAACCTTCGAGTTTTTAAGTAATGTTGAACACGAAACAAATTCATGCTGTCGGTTGTGTGTGTGTGTGTGTGTGTGTGTCTGTGTGTGTATGTGTTTTTTCTATTACCGTTTCTACTGGCTATTACGACACGTATAGAGGACATATGAACGTCGCTCTGCGAAAATCAACCGTTATGCATTCGCGGTCAGTAGATAACTAGATCAGCCATCGCATGTTCGCTGTCCACTGATCGCCAATTAGTCATGAAAGGCTGAAAGAAACTTTTAGCAAGCAGTATGTATTAAGAGCCTTCAGCATGGAAGAGAAGGCAGGTTTCCCCCATTAGTAATTATTGCGAAGAGTTTGGTTTTCCTTGCGCATCGTTCATATTAAGATCAGACTGCGTAGAAACTGTTTAATCGGAAGATTCCGAAAACCGGGATGTGTTTGACTTGGTATTTATGGAAACGCATTAAGTTGCCCGAGGAAAAATACAGGTTTAAGCAAAGTTGCAAGAATGTTAAGCATCACATAGCTAACTGAAGACATCATTGGCATATGACTGAACAAATACTCCCTATCAGTAATTAATGCGATGAGCTTAGTTTTATTTGATTACCGTTCATATAAATATCAGACTGTGCAGAAACCTTTTGGTCGTAAGATTCCGAAAACCGGGTTGCGTGTGACTTGGTATTTATGGGAAGGCATTAAGTTGCCCGAGCAAAAATACGGTTTTGAACAAAGTTGCAAAAATGTTAAGCAACACGTAGCTAAATGAAGATATCATTTGCATATGACTGAACTGATATTGGCAACAATTGTAACGGCAACCAATCAATAATCAGAATACAATTATGCTCAAACTATTTCGTTACCTGATTAGTCGTTTACCTTCTTTTTCAGTAAATAATTTATAAAGAGTCTAAAAATATCATATCGAGATATTTGTTACATTTCTGTGTTCGCAGCTGACATGTGTTGAAATAGTATGAGAAAGTCAGCAATTATCGCCTACGTTTCTTTCATCAGTGTTATCATTGTCTTCAACATGTGCTGTCATGGTACATGCCACAAGGCTTACATGTGTTGAAGTATTGTAACGAATTGGGTTCACCAGTATCTCTGAAGTCATTACTTTTGTATTAACCCTTTCTTAAAGCAGCAGACGACTTTGAAAGTATTTTGTCAAAACTATAGAAACTTTTTATAAACGAAAATATGATAACTCTAAAGGGGTCAAGACAAAGTTCCAAAGAAGTAATTGCTCATCTTGAGCAATTTCTCATTTTGACACAATGTTTTTCTAAAGTCGTCCGCTGCATATTTTTTAAAATGCGTCTGCAATTGGGAAAGGGTTAAATCATAACAGAAAAGGAATATAAACATATAATTGGAAATGGAATCGATAAACGTTAGCGTGATGTCGTATGGGGATGAAGAGTTGATTAACCCTTTCCCTCATATAGACGCTTTCTGACTCCTCTACAGCATACGGCGATTTGAAAACATAGTGACAAAAGAAGAAATTGCTAAAAACCAGCAATTTCTCCTTTTGCCACAATGTTTTCTACTTTTAGTCATAGGTTATCCATTCAATTATAGAGATTTTCTATTTTTTATACAAAATATGTTCAAAGTCGTCTGCTTCAGAATTGTCGTTTGAGGGAAAGAGTTAAGTGATAAAATTTGGTTTCCTTTAAATGTATAATTCTTAATGTGACTTTAACTCTAAACTTTCAATTTTAATTTGAAAAGGGCATATTGTTATTTTAACATAAAATCTCATGTTTCCTACATCTTTAGTTTCCATTGTTATAGACTGTTAATGTTATAAAACTGTTTTAATGACTCACGTTGTCTTTTTCTAGGCATCCTCGGTACCCAGGCTTTTTATAAACTATTTCATATTGTTTATGAGTAACCTGGGTACCGAGGATGCTTCTAGGAAATAAAGCCGATTCACATTTTCATAGGATTTGGACCTGGCCTATTTGATAGCGAAACATGCTTTGTACCTATGAACTCGTGTTTCCCACTTTCTATTTAGTTAAACGTATCATTCCAGCGAAACGCAAGAAGATCAAAAGAGATTTGAGCGCCGCTCTGCTAACTCCAACCCTAAAGCATTTACGACCAATATATGCACAGATCAGCCAGTGCATCTGCACAGCCAGTACGCAGCAGAAGGTTTCAAAAAACTTCCGAAAAAGTTTTCATTTGTATACTGAACTTGGATGCGCAGACATCTTACAATCTTTAATTTACTTAATCTTATTTTTATTTTCTCATCACTAAGTAAGTTTTTCCGCTTAATTCAAAATCACACCAAAAGTCAAAGTTACAAAAGTACTTTTAATTGTTGTCAGCAGTTTTAACAGTTTTGCAATTGAGGTGAGGAATTACGTGACTGTTTAAACTATTATCTGTGAGGTGAACTTTTTTTCTTACACCTTGTTGCTACAATCCGACAAATGGTATATCCATTATTTAGCACGGGAGTTTGAACACACACTCTTAACTCTTTCAGCGCCACAGGCAATATTGAGGTTTTTGCAAACAATGCTGATTTCAGGTGAGTCAGCTCGTAACGAGCTGTCTCACCTGAAATCAGCATTGTTTGCCTTTTAGTTACCAAATTAGTCCAAGACTTTCATAAATTGAGAAATGGACACACCCGATTTTGAACATGGAAGTGTCTACTTTAAACAATTCGGCGCTGAAAGAGTTAATTAGTTGTGGAATTTATAAATGACATGAACCCGGAATACGACAAGTGTTCTTTATGCATTCATGTTTCGTCGTCACTGTAATATTTTGGATTGGGCTTGGATTGGATTTGGATTGGGATTTTGGATTGGGATTGGATTGGGTATATGATTTTGTTTCAAAATTGGTGCTAATTCCTACCTTTTCTTTGTTAATCACAAAAAATCGAAAAAAAAAAAAAAATCATATTCGCACGATCTGGTTACATCTTATAAGTAACTATGTTTTCGCCAATTCTTTGTATTATGTACTCTTATGCGTAGTAAATGACAATAAACATAGGTCATACGTAAATGAAATTAAAAACCAACAATAAAAATAACAAATGAAATACAACATTGTGATAAAAGAAGAAATTGCTCAATGACCAATCCTCTCCCTTTCCCCACACTGTTATCAAGCATCGTACGCTAAACAATATACATGGAAACTGCCCATACCCCTTAACGTGTACATGTTAGTCTAGGCCTACAATTTCCTTAGACTGTTAGACTTTAAGCGTATATCGAGGGCTTGGCGTGAAACAGTTGTAACTAAAATCGGTATTTTTTCACCAAGGTTAATCACCTCGCCATAAAATCTTTATAAGCTTTAAATCATTTTTCTTAGTAAACAATGGAAATTTAGGTGCCATTGCTCGTTCTGAGCAATGGCACCTAAATTTCCATTGTTTACAAAGGGGTCAAAATTGCACCTAAACCAGGGTTTTCAAAATTGGTTTTAAGTTTCACGCCAAGCCCTCTATATATCATGTATTCATATACTAACACGTGTTGTAAGGTATGAGGGATGATGACCACGACCTCTCCATACGTATGGACGTGGTTAATAAAGTGTAGAATTGATGCTACTACATCTCTTATTTTAAGTGAGAAATTACATCGACATGTCTGCTGAATGTATATCAGCGGACACTGAACGCTTACAAGAGGCGACACTATTCACAGACGCAACAAGACACTGAACGCTTACACGAGGCGACACTATTCACAGATGCAACAAGACACTGAACGCTTACACGAGGCGACACTATTCACAGATGCAACAAGACACTGAACGCTTACACGAGGCGACACTATTCACAGATGCAACAAGACACTGAACGCTTACACGAGGCGACACTATTCACAGACGCAACAAGACACTGAACGCTTACACGAGGCGACACTATTCACAGACGCAACAAGACACTGAACGCTTACACGAGGCGACACTATTCACAGACGCAACAAGACACTGAACGCTTACACGAGGCGACACTATTCACAGACGCAACACGACACTGAACGCTTACACGAGGCGACACTATTCACAGACGCAACAAGACACTGAACGCTTACACGAGGCGACACTATTCACAGACGCAACAAGACACTGAACGCTTACAAGAGGCGACACTATTCACAGACGCAACAAGACACTGAACGCTTACACGAGGCGACACTATTCACAGACGCAACAAGACACTGAACGCTTACACGAGGCGACACTATTCACAGACGCAACAAGACACGTCTCATTCCTCCATATGAGCCGTCCCACGAGAAAACCGACATTGTGGACTCTGCGTAAAAGCATCGACCGGATGAGTCTAAGCATGCCACACAGGCTAACCCGGACATACCCTTTTCGCCTCGTATGGATTTTCTGTTTCGGGAATCATTACTCTACAACTATGTACCTGTACCCCTGATACTGCGCAGGCTGATCTGGTCGATACATTACACCGAGTCCATAAAGTTGGTTTTATATTCCCCCTTTACATGTTTACAGTTAACACTTTTATTAACAGTACTTTAACAGGAACAGTCTTTCCAAAGACACTTGAAAACACTTTTCTGAAAATGTATAGACGTAATTTCAAGGGTAAAGTGGAATTTAACGAAATCATAAATCCTTGTCCAAACATCCAGGTTAAACATATGGCATCTCCCCACTTTGATCATTGGAAACTTTGTGTCAGAAATAGAACTTACCTGTTTTGAACCATCCCTCCCTTTGTCACAATGATTATGCTGAACACCTTCGTATATTGTCATGCCCAGCTTTCAGGAAGTGTAAATTTGTAAATTTTGTGTGTTGCCCTCTGTTTTTTTCAAAATGGAAATTTGTTCTTGATTGTCCAGGGATCAGTTAAATACGTTTCACAACAAGCTAAGCAGTATGTACAGTACACAAAGTTAACGTATTCAATGTAAAGTTCTAATCCATGAAGTTGTAAACATAATTTATAAATTTAAGTTAGACATAAGGTTTTAAATATATGGAAAACGAGTAGCTCGAAATCGGGTAGCTCAAAAAACTTTTGAAAAAATCCCTGCAATGAAAAATACGGCAATACGGCTGTCGTGCATCGTCAACATTTCCCTTGTTAACACTCTTCAGGCTACATTTTGCATCGGATATTCATGAACGTTTATCAGAACACCCATCTCCGTCAAATCTTGGACAAGTTCGAAACAGGGCCATTTGAGGTCAAAAACTAGGTCACTATGTAAAATTGGTTGCAAATTTTACTAAGACAGCTTGAATTTTGGTCAGAATGTTTATCTAAATGATATCTAGGCCGAGTTCGAATATGGGTCAAGCCGGTCAAGAACTAGGTCACTATGCCAAATTGAATGGAAATGTTGTTAACACTTTGGAGGCCTTATTTTCAACTTGAGCATGTTGAAACTTTATCAGAATGTTTGTCTTGATGATGTAAGTCAAGTTCGAACATGAGTCATGTCGGGTCAAAAAAGTAGGTCACTAGGTCAAATTGAAGTTAACACTTGTTAACACACTAGAGGCCGCAATTTTTACTAATGCAGCTTGAAATTTGGTCAGAATGTTTATCTTAATAATATCTAGGCCGAGTTCGAATATGGGTCAAGCCAGGTCAAAAACAAGGTCACTATCCAAATTGAATGGAAATGTTGTCAACACTTTGGAGGCCTTATTTTCAACTTGAGCATGTTGAAACTTTATCAGAATGTGTGTCTTGATGATATGTAGGTCAAGTTCGTACATGGGTCATGATGGGTCAAAAAGTAGGTCACTAGGTCAAATTGAAGGAAAAGCTTCTTAACACTCTAGAGGCTGCAAATTGAAGGAAAATCTTGTTAATACTGTAGAAGCCACATCTTTGGCTAAGACAGCTTGAAATTTGGTCAAAATGTTTATCTATATGATAGCTGGGCCAAGTTCGAATATGAGTAAAAAGAAATGAAGGAAAAGCTTGTTAACACACTAGAGGCCGCAGTTTTTGCTTCAGCAGTTTGAAATTTTGTCAGAATGTTTTTAATAATGATATCTAAGACATGTTTGAATATGGGTCATATTGAGTAAGAAACCAGGTTACTAGGTCAAATTAAGGAACATCTTGTTAATACTGTAGAAGCCACATTTTTTGCTAAGGCAGCTTTAAATTTGGTCAGAATGTTTATCTATATGATATCTAGGCATAGTTCGAATATGGAAATCTTGTTAACACTCTAGAGGCCTTATTGTTAACTTGAGCATGTTGAAACTTTATCAGAATGTTTTTCTTGATAATATGTAGGTCAAGTTATGATTGGTCAAAAAATAGGTCACTAGGTCAAATTGAAGGAAAAGCTTGTTAACACACTAGAGGCTGCACTTTTTGCTTCAGTAGTTCGAAATTTTGTCAGAATGTTTGAAGAAAAATCTTGTTTACTCTGTAGAAGCATCTTTTTTGGCTACAGTAGCTTGAAATTTGGTCAGAATTATATCTAGGTCAAGTTTGAATATGGGTCATGCTAGGTTAAAACCTAGGTCACTGGGCCAAATTGAAGGAAAATCTTGTTAACACTCTGGATACTGCATTTTTAGTTTTCTTGATGAAATCTATGTCAAGTTCTAACACGGGTGGTCATGTTGGGTCAAAAAGTAGGTCACTAGGTCAAATTGAAGGAAATTCGTGTTAACACTCTAGAGCCAACATCCCCCGCATTTGAGTACTTTCAGTACTTTGATTAAAACGTCGTGTATTGCAACTCAGCGTGTCGGAAGGGGGTAAATAAAATATTTGACGATAAACGCTCTCCGTTTTAGTGATTTTCGGATACCAAATATTAAATAATATATTTATTAGTATCTCTAGTGCTATCGAGAAAAATTGGCATTGTAACTATTTTATCAACATTTAAACTTATAACGATTATTTCTATTAATAATTTAAATACAATTTAAACCCTTTATCCCACAGAAATAGTTATGCTGTAGATGGCTATGAAAGCATCTAAATCATAGTATAATCACAAATAAACGTCGAAATTATTGTGACAAAGGGGCATTTATGAACACTTCCTCCTTTAGCCACACCCCTTTCAAAAGTCGTGTTCTGAAAATAGGAGGTGTACATGAAAGTTTAAATGAGTCTGCAGATGGGAAATGGTTAACTCTTTCAGCGCCAAAGGCAATATTGAGGTTTTTGCAAACAATACTGATTCAGGTGAGTCAGCTCGTAACGAGTCAGCATTGTTTGTTTATCAAACTAGTCCGGACCTTTATTACATGAGAAATGGAGACGCCCGATTTTGAACATGGAAGAGTCTACTTTAAACAATTTGGCGCTGAAAGAGTTAAAGAAAACGTTGGAAAACCTATAAAAAGTTATTTCTGTTTGAACATTTGAATTTAATTTAAGAGATTCATCATCCAAGTACCATTAAATCCAGAGATAATATCCAATTAATAATAATGTTCGTCTGAAATAAACTAATAAAATATATTCTAGTGCCACATTTGATTAAAGTAGTCCCTTCAATGATCACCATCGGGGTATCCATATTTCAATTAACAAAAATATTGAAAGTATTTCAACCAAAACGTAAACCATGCTGATTTCAGGTGAGACAGCTCATTGTATCTGTATTGTTTACAAATACCTTAACCCTTTCCCACATACGACAATTTTGCAGCAGACGACTTTGAACATATGTTTTCAAAAAATAGAAAATCTCTATAACTGAATGAATAACCTATGACTATAAGTGGAAAACATTGTGGCAAAAGGAGAAATTGCTCGTTTTGAGCAATTTCTTCTTTTGTCACTATGTTTTCAAAAAGCCGTCTGCTGTAGAGGCGTCAGAAAGCGCCTATATGAGGGAAAGGGTTAAAGTATTGCATTTGGCACTGAAATACATAAACTAATTGTTAGAAACTAGTTGCGTCTGGAGTTATATTAAATCTCCGTACCGGAATCCCATAAAGGTTATTTAACCCTTTCCCACATACAGCAAATCTGCAACAGACGAGTCTGAAGACATGTAGTAAAACATTTGCCAAATCTCTATAAATGAAGGTATAATTACTGAAAATAGAAATCATTATGCGCGATTTCTCCTTTTGTCATAATGTTTTGAAAAGTCGACTGCTGCAAAACCGTCACAGAGCGTCTGTATTTGGGAGAGGGTTACTACTAATGGGGCTTCAGTTCTATTGCTTGTCTAAAGATTGATCTAGTTTTTAAAGTACACGTAGACGTAAAGTGAAGGCTCTTGTGAGACAGATGATAACAGCCTTATCTAAATAACAAAAAGAGATGAAAATACTGTTATTGCAACTGTTTGTTTACTGTAATTTGATTGTGAACCGTTAGCTACCGAACCGTTTCAGTGGTTTGTTTTGGGGGATTTTTACCCCGTTTTAAAAACAATTACGGTTATGTCACGACGAACGTTCACTTATTCTTGATCCCTGCGTAAGCAAACCAGTATTAGGCTAGGACATGTACCTTTCCCAAGGGTACTCCACCATGATCTTCGCGACTTGGGATCGAACACAAATCTCCGACGGTAATCACTCACCAACGGCGGATTCCTCTCTCCCAGTGAACACAGGGGTGCTGATCAAGTAGTGAGGACTTTTTTCATATGCACATTACGAGGGGAAAAGTAGGTGCTTTTCTCGTTATTGATTTACGACTATTGTTGAAGTTTATGCGCCATATAACTGACATTAAACGTAGTACTGTACGTGTAGAAACAGTCTCGTCATCTGTGTTTATTAAGGCATCTGTTACCAACCTATACATATCTATTATCTGCAGCTGTTTTTCATGATGTAGTGTTTTGCCCTAGCTATGTATCTGTCTCTGTTTGTCTCTGTATCTGTCTCTTCCGCTCTCTATCTCTCTCTCTCTCTCTCTCTTTCACTCTCTCTCTCTCTCTCTCTCTCTCTCTCTCTCTCTCTCTCTCTCTCTCTCTCTCTCTCTCTCTCTCTCTCTCTCTCTCTCTCTCTCTCTCTCTCTCTCTCTCTCTCTCTCTCTCTCTCTATCTCTCACCGCCTCTCTCTGCCTCTCTCTCTCTCTATGTCTCAATTGTTATCTCTGCCTCGTTATATATGTCTCTCTCTCTCCCTCTCTGTCTATGTCTCTTTATCTGCCTGTCTTTGTCTGTCTCTGCCTGTCCCTGCCTGTCTCTGTCTCTGTCTATGTCCGACTATGTCTCTTTGTCTCTCTGTCTCTCTTGCTGTATCTGTCTCTCTCTCTCTGTGACTATCTCTTTCTCTCCCTCTCGTTCTGTTTCTCTCTGTGTCTTTGTCTTTGTCTCTGTTTCTCTGTCTGTCTCTCTGGCTCTCTCTATATATGTATCTCTCTCGCTCTATCTTTCTCTCTATATATATCTAATTTATCTATATATCTATCTATATATCTTTTTCGTTATCTTTCTCTGTCAGCATCTACCATTCTAACGCTACCTCACTATCTTTGTCTGCCTCTCTCTTTCTTTTTGTCTATTTATAATATATATATGTATATCTTTCTTTCTCATTCTTCTACCTCGCCCAGCTGTCTATCCATATGTCTTACGATTATACGGTTGTGCCCTTTGATAATGGGTTTAAACTGTTTTCAAAGTTATACCGTTCGATTCCTAGGATCAAGTCTCGATTACAGTATTCGTATTCTTCACCACACACCACATAAATAGATCAATCTACGTCATAAAGAGAACTTTCCAAAGATTTCACGATAATACGCGCAGATCATCATACATATTACACTAAAGACAATCCGAAGTTCAGACTCGTGTCGTTCTTTATGTACTAATTTCTGGTAAATCACGTCATATCCAGCCATCTTCCATGACAGGAAGGCATTAGCGTGCCCTTAACTCTTCCCCACGTGTAAACGGATTTTAATTCATCCTAAGCTGGTGGCCGGTTAAAAACACGGGGTCAAAGGAGGACATTGATCATAGTGGGCAGTTATTCCTTTTGTCAGAAGGTGTTGTAACTCCTTTAAAGAGACTGTCCATAGGTTTGCATTGATGTTTTCAAGAGATCGTCTACTGCGGATCTGTAATATGTGGGCAAGGCAAAGGGGAATCAGAGAGAAAAGCCCGTTTGAATACTGATTATGTAATTAACAGATAAGAACTATACAAACACACGTAGTTTATGCTGTCTTATATTTTGCTGATTTACCACATTTTATCAACCACAACACTGTTTGTATTAGTTTAGTTTTAAGCGATTTTTTCTACAGCAACCCTTATTCTGCGTTATTGCTGCAACTTGTAATAAAAACCTTGATTTATAACAAGTTCCTGCATATCAATGAAGGACAAATACCAACTGTTCGTAGTTTCATACTCTGATTTTGTCCCGTTCTTACAAAGAGTTTCATCCGAATATTAACATATTTACACATGTAATATCATTCTGAAAAGATGGCAAGTTCCTGCATATCGATAAAGGACTTTACCAATACAGAAAATGCCAAATGATCGTAGTTTTATTCGTGGAAATTTACCGTTCTTACAAAGATTTTCATCAGAACTAATACCAAATATCGAAATTTAACTATTGTTTTGAAAATTTCATTTTGGTATAACTTGACAGCAATGTAGAACAACATGAGGCTGCAGGTTTATCAAAGCTGAACTTGGTCTACATTGTTTTAATATATTGATCAAAGCCTCGTAGCTGGACATGTAACGTGTTGTTTATAATTGCACAAAGCGGGATAAGGGTTAATTGCTCAATCTCCATGTTAGCTGTAACACCACAACGAAATTTGTTTCGTTCGAAGCACCCTAAAATACACCATTTTGAAATTTTAAAAAAGCACTTATACTGTGCCATTGAGATGAGAGAAAAAGAAAGAACTGTTGATTTTCTTTCAGTTTTAGCATTCCCTATATCATTTTCAGTCAAACCTCTGAGACTCGAACACCATGGATAACTCGAACTCGTCTCTCTCGGTCTCGACCAGAACGCTATTTAAATGAAATTGTTCTGTTACTGACAGCTCGAACAGCTTCCCCCGAACTCTCGAACTAACTGCACGGTCCCTTTCGCGTAATTAGTGCACATATTACAACTAGTTATTTAGGTCGAACAGGTAAATTGTCACCTTTCAGTCGACTGTTTTTCACAACTTCAATTAATCGCAACAGCTGTTCGGTTCCTTTGATTATAGCGGTGCGTAGTTATAGCACGATTCGAACATTTCTCTTTGTGCTGGAACGAGTGTTGTTATCTAGTCGATGCTGTGAAAGCTCATGACACTTTTAGACGGATTTTAGTAACACAATCTAGTGCCGACAATGATCTTTTAATGATGTTTTTTTTTATACAAATCTCAGTTTATGGTCGATCTTAAAAAACGCACCTCCCGCCAGACCAGCATAAACGATTTCTTTGGAAAATGAGGAAAAACACCGTGTGCCTATCGCAATAAAATTTGTTTCTTGTTCCGTAAGAAACAAATAAAATATCTTATCGGGAAAAAAGAAGCAATTCATTATTTCGGCTATGGCAATGAATCGAACTATTTTTAGATGTTTAAAAGCAGTAAAACGAATGCGTTATCAGAGCACTTCATTGTCATCGTAACGTCCTAAATAGGATGCCTGTATTTAGTTTGGGCCCTGCAAGTTCGAGTCACCGAGGTTTGACTGAATGTGCATTCATTTTTATTGCAGTACTATTTTGTGCAGCGGGA
This sequence comes from Serripes groenlandicus, assembly GCA_031761405.1. Lineage (NCBI taxonomy): Eukaryota > Metazoa > Mollusca > Bivalvia > Cardiida > Cardiidae > Serripes > Serripes groenlandicus. Next base: position 70,849,296 of record JASEVX010000001.1, read on the forward strand.
TGCCTAAATGTGGGATGATGAAGGCTTCGAACCAGAAATTTGAACCAGGGATGTGTGCGACTGCGAATAGCGAACATAATATGCGATATTTGTGTGACATTGTTTGGCCTATTTTCGAGGAGAGTGAAAGAATATTCTAATCAAAGACCAACACTCTCTTTGCCCATCGTTATTTTAACTCTTTCAGCGCCAAAGGCAATATTGAGGTTTTTGCAAACAATACTGATTCAGGCGAGTCAGCTCGTAACGAGCTGTCTCACCTGAAATCAGCATTGTTTGCCTTTTAGTTATCAAAATAGTCCAAACTTTTATTACATAATAAATGAAGACGCCCTATTTTGAACATGGAAGAGGCTACTTTAAACTTTTCGGCGCTGAAAGAGTTAACTACTGTATTCCTTATTCCAATGAATACACAACAACCGATATCAGCACCCCTGTTGACAGGTTCTTACATATTTAAAATAAACATGTTTCCGAATAACATTGATAGATGCGAAGGAAATAATATAAACAAAAATTAGACTGCAGGAATGTACAAGCTGATCTTGGTATACAATGTTCGCAGTTGCTGTTTAAGTAGTGCATAAATGTAACATTATACTCAAATGTTGTCTTTTACCCTTTTTCACATATGGATGCATATCGAGGGCTTGGCGTGAAACGGTTGTAACTAAAAACCTATTTTGAAAACCCTGGTTTAGGGGCAATTTTGACCCCTTTGTAAATAATGCAAATTTAGATGCCATTGCTCAGAACGAGCAATGGCACCTAAATTTCCATTGTTCACCAAGAAAAATGATTTAACGCGAGGTGATTAACCTTGGTAAAAAAAATACCAATTTTAGTTACAACCGTTTCACGTCAAGCCCTCAAATATGGACGCATTTTGACGCAACTGCTGCAACACACGACTGGAAGAAACTCTGTGACAAAAGGTGAAATTGATCATAATGAGAAGGCTTTCCTTTTGCCACACTGTTTTCAAATATATTCAATAGTTCAGCTTTATTGGTGGAGATATTCAATAGTTATCCAACGATGTTTTCAAAGTCGTCTGCTGCAGTTTTGTTGTATGTGGAAAAGGTTCATGTCGTGTAAAACGGGATAATGATTAACTATACATAGTGCAGCAGGCCAATAACTGATGCAGTTCCGCAGTAAATTACGTAACAAATTCCAAGCTTATGTTCTGTCATTTACACATATGAAAACGATCACTTCTACAGCACGAATATGTTGTCCCGAAAAACAACAACTTAACTGTTTATGCTGTGGACCGTCTGCATTGTGTATTGGTTATACCGGTAACATTGGGAGCGGGGGACCAATAGTTCGATACTCGGTCGGGCCATACCAAGGATTTGCTTCCCTAAATGGACCTCCTGGTTGCAGGGAATGCATTACGACTAATGTATCGGTGTCAGAAAAATCCCCGGAAATACTGTTAATGAACGCAGGAAACGCCGTAATAGGACTGAATAGTGTTGAAGAAATCAGCGTAAACACCAATTAAAGAAAAGAAATATTTATTTTGTCACTTAAACAGGAAGATATGGAAATGAAAGGTTAGAAATACATCAGCGTTTAAGTGTTTTTTTGTAATAAAATTGAAATAGAGGGCGAATTTTATTTTCTGCTAGTGTGTCCGCTATACTCAGATATTAGAGCAGTTCATATTAAACGCTATTTTCTCATGCGTCCAAACATATACACATGTATTACTTTACTAAGCAATAATGATAAGCAAAACAATTTACATCTTGCAAAATATATTACAGCAGACGACTTTTTGAAAACATTGTGGCCAAAGGTGAAATAGCTCATGATGAGCAATTTCAACTTTGGCCACAATGTTTTCCACTTATAGTCATTGGTTATCCATTCAATTATAAAGATTTTCCATTTTTTGACAAAATATGTTCAAAGTCGTCTGCTGCAAATTAGTTGTATGTGGAAAAGGGTTAAGGAAGCCTGTATCCGTAGAAATGGCTTTAATAACGATATACAGTTACATATTGCTAGTGTAAAATAAACTTATTTAGTATATTTCTATCATATCAGGAAGGTCCTGTGATATAATTGAAGTGCTACTCTTCTTAATTAGATATTAGTACATGTTTTGAGGAATTATTCTGTATTTTTTTTTTGTTATTATTATTATTATCTATTTATCTATCTTGAATGATTTACCATTCGAAGCCTAGTACTGGTTTATTTACCCAGAGATCATGAATAAGTGAACTGTCGCCGGGATATAACTGAAATAATGTTGAAAGCGGCGTAAAACCCAATAGATAAATAAATAAACTTAATATTCGAATGTTTGTATAATTCATAGTTATTGTAATTGATTGTACGTTTTTGTATTATATATATTACTATGATGTGTTGTTTGCCTAGAAACTATGTAGTTTACGTCAATAAAATATTGTCATTGTCTAATTAAAGCCGACTATTCGATAATCATTTAACCAGGTGAGGTTCTATAGTGTTAGTTAACAGTATTCGACAAACAAGTTTCAAAGCAGATACAGCAAAAAAGAAAATGAGCCGAATCACGAGAAAATACACATTATGGAGTCAGCGTAAAGTATCGATCCAGATCATCCTAAGCATGCCGCGCTAGCTGACTCTGACAAACATGTTTCGCCTCCTGTGGATTTTCTGTTTCAGGTCTCGTTACTCTATACCTCTATACCCCTGAGACGGAATTTGTCGGCTCGGATTAGCATGCGCGGACTGCGCAGGCTGATAAGGATCGATACATATCGCAGAATCCATAATGTTGGTTTTCTCGTGGAGCGGTGAAAATATTTTTATATAATAATTATTGTTTCGTCTTAAGACAACAATATTAATTCAGTCAAAATCAAGCCATTTCTTGGTTAGAATAGAACTTTGTTTTAATTCTCAATCAGTCATTACCCTTTCCCACAAACAACAAAACTGCAGCGGATGACTTTGAAAACTTATATGCAAATATATGAGAAATCTACATGTATAATTATTCAATGAATTTGAACACAAGTGCGAACAAAGGAGATATTGCCTATACTAAGCATACAAATGATTGTGCTTGAGCACTACTAGGCGCAAGACAGGACTAACGTTACATGGTACAGAACTGCGAGTTTTAAAGATATGTATTCACATTTGTAAGAATCATAGTATCTGCATATGAATTGCAATAAAACGGTGCTGTTGATACTGTAATATCAACACATCACAACCAGTACTCGAATTATATAACATCGCACTCGTAATGTCGCTATGATCTAACTGTTTTTGTTTGCAATTGTATCATATTGTGCATGTATATATGAGCCATCCCACAAGAAAACCAACAGTATGGCCTCAGCGTAATGCATCGACCCAAATCAGCCAGCGCAGTCCGCGCAGACTGATCCGTGCTGAAACATTTCGTCTAAGGGCGATAGAGGTATATAGTAATTATACATGAAACAGAAAATCTACAGGAAGCGAAAAGAGTCTGTCCGAGTTAGCATGCGCAGACTGCGCAGGTTGATAAGAGTCCACTATGTTGGTTTTCTCGCGGGACGGCTAATATTATAGTTTATCTTGATGTTAAGCAATCTCCCATGAGCAGGATGAATGAATAAATAAAAATAAATATAGTCTAGAGTGTAAGGTATATTAGCATCACCTCTCTGACGCATAATTAAAACATGGCGATATGTTTGGTACCCAGCTGTTCAATCCGAATAATTCTTCGATTAATGCCCTAAATGTCAAGTGTGACGATATAACTTTATTGGTTCTAAATAAACATAATTCTTGGAAGTCACACAATGGTAGTATTTTGTACCAATGGTAGTCTAATTTATTTCAATGAAGTCTGACGCAAAATGTAATTTACACATATTCCTATGATTGAGATTACAGTTGAATTTGTGTCACTTTAATCACTCACTTATCTGTCACTTTCACTTAATTTATAAAATAATATTCATTGCTTCATAGTTTAATTGATCACCTTTTGTAGCAAAGTGTGTGAACTGGCTTCGGAATTTGGAGCATAACACCACTTGAAGATCATGTTGTCCTCGCATATTATCATATTAAGGATAATTGAAAATACATGATATTTTTTTTTAATAACAAGCTTTTTAAGATTCCTTTGACAATACAATTATGTTCTATCATCACGTTCTATCCTTGAATTAGATACATACGATGGTGAATCGTAGTGTCGTCAGAAGTACTGGCATAATTCGTTTCTTCGTTTTTTATATCAAAGAGTTGTCAACAGTCTTCGCATGTGGTAAGTATGAAAGTCACGGTCGTGTTGTTGAGAGATGAATACAACTAACGTCACTGCATTTGCTATTGACTGTTGAGAACGGGGCATTGTGATAATTGCCTGTTTATTGAGTGAACGATGTTTTGCGACTTTGTTGACAGTATTTCAGTTATGTCACGGCGTTTCCTCGGTGATTACCAATAGCAGTATCGACATCATTCATCCTGATATCGATGCAAAATATAACTAATATCCAATAAACCCTGAACGCCAGAAGGGAAGCCATTAGTATAATTTCTAGTTCACCTGAGCAGAAATCAATGTGAGCTATTGTGATCGCCATTTGTCCGGCGTGCACCGTCCGTTGTTCGTCATGCGTCCGTCAACATATTCTTCTCTTCAACCAGTGAGTCAAATTGTTTTTGATCAGTGCAGAAGTCCGTTTTCTATGGCATCCGAAAGAAAAGATTCTCCTCTAAAACCGGTAGGAAGATTTTCTAATAATTTTGTAGAAAAGTGGCCGTCAGATCCGCGGGTGTTCTGCCTAATATGGCTGTACTGAAAAATTTAAAAATCTTCTTCACCGAAAGTATCTTGCCGATTTCCAAATAATTTTGGATAAATATTTTGGGTGACCCTCTACGGGAATACTTCAACCATGTTCCTCTACACGATCGTTCAAACCAAGTTGATTGGTTCAAAGACATGACCACCAGGGGCTGGGGCTGTTTTACACTTTTTGCACATACTGTAAGCTTTAGATTAGACTTGCATCAGAAAACAAATGTCCGACTTTGAAAAACTGTCTTATACATAATCATTCTTTGGTGACCTTCTAAGTCATATTCATTTGACAAAATACAGACAACATGGGGTGTTAGTTATTTCGCTTTGTGGCAATGCAGTCATACTGGTCCTTTTGTGCCTATTTTATAAGATTTTCTGACAGCATAATCAGTTATTGTGGTTGGAATGAAATAATCGCATATTTCTGGAGAGTGATCCAGGGCATTCATTGACCTCTTGGTAAAGGCCTTACTATTTGCAAACAGAAACCTAGGAATCATCTTCAGAACCTTCACTTACATGGATAAAACTATATTTCTACATTTATACAAATCGTTGGTCAGACCCCATCTGGAGTATGCGAGTACAGTATGGTCACCACATCTGAAAAAACACCAAATTGCCATCGAAAATGTCCAAAGAAGAGCAACAAAGCTCTTATCGAAAATTCAACTACTTTCATATACTGACAGACTAAAATATCTAGGAATTCCTTCACTAGAATACAGGAGAACAAGAGCGGATATGTTACAAGTCTTCAAAATACTCAATAAATATGATTCAACTTCGAAAGAGGATTTCTTAACACTTTCAAAATACTCAAGAACAAGAGGAAACAGTCTTAAACTATTCAAAAAACAACCGAATTCGGACCTGAGAAAAAATGCATTCAGCATAAGGATAGTGGACCCTTGGAACTCACTCCCTAACGAAGTCGTAACAGCACCCAGTATAAATGCCTTTAAAAATAAACTAAACAAACATTGGATCAAGCACCCATCCAAGTTCAACCCACGCTGCCACTTGTCAACAAATACAAGTAGTAATGTAACGCACACAAGAGATGGACCATTAGAAGCCATAGGCTTTCGTTAGGTCTCGGAACCGTAAGTAAACCGTAAGTAAACTATGACACGGTCAGGTATCGAACCCTGGTATCCAGTTTCCAAAGCGGTCGCTCTAACCACTACACCTCGGATACGGTGATCACGAAGGTGTGAAAATAAAATAACCTATGCCGTATATCTATGAAAGGTTACATGTTACAGATAAAGACCTAACAGTAAATATAATCAGTTAATGCATTCACAGTTTGAATCATTGATTATATCAGGATCAAATCAACTGATATATCTCAATGATGCATTGAAAATCGTGAAACAAAATGCCTGCTATACTGGCGTTCATAAACAGAAAAGAAACACGATTATTTTATGCCAGCTGTGGCGTTTCAGAGTTCTTTACTATGCATCCACTCACACTCTTAAAGCGACATTGTCAGGGTTTATTACAATTGCATCAACTCACTCTACTGTAGACTTTCCCTGCATGAAACGACACATTTTCGTTCAACGGTTGAGATAAAGTCTTCATATCGCAGTATAATTGGCCATTAATAATGCTCCTGTCAGTATTCCAATTATATGAAGGTACTTCATGGGTAAGATACAAGCATACTACCAACATTACTTTGTATCATGACAATGTACGGCGCATAGTCCGTAATATAACCACACAATCATGAGCGCCAAGCTTGGTAATCATGTACCATGTGTACAGTACTTCACTGTCAAGGCTAACACATCAGTCAATACATGGACGATCCCATAATGAATTGATGGCTATGGTTTATACCACAGAACAACGTCATAATTGAAACAACTACTTTTGTTTTACGCTCATAATATGTTTCTAGGGGAAAAGTCCCGAAATCAGCTCGAAGAATCAGTATTCGAAAGTAGTAAATTGTGTAAACTGGCTTTTTGATTTGGAGCATAATACCAATTGAACAACATATTGTTCTCGCATATTATCACATTAAGGACAACTGAAAAATACGTAATATTTATTTTTAATAACAAGCATTTTAAGATTCCTTTGACAATAAAATCATGATATATCATCACGTTCTATCCTTGAATTAGATACATACGATGGTGAATCGTAGTGTCGTCAGAAGTACTGGCATAATTAGTTTCTGCGTTTTTTATATCGAAGAGTTGTCAACAGTCTTCGCATGTGGTAAGTATGAAAGTCACGGTCGTGTTGGTGAGAGATAAATACAACTAACGTCACTGCATTTGCTATTGACTGTTGAGAACGGGGCATGTGATAATTGCTTGTTTACTGAGTGCGACGTTGTTGACAGTATTTCAGTTATATCACGGCGTTTTCTTGGTGATTACCAATAGCAGTATCGACATCATTCATTCTGACATCGATGCAAAATAGAACTAATATCCCTTAAACCCTGAACGCCAGAAGGGGAACCATTGGTATGATTTCTAGTTCACCTGAGCAGAAATCAATGTGAGCTATTGTGATCGCCATTTGTCCGGCGTGCACCGTCCCTCGTTCGGGATGCGTCCGTCAACATATTATTCTCCTTAACCAGTGAGTCAAATTGTTTTGATCAGTGCAGAAGTCTGTTTTCTATGGCATCCGAATTAAAAGATTCTCCACCTAAACCGGTAGGAAGATCTTCAAATAATGTTGTAGAAAAGTTTCTTGGGTGACCCTCTATCGGATTCCTTGATCTAAACACACTTGGCCGTCAGATGCGCGAGTGTTCTGCCTAATATGGTCGTAGTGAAAAGTTTAAAAATCATCTACAGAGACAGTATCTTGCCGATTTCCAAATAATTTTGGAAACATATGTTTGAGATGACTCTCTACGGGAATACTTCAAACCATAACATTTTCTAAAAAAAGACTTGCCCTCCAGCGGGTGGGGCTTTTGTACCTAATATGAGAGTAAGAAAGTAAGAAACAAATTATTTTGTAGACATGTTCCGTGCGTTACTCTCTTCCAGATCGTTCAAGCCTTGTTGATTGCCCATAGTGTAATATTTAGAAAAGACTTGCATCGGAAAACAGATGTCCGACTTTGAAATACAGTCTTGTATATAATCTTTCTTTAGTGACCGTCTAAGTCATATTCATTTGACAAAAGAAAGACAACAGGGGTATGTTCGGTTAATTTGCGTTGTTGCAATACTGGTCCTATTGGGCTTCTTTTTATTAGCGTATATGACAGCATAATGAGTTAATGTGGTTGGCATGACAAACTCCATAACTCTAGTGAGTAATACAGGGCCATAATAGTCCTCTTGTTAACGGCTTTGCAAAGACGCTGTCAAGGATCGAACCCTGGTATCCAGTTTCCAAAGCGAACGCTTTAACCACTACAACGCGGATACGGTGATCACGAAGGTGTGAAAATAAAATAACCTATGCCGTATATCTATGAAAGGTTACATGTTACAGCTAAAGACCTAACAGTAAAAATAATCAGTTAATGCATTCACAGTTTGAATCATTGATTATATCAGGATCAAATCCACTGATATATCTCAATGATGCATTGAAAATCGTGAAACAAAATGCCTGCTATACTGGCGTTCATAAATATAAATGAAACACGATTGTTTTATGCCAGCTGTGAAGTTTCTGAGTTCTTTTTTATGCATCCACTCTCGCTCATAAAGTGGCATTCGCTATACAGCGACATTCGCTGTATGTCAAGGTTTATTACAAGTGCATCAACTCACTCTACTGTAGACTTTCCCTGCATGCAAGGAAACGACACATTTCCGATCAACGGTTGAGATAAAATCTTCAGATCACAGTATAATTGGCCATTAATAATGCTCCTGTCAGTATTTCAATTAAATGAAGGTACTTCCTGGGTAAGGTACAACATACTTGCAACATTGCTTTGTATCATGACAATGTACGACACATAACCCGTAATATTACCACGCAATCATGAGCGTCAAGGTTGGTAATCACGTACCAAGTGTACAGTAAGACACTGTCAAGGCTAACACCATCAATCAATACATGGACGATCCCATAATTAATTGATGGCTATGGTTTATGCCACAGAACAACGTCATAATTGAAACAACTATTTTTGTTTTACGCTGATAGTATTTTTCTAGAAAAAAATCCCGGAATCAGCATACAGAATCAGTAATCGAAATTGCAGAAGGCAATTCGTGCTTATGTTTTGGTTGCTTAGTAGTTTGTAGTAGGGCACTCTGTTGCCTATTAGAAAAAGACTTAGCAGTCGTCAAAATACATCGACAGTAGGGAGATCGATGCTTAGTGAAGTCAATATTCCTTAATGGAACCCCGTATTTCCATAATACAGAAGTGCTGGTGGTTGTCCGTCTAGAAAGATGTTATACTGATGATTTGATGATACGACCCAACAACATAATGTCATTTTAGATCTGTTCATGTCTTAGCTACGATCACGCAAAGTTTGACCAGTTCAATTTGTTTGATAGTATTGCTAATTTGTAGTATGTTCAAAACAAACGGCACAGTCCGGGGTGGTAATTCGCTAACCAATTAAAAGGGCGATCCTAATCGATATAATCGTTTTAGATCTGTCCATGTCTTAGCTACGACTATGTAAAGTTTGGCAGGTTTTATTGGTTTGATAGTTTTGCTATTTGTTAGCAGGTACAACACAAACGGGACAGTCCGGAGTGGTAATTCGCTGAAGAATTAAAAGGACGATCCTAATCGATATAATCGTTTTAGATCTGTTCATGTCCATCACCAAGAGTGTCCGATATAATTGGTTTAATCGCATGACATTGGCAGCTATTGTTTTTAGGTAGTTCACAACATTTGGTGTAGTTTGATGTTCTGTCAAAACCCTCTTGCGTTTTATAGAGGTCACATAGCGTAGATGTTCGATCCCCGGCCGAGTCATAATACAAATTACTTTTAAAATGAAAACATGGTAGTAATGGCTTTCCTTCATTTGTGCTCGGGAATGTGGGGTTAGCATTGATACTCAGTTGTTGGTGTCATGGTAAATGGACCGATAGTACTGGTAAATTACCCAGAAACCGTCGCGATGTATCTGATCAAGCGTTGTAAATCACCAAACAAATAAACTATTATATAATGAGATGTGAGAGGCTTCTATCTTTGGAAACAATCTCGGGGAATATATGCAATATCTCGAAAATTAAAACTTCAAGTTTATTTTAATGTAAAATTCTTCCGCTTCAGATGCGTCGAGAGTCATATTATGGTTTAAATGAAAATATTGGAAAAGTTAGAGAAAATTATAACTTTAGTGAACTATTTAACCCTTTCCATCATACAGCCGTTTTCCAACGACTCTGCAGCTGAAGACCTTTGAGAACAATTTGGCTAAAAGAGAAATGTTTCATAATGAGCAGTTCTCCTTCTGCCAAATTGTTTCAACTCTATTCAATGATTATACATTCATATCTTAACACATTTCATATTTTTGCCTTTATGCTTTCAAAGTCGATTGATGAAGATTTGTTCTACGTTATTAAGGGTTACGATAGCCCATGGACTGTTCCCATAACATATACTCCAAAATGAATACTATTTGTTCTAATTTAATTACAGTATTTTAAGCAATAAAATCAACTTACTGTCTTTTTCGCCTTTTTTGAATTTCCGAGGATCCGTGCACCAATCGTTGCCATTATTAAATCCAATTACATTCTTCAGAATATTTTTATTGATAAAACTAGTCTGTAATTTCACTGCAACACATTATGCAGTAATTTTCGATAAGCAGTAAACTGTTTGATGATGCATTTTCTAGTTAAATTACAAATCCGACTTAAACTTACTGCAAACATATATATAATCCCGTTTTATTGCTAAGTTACTATGATACAGTAAATTCGAAGTAGCGATGTATTTTTAGTACCAAAATCAGATTCTATGAACAACTCGGGTCGCAAAAAATGATAACTCGAAATGACGCAAGTGTCATGTACTTTTCTGCACGTGAGCGTATGGAACTGCTCCATCTACTAACCTAGATATAATTCAGGTAACATTCTATAAGACTGTGGCTGACTTCTCAAACGATGTAACTCTACTTCGTTACAAGATGTAGATACATCGTTTTAGAATAAAAACAATGAAAGAAAGTGGGCTGTTGATCGTTGTCAGTTATAAATAACATAACGTTTCTGTATTGTGACTTTATTTCATCTCAAAACAACGGGGGAATACCTTGGCAGATGTAATGTCTTGGACATGTGTATGGTGTATGGGTGCAGATGAATATATGAAAGATTTACCCTTTCCCACATACAACCGCTTTCTGTCACCTATGCAGAAGAAGAATTTTTAAAACATTGTAACAGAAAAATGAATTGCTCAAAACAAGCACTTTCTTTGTTATAATGTTTTCAACGTTTTTTTCAGCTAGTAGGCCTTCAATTATATAGATAGTAATCAAGGTAAGCTATTGTGACCACCATTTGTCACGCATGCGTCGTCCGTCGTCCATCGTGCGTCCCATCAACATATTCTCATCGACAGTGGTTGACATACGTTTGAAGACCTTCATGCATTCGCTTTCTGACGAAACTGCAGCAGACGAGTTTTGAAAACATTTTGACAAAAGGAAAAACTGCTCAAAAGGAGCAATGTCTCCTTTACCACAATATCAATTAATGTTTTCAACTGTTTTTGTAAAAAGGAATAACTTCATTTGTTCGATATTGGTTCGATACCCTCGATACCCTTGAGGGCAGGGTCAATCTTTCGGACCTCCCAACACCTTCGGGGCATGAGTGCTGTTTGAGTATCCAGGGACCAACCATCGAAGGTTATTAACCCTTTCAAGCATGTTGACGCTATCTTGCGCCTATGCAGGAAACGACTTCTGAAAACATTATGACAAAAGGGGAAACGGCTCATCATGAGCAATTGCTCCTTTTGCAACAATGTTTTCAACCATATTAAATTAGAATACATTCATTTATAAGTGGGAAGAACATGCTTCATAACCGCAACGAGAAGTGGAAGGAACCTTTGTTGTAGGAAGGTTGTGTGAACAACTGGTTCTAGGGTTCATGAACAGACAATTATTTATAGAACAATTCAACTACACTCAAACTGTTTTGCACTGTTACATATGACCAGTTTCTGCCAAATCAAACTTCAATAAATGTATTGTTATCTCTTGTATTTGTACATTACATGTATGTACCGGTTTATAACAAGAAATGTCATCAATAACTGAGTACAATTGTGTTTCAATGCATACATCGACGTATTCTATAATTGAGTCAAACGGGCGTTTCTTTCAAACTCATCTCCAATAATCGATGAAAAATGAAAAACATGGATTAATATAATTAATGTGTCATATGTGCTGGTTGACAGATATAATGGGAATAATAGGAATAGATAAATGTGACTGAAATAATTTGTAAAATGAATGAATTAATCACAGCATGACTTAAGGATTTAGCTAATGAGCGAATGTAGGAATGAACAACAAAATGAACGAATGAATGAAAAGATGAACGAACGGACAAAGTAACTAATCAATTAATTAATAAAAAGGACGATTGCATCTAAATGCTTCACTAAATCTAACGAAAACAAGAAAGAACGAACGAAATGGAGGAGTGAAAGATTCACTAAGAATCATGAAGATTATGAATTGTTCAGGTGATCCTGGAATAATTATACTACAACTATATTTCCACCGCTCTATTAATAAAGTTAGTGTATTTTGAAAGTCACGTGTTTGTTCGTATGGTATTTACGCCGCTTAACCCTTTCCCTCATACGACAATTATGCAGCAGACAACTTTGAACATATTTTGTCAAAACATAGAAAATCTCTATGATTGAATGGATAACCTATGACAAAAAGTGGAAAACATTGTGGCAAAAGGAGAAATTGCACGTTTTGAGCAATTTCTTCTTTTGTCACTATGTTTTCAAAAAGCCGTCTGCTGCAGAGGCGTCAGAAAGCGTCTATATGAGGGAAAGGGTTAAAACAATGTTGCAGTTATACCACTGTGCGGTTAAGAAGGAACGCGCTTAAAGTCAATGGTATCACCCGGCCGGAGATGTGTGAAAGTGGTTTAGTTACAACAAAGACCTAATAACAATGTGTTATTAGGTCTTTGGTTACAATAACCGTGTTTCGGGCCAAGTACGAGTACGGTGACCACGGGTGCCAGTCTCGTTTAAAATCTAAAAATAGAATTGGCCTATATATAAATGGCGTAGTTCACGACGAACCCGAGTTCCGACTAGAGTTACACGGGTTCCTCATGAACGGCAAGAGTTTAAACCCTAGTGACGTCATATCAACTTCTGACCGCGACTATTTGCTTCCAGCGAGAGTTAGAAGAGTTCCAAAATGGCGGAGGGTGGCAATTCTTGATGCTGGTGTGTAAATAATCCTAAAATACGAACCTCCGAGTTAAGTAATCAGTGATGTTTTTATTTGTAAGGCAGATAAATAAAGATTTGTTTAATTGGGCCTTGCAAATAATTGCGATCCGTAATTTTGATAACAAATAAACGAGCTTCTTATAATGAAATAAGTGGATACAACACGGAGGATTCCATTTTGAATTTTGACTCCAGAGTGGAGATGTGCGTTCACGAGAACCAAGTGTCTGCGCATGCGCTATCGATACACGTGTCCCCTGACCCTACCCTCCTTGAGTTCGTCATGAACTTAGCCTATATATATTAACGTCAAAATATGGTAAAATGCTATTTTTAGATTTTAAACGAGACTGGCACCTGTGACGTTGACACAATTTGATATATTCAGAGACGTTTGCTCAGGACAGTTATTTACTTATTTGCCAAATATCACAAATCTGTAGCAGACAGCTTCTAGTTAAAAATACGTCAAATTATTTCAAATGAATGGATAATTTGAAGAAAAAAAAATGCATAATGTACAAAACATTGAAGCAAAAGGAGAAATTGCTCATTATGAGCAATTTCTCCTTTTACTTCAATGTTTTCAATTTCTAAGTCGTCTGCTGAATTAGCTATCAATTAGCGTATGTATGTGTGAACAGGCCTAAATCAAAGCACTGAAAGTCCTCACATCTAGGGGCTAACTGCAGATCACAATTGGACATGGATTTACCGATCCCAAAAGTCTAACTTGAACTCTTTACAATAGCACTTTGTTATTTCCACATATTGCATGATAAAGGAGTTGAACGCAAAATACTGTACACACAGTATGGTGGTCCATCGATCGATACACTAAAATAAGACATACATATGCGCATCTGCTATCTGGATAGTTTCTGCTAAGCACACCTCCTGATTTATAAAGGATTTTAGCCGTGGTTTATTTATGCAATTAACACATAACACATACATGTGATATCAAAATCACAATTACCTAACAATGATAATTATAGTGAGAGTCCAATTCTACTATCAAAGCAGAAATAAAATCCAGTGTTATCTACATTTTCTTCAACGTGATATAACTGAAATATTGTTAAAATCGACGTAAAACATCATACACACGAATTAATGCATTTCTTAAAGTGTTTCAAAACGCATAGGTGAATAGTTTTAAATGCATTGCTTTTGAATTCATTTTAAATCCCAACATTTTGAAGGAGTTATTGCAGCGGTGTCACAATGACAATTGCACCACTGATATCAGCAATTTATAAGAGAAAAAATGAAAAAGATGATTAAAATATATTTTTAATCTGAAAGAAAAAAATCTGCAAAGACTGGGAATCGAACCCTGGTCATCACTGGGACCTTGACTATCTTATTCCGTGTTCTGGGGTTGTTCTGGTTAATATCGGTTGAGAGTCTGATGTATTTACGCAGGAATCTAAACTACTTTTATATAGTTAGATGCCTGATTAATGTAACCGCTGAAAATACATTTTATTCGAAAGGATTTTTTGAAATTCCGATGCCTAGGCTAACTTACACATTTACCGTATATATGTTATAATTTTTAAACTATTTATTTTATTAACATTTCAATGATTTGAATTTTTGTGTAAATATGTTATCATTGAGACTCGATTATCTGTTTTTGTTTTTTGAGTCGGAATCGAAAAGCTGCTCAACTCGATTTACAATGTTTAGGAACGACCAATGAACTATACGAGCGATCAAGTATGTTGAAAGCGTAGAAATACATTTTATGTTTTAATCATGTTATTCATATATTTTAACATAAAATCGAATCAAATCCATTAGAAAGGAACTATTTGGCGTTTCGAAAGGACGGACATGGGTAAAAGCTGGCAACAGTCTATTCTTTTTGTAAAAAAAATATTCCACAGATCATCCACTTTCATTGACATTATATACGATCTGCAACTACCAAGATTCTCTAAGAACCCGATATGGTGTTCAGAAACGGAGAGCTGATATAGAAAGACAGATGTGAAGTAATGCAATGCCGATATTGTAAAACACAAGTCTAGATTCCAGTATCAAAATGATGATTGTTTTCGGAATTCGCCTACTATAGCAATTGGCTCTAAAGAGCCCCTTGCTAAAAATGGAACTTGTGGTACGTATGAACCGACGTTTGACGAAAGTTATTGTGACAAGCGTCATTCGTGTTCTACCAATGGACTAACAGTCCATGTGGAAAAACAGCCAGTTCGTTGGAAAGTATGTTATGTGGTGTACTGTTATGGGAAAGCCAGCATGACTAGGTGACCTGGCCCCCGTGGTATGACTAAACAAACAATGAAAACGGCGTGAAACCCACTCAATCAATCAAACAATCAATACTGGGATCCCTTTCCACTCTGAGTTATAGAGAACCCACTGTATTAATATTTTTAAGTAATGATCATTTCTTAAATAGTTTTAACTGATAGACGACACTAGTATACAGGGCACATACAGAATACCATTTTTCAAATTATTCTGTTTCAATTTGAATGATAAATTGATTGATTGATTGGATTGATTGATTGATTAATTGATTGATTGATTGATTGATTGATTAATATGGGTTAAACGCCATTCAACATTTGTTTAAGTCACGAAGGCTAGGTCACTTACCCATGTGTTTCCTGTATTACTCCCACCTTTAGGCAATGTAGGCACGTGCCTACACATTTTTTCTCAAAATGTCCCAAATTGCAGCTGCGGCAATAGACATCTGCGTAATGTATAAACCAGATCAGCCCTCGCTGTCCGCGCAGACTGATCCGGCCGACACATTCCGTCTAAGGGGGGATAGATGTATAAAGTAGTGATTCCTAAAATAGAAAATCTACAGGAGGCGAAAAGTGTATATCCGGGTAGGCCTGTGTGGCATACTTAGGCTGATCCGGGTCAATACTTGACGCAGAGTCCACAATGTTGATATTCTCACCAGACGGCCTACACATTGATTATTGCAAAGCTACGCCCCTGGGAACACGAATGACGCGTATCGCATTGGCTTTTGTAAAACATCGGGCAAATGTTGGCTGAGCTGTGGTTCGATCTCTGGATTGGGCCTGTTAACCTTTTCCCTCATACGACAATTCTGCAGCAGACGACTTTGAACATATTTTGTCAAAAGATAGAAAATCTCGATAATTGAATGGATAACCTATGACTAAAAGTGGAAAAAATTAAATTAAATTCTAAGCTGAGTTCGTCGTCTGCAAAAGACACAATCAATTAAACGCAACACGCATTACAGTACAGACAAATTAAAACTACTGTAAGAGACGAGCCCAAGGGAGACAAACCTGGGTTTTACTAACACGCAGGTCGGAATGATGAGTAGGCGACCGTTTACTTTTGGGAAATGTTCCATATCTCCTCCGTCTGGTTGTTTGACGTTTTTTTTTTATATAAGATTTCGTTTGATTTGTGTTTAACGCCGATTTTAATAGTTCTCCATTATAATAGTTTACAGCTATTAAACGGGTTTTGTTTTGCAATTTGTGCATAGAAAAGCGTACGCAATTTACTTAATAGTAAATGTAAGTAAGTATGATTTAAGTAATAACATTGCATTTAATGTCTTTCTGACACGCACCATTGGGATCATTTTAAATTTATATTGGTGTATAACTACTTCGACTACACTGCCAGATGGTTGGCAGAAGGTCATTTAGGTATATATCAAATATATGCGGACGGTACGTGCGGAAGCACACAATCCCTTTGAAAACATTGTGACGAAATGAGAAACTTATAATAATGAACAACTTCTATTATTCCTACAATGTTTTCAAATTCATCCAATATTCATTATTTTAATAATGAGAGAGTTTCCATATTTTCTGCCGATAACTTTTCAAAGTAATCTCCTCATTATTATGTTGAAAAAAAGTGTTAAAACATCATATTAGAACGATTAGGCCAACAACGGACTTACTGTCTCGTCAATGATTTATTAGAGACTAGGAGAAATGTCTACAACAACACTTCACTTATAACATAATAAGGGCTTACAGTCAACTTAGTCTGGCAAAACATATCATAATATTCACCAGGCCACATGCAAACCGAGTTTCGAATGATCTTAGGTGATAAGAGGGTCCGTTTAATTCCGCTTTCCACATTCTTTAATGACAGCGGCTGATTGCCCTACTCACGCATGTCTTGGCTTTCTCGCTACATAACAACAGTATTCTAAACAACTGGCTGCTTTTTCTAGTTGACCTGTAGCCCGTTGGTGGTGAAAGACGAATGACGCTTGTCAGGTTGACTCAAAATTTAGAACGCAATAGAGAACCGAGTACTGTCTTCTTTCTTTTGGACGATAGTCCATTTTTAAGCTGACATGTCTCATTCTATTTCGTCTGACACAACTCGAATTAGATAGGATTAATTGTCATTCATGGTAGACAATTGTTTCTTCGCCATTAGGTCACGAGTAAATGTACTGGCGAAGGTTTGACACGTGTGTATTACCGGAACGATCAAATTCCATTACCTACCCCAAAATGTATCAATTAACCCTTTCCCATATGTCAATGATTTAACGCCCCTTCAGTAAACACATTTGAGGGATTTCTTCTTTTGCCACAATGTTTTCAATTTATTTTTTGAATTGTTCTACTCCAATAAATTTATTGTTTTTCTATATTTTGGCATACATGTTTTCAAAAAGTATTCTGATGAAGAATGATTGTACAGGCCAACCTGTGTTAACCCTTTCCCCCATATAAACGCTTTCTGACGCCTCTGCAGCAGACGGCTTTTTGAAAACATAGTGACAAAAGAAGAAATTGCTCAAAACGAGCAATTTCTCCTTTTACCCCAATGTTTTCCACTTTTAGTCATAGGTTATCCATTTTATTATAGCGATTTTCTATTTTTTGACAAAACATGTTCAAAGTCGTCTGCTGCAGATTAGCGTATGAGAGAAAGGGATAAAAGACTACCCAAAGGAAGAGAACAATCTCGTCCTCGTTCACAGAAAATGAGTATTTTGGAAATTTTAAATTGTGGTTGCTGTAGTCAGGGAGTTGCTTAATGTAGGTGGTATTTAGCACAGGTTTGACTGTAAATGGGAAAGGGTTAAACGTCTTTTTGTCGAATCCATGCTCGTGGTTGCCAAGATATTGTAATAATATTCAGAAATTAAGCCGCACGTCATTAAATCAGAAGCAAGCGATTACAAAAGACATTCAAATGCACGTATATACAGCCCAGTCATTATCTGCGACTTTCTTAAATGTTGCAAACTGTCGTATAAAAAGAGATATGGTTAAGAAACATTACTGTTTCACTCTAAAGACAAATCCGCATCAGCCGAACATAACAGTAATCTTAAAATGCTAGTATAATAATTGCAATTATGAGACGAAAAAAAGAATATCACATCATGAGCAAGTTCTTCATTTGCTACAATGATTTCAAATGTCGTCTACTGCAGATGTATCGAACATCGTTTATATGTGGGACAGTGTTAATACAATGAGAGCCTGTGTCGGTGTGTCGGTACAGACTGATTGCTTGTCGTCTTAAATCAATGCCTTTATAGCGGACGTAAATCCACTTTCTAGTAGATTCAGAAAAAGTGTACTTTGAAATAATACCTAAAATCGCAGATATATATGTGGGCCTTTTATTCATTTAAATATATAGTTGTTTATGGCAAGTTTGAACGTTTGAGCGAATTTGATGTCGAGCCTTTTTATCCATATCAATAAAAATTGTTTTGATTAAAACGCCAGCCAAAACAATTTGTTTCAATATTTACTGAGACAACTTATATATTCACATCAAGCGTGAACAATTTTACTTAACTCTCCCGTTGTTTTCTAACTTGATACCAAACCAGTACCTACACGGGCTGTGTTTGGATGTCCAAACCTTTGTCCCCGATCTCACGGACATCGACACTAGGGCCTCTAGAGGCCGGCTACCTTCCTCTGAGTCACTATATCCATCAATCATTTGTATTTGTCCGAGTCGTGTTAAGCATTATATAACAGTATATCTGTCTGGCCATTCACTCTTCTTCCAACACAGTATATGGGTTAAATCGGTAATGCTAGATAACTGACAGAATGGCCGTCTTTTAGATAACATACTAGAAGAACAACAAGATGAGGTAACCGTTCTGTTGGAAGACTAACTGGCCGATTGGCGTAGTACGAATCTGGTTATGCCATTCATCTTGCTTCTGCGCTATCCAAACGAGATTTCGTTCTGCAATCATAGTTTGCCAATTTCCTACTTTAACGAATCTAGTTCGTATTCCCTGTTGCCACTCCTTAGATATAATCACACTTAATATTAATCTAGTTTTGAATCTCGAGCCAATACATACACGTTTCCTTCGCATAACCCAGTCCAAGATACTGAATTCGAAAGAAAAATGAAATTATCCGTCAATAAACAGGTGTGTGAAGTTAGCGCGTAGATCGTAGATCGTAGCTCAACCAAAAAATGTAGTTGGCTGACCTGGGTCGTAGATTGTAGCTCAACCACTTAGAAAACATTGCAAATTGGTTGGTCTGGGTAGTAGATCGTACCTCAAACACTTAGAAAACATTGTAAAGTGGCTGACCTGGGTCGTAGATCGTAGCTCAACACTTAGAAAACATTGCGAATCGGCTGACCTGGGTCGTAGATCGTTGCTCAACCACATGAAAAACATTGCGAATTGGCTGTCTGGGTCGTAGATCGTAGCTCAACCAATGAAAAAGCATTATGAATTGGCTGACCTGGGTCGTAGCCCGTAGCTCAACCACTAGAAAAACATTGCGAATTGGCTGACCTGGGTCGTAGATCGTTGCCCAACCACGTAGAAAACATTGCGTATTGGTTGATCTGGGTCGTAGATCGTACCTCAACCACGTAAAAAACATTACGAATTGGCTGACCTGGGTTGTAGATCGTAGCTCAACCAATATAAATACATTGCGACTTGGTTGATCTGGGTCGTAGATTGTAGCTCAGCCAATAGAAATACATTGTTTTGGCTGACCTGGGTCGTAGATCGTAGCTCTACCACTAGAAAAAAACATTGCAAATTGGTTGATCTGGGTCGTAGATCGTAGCTCAACCACGTAAACAACATTGCGAATTGGCTGACCTGGGTCGTAGATCGTAGCTCAACCACTTAAAAAACATTGTGAATTGGCTGACCTTGGTCGTAGATCGTAGCTCAACCACCAGAAAAACATTGCGAATTGGCTGACCTGGGTCATAGATCGTAGCTCAACCACTTAAAAAACCATTGTGAATTGGCTGACCTGGGTCGTAGATCGTAGCTCAACCACTAGAAAAACATTGCCAATTGGCTGACTTGGGTTGTAGTTCAACCACTAGACAAACATTGAGAATTGGCTGACCTGGGCCGTAGATCGTAGCTCAACCACTAGAAAAGCATTAATAATTGGCTGACCTGGGTCGTAGATCGTAGCCCAATCACTAGAAAAACTTTGCGAATTGGCTGATCTGGGTCGTAGATCGTAGCTCAACCAATGAAAAACATTCTGGATCGTAGATAACTCAAATACATCGATATCTCGAACATGTCCATATCTCGAACATCTCGATAACTTGAATATCTCAATAACTCGAACATTTCGATAACTCGACCTCTCGATAACTCGAACATTTCGATAACTTGAACATCTCCATATGTCGAACATCTCGATAACTCGAAAATTGTATAACTCGACCTCTCGATAACTCGAACATTTCGATAACTCGAACATTTCGATAACTCGAACATCTCCATGTCTCGAACATCTCGATAACTCGAACATTTCGATAACTCGATCATTTCGATAACTCAATAACTCGAACACCTCAATATCTCGAACATCTCGATAACTCGACCATCTCCATATCACGAACATCTAAATAGCTCGAACATCTCGATAACTCGAACATCTCGATAACTCGAACATATCGATCATTCGAATAAATTGATAACTCGAATATATAAATATCTCGATCTTTTTCAGTGGTTGAGCTACAATCTACGAACCAGGTTAGCCAATTCGCAATGTTTTTCTAGTGGTTGAGCTACGATCTACGACCCAGGTCAGCCAATTCACAATGTTTTTTATGTTGTTGAGCTACGATCTACGACCCAGATCAATCAATTTGCAATGTTTTTTCATTGGTTGAGCTACGATCTACGACCCAGATCAGCCAATTTGCAATGTTTTTCCACTGATTGAGCTACGATCTACGACCCAGGTCAGCCAATTCGCAATGTTTTTATAGTGGTTGAGCTACGATCTACGACCAAGGTCAGCCAATTTTTAATGTTTTTTAAGTGGTTGAGCTACGATCTACGACCCAGGTCAGCCAATTCACAATGCTTTTTACGTGGTTGAGCTACGATCTACGATCCAGATCAACCAATTTGCTATGTTTATTTTAGTGGTTGAGCTACGATCTACGACCCAGGTCAGCCAGAACTATGTTTCTCTATTGGTTGAGCTACGATCTACGACCAAGATCAACCAATTCGAAAGGTTTTCTAAGTGGTTGAGCTACGATCTACGATCCAGATCAACCAATTTGCAATGTTTTTCTAGTGGTTGAGCTACGATCTACGACACAGATCAACCAATTCTCAATGTTTTCTAAGTGGTTGAGCTACGATCTACGACCCAGATCAGCCAATTCGCAATGTTTTTCTAGTGGTTGAGCTACGGTCTACGACCCAGGTCAGCCAATTCACAAAGTGTGTTAAGTGGTTGATTTACGATCTACGACCCAGGTCATCCAATTCACAATGTTTTTTAAGTGGTTGAGCTACGATCTACGACCCAAATCAACCAATTTGCAATATTATTTCAGTGGTTGAGCTACGATTTACGACCCAGATCAGCCAATTCGCAATGTTTTTCTAGTGGTTGAGCTACGATCTACGACCCAGATCAACCCATACGAAATGTTTTCTAAGTGGTTGAGCTACGATCTACGACCCAGGTCAGCCAATTCACAATGTTTTTTAAGTGGTTGAGCTACGATCTACGACCCAGGTCAGCCAATTCAAAATGTTGTTTAAGTGGTTGAGCTACGATCTACGACCGATCAACCAATTTGCAATTTTATTTCAGTGGTTGAGCTACGATCTACGACCCAGATCAGCCAATTCGCAATGTTTTTCTAGTGGTTGAGCTACGATCTACGACCCAGTTCAGCCAATTCACAATGTTTGTTAAGTGGTTGAGCTACGATCTACGACCCAGGTCAGCCAATTCACAATGTTGTTTAAGAGGTTGAGCTACGATCTACGACCCAGATCAACCAATTTGCAATGTTATTTCAGTGGTTAAACTACGACCATGACACAGATCAGCCAATTCGCAATGTTTTTCTAGCGGTTAAGCTACGATCTACGACCCAGATCAACCAATACGCAATGTTTTCTAAGTGGTTGAGCTACGATCTACGACCCAGGTCAGCCAATTCGCAATGTTTTTCTAGTTGTTGAGCTACGATCTACGACCCAGGTCAGCCAATTCACAAAGTTTGTTAAGTGGTTGAGCTACGATTTACGACCCAGATCAGCCAATTCGCAATGTTTTTCTAGTGGTTGAGCTACGATCTACGACCCAGATCAACCCATACGCAATGTTTTCTAAGTGGTTGAGCTACGATCTACGACCCATGTCAGCCAATTCAAAATGTTGTTTAAGTGGTTGAGCTACGATCTACGACCGATCAACCAATTTGCAATTTTATTTCAGTGGTTGAGCTACGATCTACGACCCAGATCAGCCAATTCGCAATGTTTTTCTAGTGGTTGAGCTACGATCTACGACCCAGTTCAGCCAATTCACAATGTTTGTTAAGTGGTTGAGCTACGATCTACGACCCAGGTCAGCCAATTCACAATGTTGTTTAAGAGGTTGAGCTACGATCTACGACCCAGATCAACCAATTTGCAATGTTATTTCAGTGGTTAAGCTACGATCTACGACACAGATCAGCCAATTCGCAATGTTTTTCTAGCGGTTGAGCTACGATCTACGACCCAGATCAACCAATACGCAATGTTTTCTAAGTGGTTGACCTACGATATACGACCCAGGTCAGCCAATTCGCACTGTTTTTCTAGTGGTTGACCTACGATCTACGACCCAGGTCAGCCAATTCAAAATGTTTTTAAGTCGTTGAGCTACGATCTACGACCCATATCAACCAATTTGCAATGTCTTTTAAGTGGTTGAGCTACGATCTTTGACCCAGATTAACCAATTTGCAATGTTTTTCCATTGGTTGAGCTACGATTTACGACCCAGATCAGCCAATTCGCAATGTTTTTTCTAGTGGTTGAGCTACGATCTACGACCCAGGTCAGCTAATTCGCAATGTTTTTCTAGTGGTTGAGCTACGGTCTACGACCCAGGTCAGCCAATTTACAATGATTTTTAAGTGGTTGAGCTACGATCTACGACCGAGATCAACCAATTTGCAATGTTTTCTAAGTGGTTGAGCTACGATCTACGACCCAGATCAACTAATTTGCAATCTTTTCTAAGTGGTTGAGCTACGATCTACGACCCAGGTCAGCCAACTATATTTTTTGGTTGAGCTACGATCTACGATCTACGCGCTAACTTCACAGACCTTCAATAAACAACCGCCTCAACCTTTTTGCGATGAAAAAGGCTCCGAGAACCCTAGCCAATACCGGGCTACATTAAATAAACACGATGGCATTGTAGTAAGCGGCTTCTTCATTGGTACATGTTTGGGACGATTATCAATAGTTAAATAAACATCGACACGTCGTGGTGTTACTGAACTTGACGTAGCCACAATTTATACAAATAGAACACCTATCTATTAATTAACGTAACCGATCTTTCATTATTGGCACATTACTTGGCACCTTGTACCGTTTTGTCATAATTTGTATTTACTTTCCGTACCTTTTTCAGGGGCGTAGCTTGGCGATAATCAATGTGTAGGCCGTCTCGTGAGAAAATCAACATTGTGGACTCTGCGTAAAGTATCGACCCGGATCAGTCTAAGCATGCCACACACAGCCCTACCCGGATAGACACTTTTCGCCTCCTGTGGATTTTCTGTTTCAGGAATCACTACTCTATACATCTATCCCCCTAAGACGAAATGTGTCAGCCGGATCAGTCTGCGCGGACAGCGCAGGCTGATCTGGTCGATACATTACGCAGATGTATATCGCCGCAGCTGCATTTTGGGGCATTTTGAGAAAAAATGTGTAGGCACGTGCCTATAGTGCCTAAAGGGAGCTACGCCCCTGTTTTTACCATTTCCAAAATACACCAATTCTGCAGCAGATACACCCAATACTATGGATATTTATAAAATTGAAATGTTATGTAATGGCTAGAGTTGAAAACATTGTATATAAGGAGGAATTGATCGTTGTGATGGATTTCTGATTCTTTCACAATGTGTCCAAAGGTTTGCTGCTTGAGATTTATAATTTATTAAATATGCAATAACCTTTTTGCACTGTTTCGTGACCTATGACTCTGCCTTCCCAATATCTTGTTTACGTTAATATATATATGAATAACCCCGGTCAAGCAAAAAGGTTGTTAAGACATCTTCGTTATCGTATTATATAAAGGTACTTTCCGCTCTCTTCCAAATACCCCCAATTTGAGCTGTTCCACAAGAAAAAACAACACTATGTCCGCACAGGCTAATCCGGACCGACACATTCCGTCTCAGGGGAATAAGGGAATAGAGAAATGATTCATTAATCAGAAGATCCACAAGAGGTGAAAAGAGTCTGCCCGGGTTAGCTTGTGCAGCATGCTTATACTGATCCGGGTCGATACTTTGCGCAAAGCCAACATTGTTAGTTTTCTCGCGGAACGGCTCATTGGTCGTTCTTTATATGCTGAGTTCAACGATGTTTCAGCCATATAACGCCATTTCCTGGGTGATTGCCATTCCTGCTTGACACTTGCCAACCAGTCAGTCGTTAAGCTTTCGGCCAATGATCCTGATTCGAGAAGTCACTACTACTGCTATTTCCAACTAAGTTCAACACGCGTACAATATTAGATTATTGTCACAACCACACCAATGTCCTAGCGAACAGTGTAGACATAAGCAAGACTGTGCGCAACCACAGGCTTTTCTGGGTATTCATTACTAGTCCATGCAATGAAACACATTTCCACCCGGCTTGGCTTAATCATATTATTGTCTGTCGTTGTCTTTTATCAGACGCTAATTTCCCAATTGCCAATCAATAGACGTTATCGATCGTTCATAATGTTTTTTGGCACGGCCCAACCCGTCCGATATTACGGATATAAACAGAACATGGCTACCAAATTATACGAATATATTTAAAAACATAGCCTAACAATAAAAATACGACCACTTTTTAAGATATATTAAACTACCAAAAATGTACGAAAATATTTAGAAACAAAGCCTAACAATCAAAATACAAACAATTTGAAGCAAACTATTTACAACCTAAAAGTACGAATATATTGAGAAATAAAAAAAAAAAATGTTTAAGAAACATTCCAAAACTGCAAATGAAAAAATACCTAGCAACCAAAAGCATACGAATATATTCTGAAACAAAACCTTACAGTCAAACTCTATTTTTAAACAAATAAAAACTACCAAAAAACATAAGAAACATAGGAAAAATAGTCTGAAATAAAACATAACTACAAGAAACATACGAAAATAATCTGAAACAAAACATAACTACAAGAAACATACGAAAATAGTTTGAACAAAACATAACTACAAGAAACTAACGAAAATAGTCTGAAACAAAACATAAAAACTACAAGAAACATACGAAAGTAGTCTGAAACAAAACATAACTGCAAGAAACATACGAAAATAATCTGAAACAAAACATAACTACAAGAAACGTACGAAAATAGTCTGAAACAAAACATAACTACAAGAAACATACGACAATAGTCTGACAATCAATTTAATTATCAAACACATTTGAACAAAATTGTACTATCAGATACATACGTAAAAAGTCGGATACAAAATATATCTACTACAAACATACGAAAATAGTCGGATACAAAATATATCTACTACAAACATACGTAAATAGTCTGTAATAACAACAAACTAACAAACCAATTGACAAAAACAAAATCAAACGAATAAACGAAGGACATACAACCGTCACAGTGGTGTAATGGTAGAGCGTCCGTCTCAGGTTCAGGAGGTCGATGGTTCGATGACAGACCGGTTAATACCGAAGCAGTTTAAGGTTAACATAACGGCTGAGACGATGGTACCAGGATAAATGGACCAGTATACTGGTTTCCTAACCGATGACATTCGGGATATAACTAAATAACTGCTCTAAGATGCGAAAAACAACACAATTCATGTTTATAGTCTTGAACATGTCTTTCAATATGAGCAGACCCCAACAGACAATTCGTACTAAAATGCCAACCGTTTTCATGCCAAAGTCAACAATAACGGTTCATAACATTTATTCTATTGGCTTTGAAAACAGTTATTGTTTGGATAAGTCCTAGATTCCGTGACTATAAAGGCAAAAGTTGCCAGCATCAACAGATGCAACTTATGAAAATTAACAATACAAAAGAAGGTATATTCACCCATTTATAATACGACAATTAGTTTTACGACCATACATATGATAATAAAAACAACAAATGAAGTCCTTCTGGTGAAGATTTGTTTCCAATATAATTTGATTATCAAGATTTACTGTTCTTAATCCAGGCATTCAAATATATGAACCATTTCTCATATACAATTTCTTTGCAAAAGACGACTTTGAAAACACCTAGGATAATTTCTCTAAAATAAGGTATTATATTAGAAAATAGTTGAAAACATTGTGCTTAAATGTGATATTTCCAATTATACAAATTGATGCATAAATAGAAGGGAAAATATAGCATTACAAAAGCATGAACTACCAGTTGAGATAATGAAGAACGGGGAAAGCCTCCACAAAGTAAATATAAAAATTGTATTCAATTAACTTAATCATATACCGTTTGGTTTTCATACTTAATGATAGGCATTTAAGGCATTTGCTGCATATGCTTTTGAAACAAACAGACATAAATGGATTGACGAAAGAACAAAGACATACACACAGATATAACGAATAATAGTCTGGCAGTACTGTAGATATTTTGGACCCACATCGAATTGTGTGATTAGTTACCCCCAACCTCTGCCAGTGACACTTAGTGTTACACAACATACCTTACAATACATACGAACAGAAGATGCGCCAGACAAAAATGTATCTTGTTGCCTTTTTCCAACAGTGAAGACTTAGACGAGTCTGTGCATGAGCATGTACACAGTCCCGTCAGAGCTTTAATTCCATTGCCTAAATTAAGAAGAGCCACGGGTCTATCTTATGATGAATTACTTACATTATATCCAAACTGGTTTGTCGCCATTATGTGATGCAACAAATCCACATGACGTGCCTCAAAAATATGATTGCGGTGATCCATAAAAAACGGAATTAACGTAATTATTACACGTTCGGAAAAAAACTACCTGCGCATCCATCCTAATGAACCAAATATGTGCTGCTCTCAATAAGTGACTTTAAGAGTTTAATAATAATCGGCGAACAGTGCAGAGCCAAATGAGCCTACATACATGAGTTAACTTAACAAGGTATGCACTTGTAGCAAATTCAAAAAAATTGTTCTCTCAGAGATCAGACAATATTTTCTTGGTAAGACCAGGGACATATATAGTGCCCTGGTAAGACCTACAATCATGCTTTATAAGATAATTATAATATCGTTGTTGTAGACATTATAATTTGGTATGTATTATATCTAGTGTTAGTTTATTTTAGTGTCGACCGTATTGAAAGGGCCAGCCATTTCTGACTTATAAGCATACGTGTCTAAATATGAAGTATGTTCCAATTAATTAAGTTACACAATTTCTGATTGACTTATTTAGTTTAAACTTATTTATTTTACATCGATTGCGAAACAAGCCTTGGACGCTCGATGTCTGCTTCCTGGAGACTTCACCAGTACTCGCGCCGTTTGTGTGCAAAAAATCCCAAAGTCAGGACCCGCCCATCACGGGACTCGAACCAGGGACCTTTGATACGAGAGGCCGACGCTCTACCTCTGCACCACTGTCTTCCACGAAGATTGACTTATACCATATGCGTATGGGTATGTGTATGCTTCTTTGTGAATTTAGAATCAAAATAAAACCATGTCCAATTTCTTTGGTGAATACTTTCTCGTAGTCTTATCCGTTCAGAATGGTAATACATTTGCCTATTTTCACGTGACATGACCAATCTATAAACGTGTTTTCGCAGAAGTACAATACATTTTCACCTCTTTCTTTGTTACCTTATTAGTTATTTCGGGTATTTATAACGGATCACTTCCAAAGCAACAGTACATTAAGAACTCATAAACTCTTTCAGCGCCAAGCAGGCAATATTAAGTTTTTGTAAACAAAACAGATATCGGTGAGTCAGCTGTCTCACCTAAAATCAACATTTGCTTTTATTTTAAGCTGCTGAAGAAAAAATATTCCAAAATTCTTATAAGATGAGATATGGAGACGCCCGAATGTGAACATGGAAGAGTCTACTTTAAACATTCGGCGCTAACAGATTTAAAAGGAAGGCATTGGGTCACTGAAACAAAAGTAAGTGTTAGTTCATGCCTTTGCTATTCAGGTATCTGCTTCATTCTCTATCAACGTCGTCTTAATTGTTTTACCTCATTCCTTTGCAAGATACATGTGACTTCTGGCGCCTCTGAAGCAGATGTATTAAATGAATGTAAAAACAATGATTCAAATGTGAAAAAATACTATATTTCGAATCATCAAGATTTTTTCTATGGCAGTTTTCTTTACAAAGAAGACAATCATATAAAGAACATTCGATGCGAAAAGAGTTGTTATTTAAGCCTTGTTAGACACAAATGGGTAGCATCTATGTTTAGTATTACGGGTACGTGGACTCCTCTCCGTATGTTAACCCTTTCCCTCATGTAAACGTTTTCGGACGCCTCTGCAGCAGACGGCTTTTTGAAAACATAGTGACAAAAGAAGAAATTGCACAAAACGTGCAATTTCTCCTTTTGCCACAATGTTTTCCACTTTTAGTCATAGGTTATCCATTCAATTATGGAGATTTTCTATGTTTTGACAAAATACGTTCAATGTCGTCTGCTGCAGAATTGTCGTATGTGGGAAAGGGTTAATGGATACCCAAAGGATCTTTACACTCTCTAGTGGAGGAAGAACCATTTACCCCTGACGCGAAATGTCCTGTCAAGGACTTGCCAAAGTGTCTGTCTGCTTGATACAAAGGTTAAAGTATATAAATCACCCGTACCAACCGCCGAGTTCTGGACAGACTATGTGCGTACAGGTTCACGCTTGCCGTTTTTTCAACAGATCGGGTGAGACGGTGATGATGTTGTTGTTGTTTCACGTATCAAACATAACATATATCTTTAACATAACAACTCGTTATTTAGCATTCAAAAGTACATACTTATAGCCAATATGACGTGCTTCATTATTGAACTACGTCACCCGAAGACCGACCGTCGGGTGTTGGAAATAGATGACAATTACAATAAAACTTGATAGTAGAGTGGACTTACTAACTTTTTTTATAACCTTACTGTAGATACTGATAATAAAACATTAATGAGTCTGGCAAAAACAGTGCAGATGCGCTGGTTAATTCTGGTTCTTCACTGATAGCAAACTATGTATTATTAGGTTTATTATGGGTGGTTTTCTTAAAGCACGGTCAATATACCCTCTGTTAAGAGTCTGCGCGGAAGCAAATTAATTACAAAAACAGTTGCTGTCTATAAATTTTACGAATCGGTAACTGATTACATTACGATGGAGTGAATTAGGTCATCCTCGCACGAGATCATAGACGACTGATTTATTGACGATGACTTGAAAGCTCCCGAGAATTACAAAGTTTCATCAAAAACAAATAAAATTATTACATGCATTTTGTCGACGACTGCGGCATAGAAATACAGGGCCTAGTCTTCGTATTCGTTTTGGTTCATTACCAACGGTAGTAATGGTATCAGAACTTAATTGACGTTCATGGTTACGGGAATAGCATCGGTGTTTAAATAATATCGGCAGTACTAGAGTAATTTACTATGATGCTAATACCGTGATTTAACTAAGATAATGTTGAAAGCGGCGTAAAACAATTTGCAAACAAATCATTATGCTAGGCGTTATAATAAGGCCACCTGTTGGACTAGATAACTTACAGGTATCAAAGATAAGCCATACTACTGCCCTGTCCTGCTGTACGTAATTACAGGTAACACACACCCTGCCATCACACACAACGCGTTGCGTCTACCTTTATCATGATAGTTGAATCTCAAAGATGGTCGTTTTGTGTATAACAGCATATTCTTGTTTTGATCTGGATTGGTCAGTTCGCATGTTTGACTACTAATGTTAAATTATTACCACAGACAGAATTTCAGACATGAATTATAGTTACTAAATGCCCCCGAATCATACAGAGATACATTAACTGATGGTGATACGATATCATTATACATGTATTTTCGAGCAAATCGCAAATCTGTGTACTCTGTTTATTTATGTACTTATTGACAGTAACGCCTTTTTCATTGAGACGCGTACAAACTAAAACTTAGTAGAAATCAGTGTCAAAAGCAAAGCATAGTGAAATCATACGAAAATGGTCGATTTTTAAAAATGTCGCATATTCATATGAGCCTGTCCATGCAAAGGGTATCAAAGGTGATCAGAAGAAAAATATGCAAGTTTAATAGTGTATGTTCAGATGTCCGCGCAATCTGATCTTGATCTACAGTTCTCGGAAATTACGTACACATGCCTGTTTGAAGCTTCTTCTAAGTTGTGAAGATTTTGATGCAACTGAACTCAATGAACAGACTGATCTGAATCTATATTATTCAACTTGTACCTTTTAATATTGACGGGCTTATATTATGTCCTCGGACAATGGTACACGGTTGTATTTCTAAACAGTGTTGATTCAGATCACTCTGTTGTCTTCTTCAAATTCTACACAGGTTGATAGAATCATCTGGCAGGCTCGTATTAGTAATATGTGAACAGTGTTGATATAAATACACACTCTTCACAAAAGGCAAACATGTGAGCCGTACGTCGAACAAACTAACATTATAGACTATGCGTAATGTATCGACCCAGATCAGCCTACGCAGTCATGTAGGCTAATACAGGCCGACACATTCCGTCTCAGAGGAATAGAAGTATAGATTAATGATTCCTGAAACAGAAAAATCCACAGAATGAGAACATTGTCTGTATGGATTAGCCTGCGAAGCATGCTTAGGCTGATCCGAATCGATACTTTATGCAGAGTCCACAACTTTGGTGTTCTCGTGGGACGGTTCATGTTCCTTTTCACATGGACGGATTCAAACAGCACATTTTCAGACGAATTTCTCCAGACAATGTATCAAATTAGGGATGACACGTAATTACAGTCGTTTTATAGCAGGTACAGTTGGCTTTCATTATGTAAGATAAGAGTTCGTACCAGTCTGACCCACATTGCACAGTATAGTCTGCTATGCATCACGTACTTGGGTCCAATGTTTGCTTCGGATATAATTAATAAATCTAACCCTTTGACTGTTGGAACCGATGTTGTGAAATCTGTGCCACCACTATATAGAGCAAGGTCAGCCGTCTGACCAGATAGTATACTGTTCGGTGCTCATACATGTAAATACCTATGTCAAAATCTAATCCACATAAATCCCCCAATTAAGACTTTAGCTGATTTCAGTATGTTGATCTTCTCTGAGTTGTGCTTGGATTGATACTAAAATCAGCTGTATACCCCTTTTCCGGGTAGCAACTATAGTTTGTGTTTTACAACCAGGCTGTTATGTTACATAATAATGAAAGCCAAATGTGCTAGCTATAATCTGGAGTTAGATACATATCAGTCTTACTCAGATATATTGGCTGGCGGAACTCGTACGAACCCGTCCGTTGGTAAAGATATAACAGTTGGAATGTTTTAACAATATAGTAACTTTAGTTTCTAATGATCTACAACTATCATCCATGACATTTAATATAGATCATACATCGGCAAAGTGAAGACTTAAGAAACCAAGACTACCTGCCTTAATGCATGAACCCCCACATACTGCTTTTATAGTGTAAAAGAGTACAAGAGAAGATCATTCAAGTTTGTCTTACGAGATTTGAGCGAAAGTTGTTTCATGCCCATATTCATTTCATGACTTAAAAGTATATTAAATTTCGTTCGTAAAATGTGAAGAAGTCATTTACACGACAAACTTCATGTACCATACTCTGACTGATAGACAATAATGGTCAAGGTTCAAGATGAGATCATTCTAAAGCGCCTTTTCTGATTTGATCCATAATGATGGCTTGCAGATTAATTTTTGATTTTCATGTGTACCAAGTTTCAGTAGTACATGTTCATTATAATTATTGTCATATGTCATGTTTACTGATATCATTAAATAATCAAGGTTCAAAGTCATACAACTCTAAAACGTCTGAACGGATTTGATGAAGTTTCAATAAAATAACTTTAATTTAATCCGGTAATTCGCTCTGCAGACTCCATATGTCATAATTAAACGGCGATCTGCGAAAACAAGCCTTCATGTAACTATAACAGATGTATACAATAATTGTCTGCGAATCCATATTAAGGATCCTAATAGCTTTACATATATGTAAATTGAAACCGTCTATGACTAATTGACTAACAATGCAGAGCCAGATTAGCTTTCCCGGATGTTCTGGCTGTTCTGGACCTTCACTGCTCGCAAAAACCTAACTGTTGGTTTTCGAAGAATGCACATAAATCAAATCATATTGATGATTACTCTAAAATAATAAAACGGATTAAATCCAACCATTATCTTTTGTCGATCTGCTATTCACGCTACTCACGCTAGGTTTCATAAAACAATTGAAATGAGACAATATACGAAGTTAATATAATTTAATAGCTGAATTGGAGATAACTGTAGCACGCCGGAACGAAATCGATCCAAACATGTGAGACTTTTGTTGTCTGTTCTAAGGAGTTACGTATACAGCTGCTGCAGATACACACTTTCCTCTCCACGACACACGAAAACCACCCTTCGGGTCTTTGTAACTTCAGAAAATGTTGGAGAAGGTTCACTTAACATGACAAAGTTGTCGAAATTTCATTTTTATCTCAAACTTTCCGACATGCCGGACTAATTATTTCACTTAAAGTAAACCATTCCTGATGGGCATGTCGGTTGTCGTACGTCGTCAGTCTTTATCAGGTCAAATTACGCAAAAATTGCTTGCCTAGAAATGAGTGCATACCATCACCAGAATGCATTGAATATATGACATTGAGTTTGAATTCATTGTAAATGTGTATAGGAAGCACTTGGAATGATTGATTTCATCACTTTTAGTATTTTGACCTTGTTTGAAAGTGAAAGTAGAGAATGCTAAACCACGGTTTTTTTACGGTTTTGTCCGGGCCCGATTTGGTCTAAAATGACTGTAATCATTTTCGCCGCGTGAATTCTTTCTTGCATAATGCAAGATATGTCCATGATAGTATATTGCATGCAAAACTTTAACCAACACTTCTAAGTCCAAAAAGGGGCATAACTCTGATATAGAGTTTTGGGACCTGTACTGCAAGGTCATCTGATGATGTCCAATAAGTTTGCAAAGTTTCAAAGCAATAGCATCAGCATCAGCAGTGACTGTAATAGCTCTCCATAGTCTTCGAATAGTCGAGCTAAAATGGGTGTCATGTAACCATTTAGTTTCATGTTCATATGAATGAATCGGCGTACTTTTTCAATCGTGCTATACTGTTAGCTTGTTTTTTTAGAAAGCATATCTAAACAATGTTGTCGTTTATTTAATACAATGCTGATAAAGTTGTGCATTTGCAATTGCAAACAATTTACGAGAAGCAAACTAGAAAACACGACATGTTGTAAAAGTCAACGGACAAGTTCTATTATTTGTTTTAGTGAAGAAATCATATCCGACTCAGCTGGGTCAAAAATGTACCTCGCGTTGTTCAAATGTACAGACGAAAAGAAACAAACAGTGAAGTTAAATGGTATGGACGCATCTGTTTGTCTTTAAATACATCTTTAATTTAAACAATATGTATGTATTGTATAGTCATGTGATTATATAATTGTACTATACAGAACTCATTATACAACATGAGTATTGAAGAAAAGATCTGGAACTTAATTATAATTGCTCCCCAATACATATCATATTATATACAGCAGAATTAAATGTTTCTGTAAATATTATCGTTGTGTAGATATACAAACGATATAAGCCGTCCCGCGAGAAAACAAACATTATAGCATCTGGTTAACGTATCGACCCAGATCAGCCTGCGCAGTCCGCGCAGACTGATCCGGGCCGACACATTCCATTCCTTCTCTGGGGGATAGAGGTATAGAGTAATGAATCCTTAAACAGAAAAACCACAGGAGGCGAAAGGTTTCTGTCCGGGTAAGCATGTGCGGCATGCTTAGGCTGATTCGGGTCGATACTTTACGGAGAGACCACAATGTTGGATTTCTCGCGTGACGGCTCATATCATTTACCGAGCCATTCATAAAATGGATGTTACGGTATATATTTCCTCAATTGCGGTGACTCGCATATGCGATACATAGGTACCCGTTCTGTTCTAGACTCGGCTGTTGAAGATGAGAGGGGGGTTCAGTAATCAAAACCACGTGTGAATGTCTTTTTGTATACATTAATAGTGTACGATGCAAGAAGTCTACGGCAATAACATTTTGTCTGGGAAATCTGTATACGACATTTGACGCCCTTGCAGACGATAACTTTTGAAAACATCGTTTGACGGTAGGCTTTGCTCCTTATCAGCACATTCCTCTCCTATTTCAGCAATGTTATAATCTCAGAATCAGCATTTCCCCTGATGCCATATTCCTAACTTTGTTGCTTTCAAAGCAGACGACTCTAAATAAAAGCCGCCTCGGTGGTGTAGTGTTAGAGCGACCGCCTCGGTGGCGTAGTGTTAGATCGACCGCCTTGGTGGTGTAGTGTTAGAGTGACCACCTCGGTGGTGTAGTGTTAGAGCGACCACCTCGGTGGTGTAGTGTTAGAGCGACCGCCTTGGTGGTGTAGTGTTAGAGTGACCACCTCGGTGGTGTAGTGTTAGAGCGACCATCTCGGTGGTGTAGTGTTAGAGTGACCACCTCGGTGGTGTAGTGTTAGAGCGACCACCTCGGTGGTGTAGTGTTAGAGCGACCGCATCGGTGGTGTAGTGTTAGATTGACCGACTTGGTGGTGTAGTGTTAGAGCGGCCGCCTCGTTGGTGTAGTGTTAGAGTTACCACCTCGGTGATGTAGTGTTATAGCGACCACCTCGGTGGTGTAGTGTTAGAGCGACCGCCTCGGTGGTGTTGTGTTAGAGCGACCACCTCGGTGGTGTTGTGTTAAAGCGACCGTTCGCGGGTTTGGATTCCCGGCCTAGTCATACCAAATACTTTAGAAATGGTAGTAATGGCTGCCCTCCTTGGCGCTCAGGATTGCGGGGTTATAATAACGACAGACTAGCTGGTGTCAAGATAACGCCGTGATATACCTTAAAACATGTTGAAAGCGGCGTAAAACAACAAACAATCAACTCTGAATATGTGATAACAGATAAAGCATTTGCATGACTTGTGTGTTTGTCGCATTTGACACGACATTGGGAGTGTCCTTCTCGTGATACGTAATATCGCCTGTTTTCATATATGTATTAAAATGCAATTCCAAATTTCCAGATACCATTTAATTTTATCCCTAGAGACGCTTTCAAAATGAACGACTAGAAAACAAAGTAGTCAACAACGAAATGCGCATGTTGCAGTTGACATGGTTAGGTGAATGTCCTACGTTAGTGAGTTATCATGTATTTCTGACAGCTGCCATCTTTCTGCCATGTATTCGAAGGGTAAAGGAAAAACACATACATAATTAGTTAATCCCGTTCGCAGTGCTCACTCTTGTATCACGCGGAATAAAACGTTTCAGCAATTCCTCCTTATCTCATGCAGTGGCCGAATAGTTGACTCCGTTTTCAACATTATTTCAGTTGCATGATTACATTGAATTGCATTAAATAAGAGTCCCTTCATAACGTACATATAAAAACATTGTGGCATATACATAAGGTGATATTTATGGGCAATATCTCCTTTTTCCACAATGTTTTCAAAAGTCGTCTGCTGTAGAAATGCGAAAATGTGTCTGCATCTAAAAGAATTACAGTATACAGTATAATATGGTGTGTGTGTTGTTAACCATGTCAGAGGGAAATGGTTGTCTTTCCTACATTTTAACTCTTTCAGCACCAATGGCAATATTGAGGTTTTCGCAAACAATACATACCTACGTGAGTCAGGTCTATTGTTTGCCTTTTAGTTATGAAAATAATCCCAAACTGATATTGCATGAAAAATGGAGTTGCCTGATTGTGAATATGGAAGAGTCTACGTACTTTAGAAAATTTGGAACTGAAATAATTAAGACAAGGCAAATACAAACATTGACGATTCGGGCTAGCCTGTGTCTGTCTGTGTACATGTCTATATCGACATATTTCAACCTCAACTCTTATAACCCTATTGTAAACTTATAATGAACTAATATAACAAAACAAAATCAGGATTTTCACAATTAACGTGAGATTACTTCTATAACATATATGCACACTATTAATTCTGTAATAAATCATTGAGTACGTATAACTGGTTCCCTGTTTTCCATTTGTTACGGCTGAATTCAGTTTGATTACTTTTTGATTCGCGATAACTTCTGGTGGATATATGGCGATACGAGTATCAAACACAATAATGGACCCACGACACAGAAAACCCATCCTTCGAAGGTTTACAACCAGAAATAACATAATCATTGCACTTGCAAAGTACTTGAACCTGGCATTCGACAAAAGGAAAAGTATTTAAGCACTTAACTGTTTATTTATTCTCATATGTATTTAATAATATTACTAAATAGAACTATTGAAATATATCTTTGAAAACTAGTCAGTTAAGGTTAATATTGCAAAGTGATGCAGGAAAACGCACATTTTAGTTTTATGACAAGGGCAGCCTTAGATGCGTTTGCGCATCTACGATATCTGACGTAAACTGTTTTCAATGCTTCTGTGACTATTCGGCGTATCCACATCAGACTGAGCGAAAGCGCAGTATGATCTGAATCTACACTGATTGCAATCACTTAGATGTTGTTTTACTACAGTATGGCTCATTTACACTTCGCATTTCAGTTGAGTAACATCACGAGAAGTTCATCGTGCGAGACTTTTCCACCGGTTGAGAGTGAGATCAATACGTGTGCTCTGTTCATTATCTACCCCGTCTTCTATTCATATAGTTAGTAAGTAAGAAAGTAAATTGTTTATTTTTGTGAACTCTTTATAATATACATTTTTTAATTATTATTGGATAATTTACACCATGTCCTATGGGCCTATAAGTCACAAAGACATGTACATGTACAAGTAACATGAAAGCATGTTGAAATGAATGAACAGTTATTGAATAAAGTTGAAAACATTGTGGTAAATGGAGGAATTGCTCACCATGAGCTATTTCTCCTTTTGCCACAATGTATTCAAAAACTGTCTGCTGCAGATAAATGTGTTTTCAAAATTACGATATAATTATGACGGATGCTTCTTGTTAAAGGTAGTTATAAACTATCTACTAATCATATTTGTAATTAACCCTTTCCCACATACAATTGTTTAATAAATTTGAAAACATTTTGGCCAAAGGAGAAATTGCTCATCATGAGCAATTTCACCGTTGGCCACAATACATTCAAAAGTCGTCTGATGCTATTGCGTCAAAATGCCTCTGCAGGTGGGAAATGTTTAAACCAGGATAACCATTAATTTCAAAACCTCTGAATGTCAGATTTTGTGGCGTTATTATTAATGCTTTGTTTCAGTAGATTTATCATCTTCCTCTTTCATTTAAGCTGAGCTATTTAGGGCATACATGTACCAGTTGCTAAATGTAAATACACAGATCAGTCCGTGTGTCTGCTCACTCTAATCACAATCTGCACAACTTACCAGAAGCTGTTTCAAGATTTTGACAAGTCATGAGAAAAATGTGTTATCCCACAAACGTCAGGTTGTACCCTTTTGCAAGGACATGTTCACCTTTTACCCAGTCAAACCATTCCGGCTTAAGTCAAAACAGCTCACAAAGCCGTCACGGCACCCAGTTATGACAACCAAAGTTGTTGATAACCTTGAGATCTCAGCTGAGCAGTGTGTTTCATATTTCATTATGTTTCTCGGTATGTATTCTATGCCAAAGGCACCTCGACTAAGGAACTTTGTCAGCGTTTCTAGGTTTGCGGAAATAATGATCTCGAATTAGAAACGTATGAGCGGCGTTATGCGAAAACCAAACCGCAAGTCATTTTGATCAGTGTAGATCCAGATCAGCCAGCGTATCCGCGCATTCTGATCTGGTTCAACACGCTTCGCTCATAACGTATAGGAGGTTTTCAAACAACGTCTGTAAAGCAGTATACATCTGGATCCCTTATAAATTATAATGGATCCGCTTGGAGTTATGTTTTTTCTCACATATCGAGGGCTTGGTGTGAAACGGTTGTAACTAAAATCGATATTTTTTTACCAAGGTTAATCACCTCGCCATAAAGTCTTTATAAGCGTAAAAATCTTTTTTCTTGGTAAACAATGGAAATTTAGGTGCCATTGCTCGTTCTGAGCAATGGCACCTAAATTTGCATTGTTTACAAAGGGGTAAAAATTGCCCCTAAACTAGGGTTTTCAAAATAGGTTTTTAGTTACAACTGTTTCACACCAAGCCCTCGATATGTAATGCTTACAACAAGGTAGGGCATTGATGCCTCTCCAGTTGGGTATCGTACAACCTTTTCCCATATTCAGATGCTTTCTGACGCCTCTACAGTATACGTATTTTGAGAACATTGTAGGAAAAATAAAATGTTCATATAGAGCAATGTATCATGTCGGTGAAGACTCTGATGAGACGGTTCATGTGCACCGATTACCTTAGTCTTCAGTGTTCGTCTATGCAATGCGACCCCAAATGACAATATGTGGCTGAATTATAAATATCGTGTGTGTAACGAACGAGCGGATTTCCAAATTTGAAATGTTATCATAATCAGTTTAATATCTGTGTGTCGAACATCCATACGTCAAACTTCTCTATACCTCGCCTCGAAATCGGTATACACACAAATGCACTTCCTCATATAACAGAAACCAGTACAGACCTCGATTCTTTGAATCGACATTTCTATATGTCAAAAGGCTTCAACGTTGCCTTGTTTGTCGGGGTTAACTGTTCTTTGGTCAATGTTTCTATATTCCGAGGTTTTTAATGTTTCTTTATTCTTACATTTAATCCGCATTCTGTCAGTTAATTATTCAGCATTTCGAAGATTTCGACACATTTATATTTCGACCTTAACTGTTTTCCTTGAGTCGAGGCTTCTTTATGTCGAAGTTTGTTCAACGTATCTTTTAATACTTTGGTGAAAGTTGCAAGCATATAAGCAAAATGAAACACATTTGATTCTTTTTGGATTTTAGCTTCATATGGACCATCATATATTAACGTTTCCAACATCGTACAAGCAGACGACTTTGTTAAACAATGGAATGGAAGTATAATTCTTTAATTAAAATTGCAAACATTGTGTCAACAGGATACATTATCAGTATGGCTAGTTCTTTCTTTTGTGACGACATTTCCAAGATAAAAAAAATATGTGTTATCAAGCGTTAACCCTTTCCCTCATATAGACGCTTTCTGACGCCTCTGCAGCAGACGGCTTTTTGAAAACATAGTGACAAAAGAAGAAATTGCTCAAAACGAGCAATTTCTCCTTTTTCCACAATGTTTTCCACTTTTAGTCATAGGTTATCCATTCAATTATAGAGATTTTCTAATTGTTGACAAAATATGTTCAATGTCGTCTGCTGCAGAATTGTCGTATGAGGGAAAGTGTTAAACGATACGCTTCGGGTAAAAATAAGTCTTGTTCAATTGCCGTTTTGCCATCATAAAAAGGGATATGGCAGTGCAACGTATTGGGCTGGCTACACCTCTAAACTGTTAGATTAAAAGTGACTTATATTGCTCTTCTAGGCCAAGAAAGACAGTGTAGACTGTTCTAGATAGTGCGTATTCACCGGCTCGTCAGAGTTTCCGAAAGGTAACAGTCTCCCTTTTCGCGGTTTCATTATTTATGTTAGAGTTAAACGGTTCAAACGAGCTCGGGAATCTTCAGTAAACACTTAATCGGAGCTAACACGTACTTTTTAGACACGTGGAATAAATCAAATGGAATACTTAATCCCAAGAAGTAAATATTTTCATAAACCGCTAATTACGTGAAAATGACCTATTAAACAAATTTGTTTTCATTACGCAATGAAATCATCCATACTATCTTTGCAGACATTCTTTATTATTTCATTCGGCGCACGGCGATTCATTTACATTATATACTTCAATAAAAGTTATGTTTATGATGATGATATTGACGACGATAAAATTAAACATGCAATAGACCTAATTAAAAGCTGGCTTTTATGAAACTGTACGAAGAACGGGTATGACAGATATAAGTGCTATATTAAATGTTAGAGACTGTTATTATCACCGAAATAGAATGCAACCCGCATATTTTCAGCAAAAAACTAAAATAATAATTGTAACGGGTTTTTTTCGGTGAAAATAAAAGCTCGATATATCACCGCAAACGAAAAAAAAAAAACATACACTAACGGTTAGCTAAATGAAAAAAAACGTATAAGTGACACGTAAGATACCAATTACATTTGAGCCGTCCCGCGAGAATACCAACATTATGCGAGAATACCAACATTATGAACTCGTAATGAATCGACCCAGATCAGCCTGCACAGTACGCGCAGGCTAATCCGGGACGACACATTCAGCCTCAGAGGAATAGGGGTAAAGAGTAATGATTCCTGAAACAAAAAATCCACAGGAAGCGAAAAAGGTTTCTCGGGTTAGCCTGCGTGGTATGCTTAGGCTGATCCGGGTCAATACTTTACGCAGAGACCATAATGTTGGCTTTCTCGTGAGGCGGCTCATTTGGTTGACCGCTGATATAATTCAATACAACAAAGTAAACGAACACATATCATGTATATAACACAGACG
Source organism: Serripes groenlandicus (assembly GCA_031761405.1). NCBI lineage: Eukaryota > Metazoa > Mollusca > Bivalvia > Cardiida > Cardiidae > Serripes > Serripes groenlandicus. Next base: position 70,890,896 of record JASEVX010000001.1, read on the forward strand.
CATAGTTAACTCATAATCGTAAGTGAACACTAATAGTGACAGGTATCAAACACAATGAATGAGTCGTACTCCAAGAAGACTTACTTTAGGAAGTTTTTTACCTAGAGTAGATTAAAATCTGCCGACGAATTATTGTGATCCAATCTAAGTTTACAATGATTGGCAAACGTTTCTTTGACGTTTCTGCGACACATTGGCGAACACAGCAAATTCAGATCAGACTTTGCATGCGGATCTAACTATTTGTGTATGTTTTATGGTGTTTAATGTCGCTCTCAACAAGTGTTTAGTAATGTCACTGCGTGTGCTAGATTAGTTACGTGTTCCAGCCATTGTACATGATCCGAATCTACACTGTCGCAAACACCTTTAAGTCTGTTTTCATGGAGCAAAGTTCACATTTAATACACACACATATGAGCCGTCCCGTGAGAAAACCAACATTATGGACTCTGCGTAAAGTATCGACCCGGATCAGCCAAAGTATGCAGCGCAGTCTAATCCGGACAGACACTTTTCGCCTCCTGTGGATTTTCTGTTTCAGGAATCATTACTCTATACCTCTATTCCCTGAGGCGGAATGTGTCGGCCGGATCAGTCTGCGCGGACAGCGCAGGCTGATCTGGTCGATACATTACGCAGATGTCTATCGCCGCAGCTGCATTATGGACTCTGCGTAAAGAATCGACCCGGATCAGCCAAAGTATGCAGCGCAGTCTAACCCGGACAGACACTTTTCGCCTCCTGTGGATTTTCTGTTTCAGGAATCATTATTCTATACCTCTATTCCCTGAGACGGAATGTGTCGGCCGGATCAGTCTGCGCGGACAGCGCAGGCTGATCTGGTCGATACATTACGCAGATGTCTATCGCCGCAGCTGCATTATGGACTCTGCGTAAAGAATCGACCCGGATCAGCCAAAGTATGCAGCGAAGTCTAACCCGGACAGACACTTTTCGCCTCCTGTGGATTTTCTGTTTCAGGAATCATTACTCTATACCTCTATTCCCTGAGACGGAATGTGTCGGCCGGATCAGTCTGCGCGGACAGCGCAGGCTGATCTGGTCGATACATTACGCAGATGTCTATCGCCGCAGCTGCATTATGGACTCTGCGTAAAGAATCGACCCGGATCAGCCAAAGTATGCAGCGCAGTCTAACCCGGCCAGACACTTTTCGCCTCCTGTGGATGTTCTGTTTCAGGAAGCATTACTCTATACTACTATCTCTCTGTGACGGAATGTGTCGGCCCGGATTAGCGCGAACTGTGCAGGCTGATCAGAGTTGATATATTATGCAGTGTCCATAATGTTGGTTTTATCGTAATTCTGCTTAATTATATATATATATATATACATACCCTCAGAGCAATTTCCTGTTGTTTTGCACGGTTATCACTTGGATGAGTCATGCTTGCCGAGCTCGATCCACCCGAGTTCATTTCTCTTATTCACTTGACAAGTGTCCACTAACAGAAAAGACCATTCAAACGGTGTCCTTACACTCACTGAGATTCCCTGACCACTGTGTGACCACACTTAACACTTTGTCCAATAACGAAAATGACCATAAAAACGTTGGCCATACAGTCACTAATTTGCCTACACCAATGTGTGACCACACTGAACACCAAGTCCACTAACGAAACTGATCATTAAAACGATGGCCACACATTCACTGAGTTGCCTTAACTTAGAACACTGTTTCCGCTATAAAAACTGACCATTAAGCTAGTTTCGAGACAACCACTTTTGTTATTTGACAACTGTTTAGCTACATCGAACACTTTGTCCACTAACAACGATATCACTTAGTCACTATGTCCAGAAAACATTTTGGAAATATTTATTTGCATAAAACATTATCCTTTTTGCAAAGCATTTTTGAAAACATTATGGGTAAAGGAAAAATTGCTCATAATGAGCAATATCTCCCTTTTCCAAAATATTTTCAATTATATTCAAAAAATGAACTATACTGTTTTGGATGGAACAATTTAATCTCAGGTGTTTCCAAAGCAGACAACAATGAAATGTGGTATTATTTAAACGCTCACCGACCTTAATGTTGGTAAGATTATCTGTGTTTAACTTTTATCGCCTATATTATTTGATAATATCATGCAATAGAAGAAATAGGATATTGCAAGTTCCAGTAACCTACCAAATCTTTACATACACAAATTGGATGCTATTGTTATAATTCAGCCGTTTCTAAGGATTTATTGAGAGGATGTATTGTATCTGCGTACATTTTATTGTATTGTTTTGTATTGATATAGAACATTCAGTATATATTTGCAATAAAACAAGACACGTAGCCCCACAACATTTACGTCGCACCTGAGCGTCAATAAGACGACAACATTGCCAGATGTGCCTCGTATTTATATTTATATCTTTGTTCAAATAAACGTTAAGTGCTGCAATAAATCTTCGGTCTATTTCCGTAAAGAAGATTAGTATTTCAATGTAATGTGAGAAATACTCAGAAAATGATTATTTCAGTCGATGTAAAAGCGGGATGTATTTTCTCTGAGTGCGCACCAAACGTGACAGTTTCGCGACTGGCTATAGAAAGGGTGAAAACGGCACTTTTAGTGATACTGAACTACAAATTGTAGACAGTAAAGTAACAGTTTTAAAACTGTTCAAAAGTTGTCTTGAAATATTAGAATCATAATTCAGGGATAAAATTAGAGTAATAATTTCACTTTCCAATACAATAAACATCTATCGTTTATGCTTTATTTTTACTGGGTAGACAAACCCAGTAAGCCAACATTTTCATCATGACTTTCAACTAATATTGTTTCAACATTTACTGCCAGTAGTTTGGAACAATTTATTACTTATTACTTTTAACAATAATTGCAAAATTTGCAAAAGTCTCATTTTGTTTATCTCCATCTAGAGTTCAGCACTTTTAACGATAACATTCTGGTCAAACAGATTTTCACTTAAGTGGTTGACAAAACAAATCGCCAAATCTCTTCAGGGTCCTTTAAAAACAAAGCCTGTACTGTTAGCATAAACGGTTGATCACCGATACTACGACAGCGCTAACTTTTGAACACGCAATCTAAAGCAACTTTAATACCCCATATGTTTGACATCGTAGAAATAAAAACATATACAGTAATTTATATAAAGCGTTATGTATCTTATAGTCAATGTCGTATATGTTATAGGTAAATGTAAACATGTATGATTTTTTGCAAAAAAAATATCAACATTTTATGAAATTAAAACAATTCTCAAAACTGTCAATATTGCTCAATTTAGCTACTTATCGTACGGCATTCTGATTTAATATAGTTTTTAAATCGGCCACATAAGTATATAACTTCCCACATTCAGATCAGCGTGTACGCTTTTTGGCGCCTTTCCAGCAGACGATATTTGAAATCATTGATACAAAAAGAGAACTTGCGTATTATGAACATTTTCTCCTTTGCCCCAATGCTTTCAACTATATTCAATAATTATATTTACAATTATATGGAGTTTTCTTATTTTTGCTAAGAAGTTTTTCAAGTAATCGGCTGTGTACAGATATGTTGTACATGAAAACGGGTTAATTAAGAAAATACCTTTTGATATATAAAACAGTCCAAATAATTAGAGAGAGACAATAATCACGCACGACAGAAGTAGGAACCCAATCCAAAAGTCCAATAACAAATAAATGTTTCACACTACAGTGGATAAAACAAAAGAACCCGCAGTGACGTCCAATTTCCTTTGTAATAATAGAATATTTGATATTGGGTAAATATTTCGGATTGGAGACGGGCCCGCCTGACTTTTCGCTTCTTCGTGCATTGAGCTTCGACACATCGAACATACGCAATTTGATTCAGATTTGCCTTTTAGCATCTGCACAGTCTGATCAGGAACTGCATCGATCGTACATTAGTCATAACAACCTTAAGTAACAGGTGACGAACAGCTGTGTAGGCTACATTTGGATGAGATACATGAGAGCCGTCCCGCGAGAAAACCAACATTGTGGCATCTGCGTAAAGTATGGACACGGATCAGCCTAAGCATGCCGCGCAGGATAATCCGGACATACACTTTTCGCCTCCTGTGGATTTTCTGTTTCAGGAATCACTACTCTATCTATCCCCCCTTAGACGGAATGTGTCGGCCGGATCAGTCTGCGCGGACAGCGCAGGCTGATCTGGTCGATACATTACGCAGATGTATTGATATGAGCCGTCCCGCGAGAAAACCAACATTGTGGCATCTGCGTAAAGTATGGACACGGATCAGCCTAAGCATGCCATGCAGGCTTAAACGGATAGACACTTTTCGCCTCCTGTGAATTTTCTGTTTCAAGAATCATTAGTCTATACATATATCCCCCTGAGACGGAATGTGTCGGCCCGGATCAGTCTGCGCGGACTGCGCAGGTTGATCTGGGTCGATACATTACGCAGAAGCCATAATGTTGGTTTTTAGCGGGACGGCTCATTTATCATCTATGCGCAGATATATCCTTATATAAAATCTTCTTCGAAAATAAGATATTTATAGCCTTTGTTAAATTGTCTGTATGTGTCTTAGATGTTACCTTAAAAAAATAAAGATATTTTTATTATTATTATTATTATTATTATCTTCAATTAACGAAATTGAAGTATTTACTGTTTTTCATTAAGATCGTTAAGTTCATCTGTGCCAGATTTTAACCAACCAATTAAGAACGGTAAGACTAATTATTATTTCCAAGCATGAAAAAGTGTATCTTAAGTGTCGTTCGATTGCCTTCGTTGTATTCGTTACACTATTAAGTCTGCTTATTAGTTAAATAGTTTGGGATGAAGTACTCTCCAATTTGATACACACTAGCACTGAACCAAAATGTCCAATAATAAAAACGAACTGTTATCAAGCTTCAAATGAATAATAAGATAATATCTCTACATTGTCTTCCAACTTCATGTCTAAGGGGGCAAACAATGCAGATTCCAGGAGAGACAGCTCGTTGCGAGCTGTCTCATCGGAATCTGCATTGTTTGCAAGAGCCTTTAATTGCCTTTAGAAGCGAAAGCGTTAAACTTTACAATAAAATATTGTTTACTAATTAAATGTGTTACCACATACAGGTTAAATATATTTGCCTGTTTTTCTGATTGTTCTTTTACGCCGCTTTCAATACAATTGAGGGTAAATAACCAGTTGTGTTGGTTTCGCTAACACCAACACGGCAGTCGTAATTCCGCAACTCTGAGCGCCAATGAGGGAAGCATCTAAAATAATTTTAAAGTATTTTTGATTGAATCCTGGTCTACCAATCTCGATTAATTGATTGTTTGTTGGCGTATAACGCCGTTTTCAACAATTGTTCAGTCATAGCACAGCGTTTCCTGGGTACGGTTCCAGTACTACTAATATCCTGACACAAGGCCATTCAGTCGAAAATGCTAACCCGGCAACCCTGAGCGACTAGGAAGTCAGCTCTTACTTCAATCTTTAAAGTATCTGGTATGACCGGCCGGGGATCGAACCCGCGACCTTCCACACACGAGGCGGTCGTTCTTCATTTAGACCACGGGGCGGTCTAAACAACTTGTAAAATCACTACACCAACTTTAAGACAAATACATAACTTAACGCAACTTCCGATTGCAACGAAGACAATAAAACATCGACATTGTCGGCCAATTTGGAACGTTACAACTCCAACTTTTGTTATCAATTAATAATTCCCCATAAGCTGTTCCCCAATGCCAGTATTATGTTACCATATAAATGATCCACCAGAACCAAACGTTCAAGAATACTACATGACGTATAGCCGGTCTATAATGTATTAAACAGTAGACGGATAGTATCGTCCAATGTTCTCTGCTTTAATACAATACAGTATTATATATTAAGTTAACCGTCTGGGATGGCGAGAGGCAATCGTACTTCTTTGTTTTATCCTACAGGAAAACTATTGCATAGATAAATTAATCATGGTTTTACAGAACAATTAACCATAGAACGTTTGCGATCGCTGAAGATGCTGATCAGACTGCGAACCCACGACGTCTGCTCCGAATTAACTCTGATCGCTAATACCAGGGACATATTGATTCTTATCTACGTCCCTGCTAATATGTCATAGATTCATTATACAAACTATGGCTTACAATATACATTAAGAGAGTATAGTACGGATATGTAAACTGATCGTTGTGTACACTTGCATTTATTAACCAAGTAAAAAGTCCCGGATCAACTGCACGACGTATTATCAAATACATGTTCCAATAACAAAAAGGACCAATAATAACACAAACTGTATAACCAGCCTCTATAATATACAACAAAACAATAGTATATACATTAACTCGCCGTTCTATTTCGTCCAAGTACCAGCACTAAACTGGCACGTGCAAGAATAATAAATGAGCCGTCCCGCGGGAAAACCAACATTATAGCCTCTGCGTAATGTATCGATCTAGATCAGCCTAAGCATTCCGCGCAGACTGATCCGGGCCGACACATTCCGTCTCATGGTGATAAAGGTATAGAGTAATGATTGCTGAAACAGAAAATCCACAGGAGGCGAAAAGTGTTTAACCGGGAAAGCTTGCGCAGCATGCTTGGGCTGATCCGGTTCGAGACTTTACGCAAGTCCACAATGTTGGTTTTCTCGCGGGACGACTCAAATATCGTATATATAATTTCTAATGAATAAAACATTAGACCGATAGCGACGTTCTATATTTCCTACCAAAATCCAATATCAGATATAAAGTAAATTGTCTGGGATGGCGAGGTGCGATCTGGCTACTATTACTCCTTTAATCTTAGAGAAAATATTGCAGCGTAAACTTCATCTTTGTAGTTTACTATTTAGCCTTCAAGGCCTGAACTTTGTTTCTGTATGTCATGTAAATCGACCAGTTTTATTCCTCAACTGTCACACTTTCTAAGCGTTTCTCATGTAGAACACCCGTGTCATTGAAAAAATGTTACCTCTAAGCTTTAAAACAATCCAAAGAAAATGGAAGGGGCATGCATTATGCAAGAAACAATCCACCAGGCGAAAATGGTTACCGTCATTTTGGATCAAGTTGGGCCCTGACAGAAACGGTGTTTAGCATTCTCTACTTTCATTTTCAAACAAGGTTAAAATACTAAAAGTGATCAAATCAATCATGTCCAGTGCATCCTATACACATTTACAATGAATTTAAACTCAATGTCATATATTCAATGCATTCTGGGGATGGTATTTACTAATTTCTACGCAAACAAAGTTTTTTAAGCGACTATTTGGCTGCGGATGAATTTGGCGTGATTTGTTATTATCAAGTGAAAACTACGTCCCGACTGAACTACAGTTGACTCCCGATATCTCGAAGTCGAAAGGGACCCATGAATTACTTCGAGTTATCGACATGTTCGAGTGATCCCTCGATGTATGCGAAATTCCTATTGTGTTCTCAGCTTAGTAATTCATTTACACATTTTGTCGATTATCTAAATTAAGTCAGTTATCAAATCACACTGCATTATAAAAAAATAAAGAAAGCAAACATGAAATGCAGATACATTTTAATCTGATCAGTATCTTCACGCTTAATCTCATTTTGTATTGTCATTGTATATGTTATTTGAACAATTAGTTAATATTATAATATTCTATTTGACTTTGCTTCTCGTAAAATTATTACGTTTTGTTATTTGTACATTATTGTTTATTGACGCCGCGTGGAAGCTCGGCGTCAGTATGGGATAAGTTTTAAATTTGTGCCATGGGTTGACGTAATCGAAAAGGGAGCAACCAACAAATATTATTGTTAAGAAAAACTCTGTAATATGTTTGAAAAAACAGCCTTTATGATTGAATAAATTGTATTAACTGATTTAAGAAACAATAAGATAAAAAATATGTACATCTTTTACCGTCGTTACAAAACTTTAGACACATTTAAATTGTTTTTAATAACTGTTCCCCAACTAACTAGGCTAAGCTTTTTTTATGAGTAGGTTTACGGAGTTCACTAGGCTACGCTATTTTAATTGTTTGGTTTACTACTCTGAAGGGCTCAGAAAAAAAATTCGGGTGATGTTTTTTCCTATTTATTTCTGTTGTATTACTAAACTTAAAACGTTGCATCCAATCTGTATGAAAGTTTATCAGAACATATATCTCCATCAACTCTAGACCAAGTTCTGTCAGAATGTTTGTCTAAGTAATATCTAGGCCAAGTTCGAAACTGGGTCATGTCCGGTCAAAAACTAGGTCACTAGGTCAAATTTAATGAAAATATTGTTAACACTCTGTAAGCCACATCTTTGGCTTGAGCATGTTGAAACTTTGTCAGAATGTTCGTCTTAGTGATATCTAGACCAAGGTCAAAAACTAGGTCACTAGGTCAAATATAAGAAAAATCTTGTTAACACTCTGGAAGCAATATTTTGGCTTGAGCATGTTGAAACTTTGTCAGAATTATTGTCTTACTGATATCTAGACCAAGTTCGAAACTGGGTCAGGTCCGGTCAACAACTAGGTCACTAGGTCAAATTTATGAATAATCTTGTTAACACTCTGGAAGCCACATAAATGTGTGACTTGAGCATGTTGAAACTTCGTCAGAATGTTTGTCTAATTGATATCTAGGCTTATTTCGAAAATGGGTCATGTCCGATCAAAAACTAGGTCACTAGGTCAAATTTAAGGAAAATCTTGTTAACACTCTGGAAGCCACATTTTTAGCTTGAGCATGTTGAAACTTTGTTAGAAAGTTTGTCGTGGTCATATCTAGGCCAAGTTCAGTTACGGGTCATTTTGAATCTTTGTCGGAATATTTGCCTTGAAGATATCTAGGCCAAATCAAATATGGGTTTCAAAAACTAGGTCAGTAGGCCATATTGTATAAACATCTTGTTAACACTATAGAGATTGCATTTTTTTGACTTGGAGCAGCTTGAAATTTTGTCAGAAAGATTGTCTTGATGAAATTGCCATTGGCGCTGAAAGAGTGAAGTCTTAAAGAGCCCATTCTCAGGTCGAGCGATCCTGGGCTTCATGGCCCTCTTGTTTGTTATCATACTTCTGCTCAACTGGAAGGAGAATAGACTTCCCTTTCTCCTTCCATACGGTAAACCAAATGGTTTGAAGACTTAACTTGTCATTTCACGACTAAACTTTTCATGCTGAATATCACATAGATCGTTGCATATAAAGTGTATAACCCCTACGTCAAAATGGACTCTTTTAGCTCTTGATAACATTTTACTATAGACTATGGTATCCAGGTGAGCAATAAAGGAATATCTTGGACTTCTTGTTTAAGATAAAGGTACATTTGGCCTTCTTGTTCAAAATATTTACATCCTGTCCGTTTGCACAGGTTATTTAAATGTATTGAATTGCATCTGCTTCCCTTTAAGTCATGCCTTCAAATCATGCGCGGCGTCTTTGATGCTTAGCATCAAAATTCGTCTTGTTATTTAGTATAGGCAGGGAGGTAGATAAGAGGGATAGGCAACTCCACCTGTACACCTGTTATCTGGTTAAAATATCACACATAGAAATAAAATTGTCCAAATGTTCACATTTTGTAGCAAATACAACTTTTAAGTCACATTTGGCACATAAACAAAACATACATATTCTGAAAGCTTAACATTTCAACTAAAGTTAAAGATACAATGAACAACTGGAATTTCTTTGTATTTTTAACAATGACTGATTTAAAAAACACATATATATTGGGATCTTATCTACGTCCCTGGTATAGGCACATTTGCCTGTAGGTATAACAATATATTGTATTGCAAAAACAAAATTAGTCGGTGATCAAATTATATTAATGAAAAAGTGCTGCAGCAGTTCTGATTGTTCGTTTGAGTCGTTAGAACTGCTTATACACTGTTTTCAAAAGATAGTTCCGTTCCATGTATTGGTTAAAGTTATAGCGATATAACCCTTTCCCTCATACAGACGCTGTGTGACGCCTCTGAAGCAGACGACTTTAGAAAACATTATGGCAAAAGAAGAAATTGGTCATGATGAGCAATTTCTCTCTTTGCCACAATGTTTTCCGATAGTAGGCATTGGTTATTCATTCAATTATAGATTTCCTTTTTTTTTACAAAATGTGTTCAAATTCGTCTGCTGTAGATTTCGTGTATGTGGAAAAGGGTTAACATTCTGGCCCTGAACCAAAATGCCCTACACTAATAAATAACTTACAATCTGCATCAATAAATATCATTAAAATCAGACCAAACTACTATAAGCGAGCGAGCGACGTTTAGGTCTGGTTTGAACAAGATTGGCATCAGATAAACAAATCGTCAGACCGAATGAGACGTCCAATTTCCTACATTACAATACTTTATTTGATCGAACGTAAGTAGTTCGTGATATATCCCCTACTTAATACGTGTTTATCCTAAATCAAAACTAAACGTCTAGGAATAATAAATACATAATAGCCGACATCTGTTAATTGACATTGACTGACAGAGTCGTCAAATACCCTACATTATCCCTATTCCACATACACGGTAAATGTGCAGCAGACAACATTGAACACATTTTGTAAAAAATATGAAATCTATAATTGAATGAATAACCAATGCCTAATAGTGGGAAAACATTGTGGGAAAGGGAGAAATTGCTCATCATGAGCAATTTCTTCTTTTGCCATAATGTTTTCTAAATTTTTTAAAACATTTCCACTAACATGCTTTAAATACTTTTAAAATGAATGTGTAATAGTTGAATATAGAGTTAAAAGCATTGTGTCAAAGACCAATTTCCTCTTACCACAATGTTTTCAGATATCGTCTGCCACATATGCGACTACAGGTGGGAAATAACATATTTTATATCAATCAAATAGGTCGATACGACGGCTTTGTTTTCCCACAATGCCCATTTACTAGAACAAACATGTGCGTCTAACAATAATAAATAAATGAAAGTCAGCCTTTTATTTACACTGTAATGTGTAAAACAAAAGGCTGATAATGGTGTCCAGATTTGAAATTAGCCATTTTACCAAATACATGTAACAGCACGTTGCCGCCACATCCAAGGTCTGATAAATAACTTTCATATATTCAACCTCTATAAAATGTATAAAATGATAGAAGGATAGTAGCGCTCAATATCCTATGTTGTGATGTAAGATTTGATAAAGGATCGCCGTTTAAACAAGTATATGTACCAGTAACTAGCCGCCACTTCCAATGATCTTAAATAACTTTCTTATATTCAACCTTTCATGTATAACATAGTAGACGGAGAGTGGCAACTACTATCCTTTGTTGTGATGTAAGATTAGATTATAGCTCGTAATTCAAGTCAAATGATATGTAAAATAAATTATACCCAGCCTCTGATTTAATGTGTAAAACAATAGACGTTTAATGGCGTCCAATATCTAAAATGTTGATGTCAGGTTTGATATTAGATCATCATGTTATCACATACGAAGTCGAACTCTAGTTCGGCCAATAATCTATCCGACATTTGACAAAAGTCTTTGTGACATGTGTCATTCGTCTTCCACCACTGGGTTAACAGTCTATGTTGTAAAGCAGCCAGTTGCTTGGATAGTATATTGTGTAGAGTACTGGATTGAGAATGCCATGAAATACATGAGTAGGTGAACTGGCCACCGTGATATGACTGAACAGTTTTTGAAAACGGCGTTAAACCCAAATCAATGAGCTATCACGTACGAGTACACGCACTCAGTGGCCAATAAATAGTTTAAAGCTAGCCTCTAATAAATAAATCACTATATTGATTGTGACGTCCAATGTTCAGTATTATAAAACTATATTAGACATCTGGTAAAGTATCTGGGAAGGTTGGGGCCAATGTGATGTCTAGTGTTTCACAGTGACATATTGAAAATTGAATAGTTCGTGATAAACTGCTCGCAGTCTTACTACATACATACTCATTAATACCATCACTCAGCGAACACGTCCAGTAAGAGTAAATAATGTAATCTAATATTTGTAACAGTAGGCGGGTAGTGACTTGCAATAACCTGTCTTTACATAAGATATGTTTAAGCTCCTCATTTTACCAACACCATGTACCAGCACTTTATCGAAATGTCAAATAATATTAAATCAAGTACTAATATAGCAAGTCTGTTACGGCTAAAACAATAGATTGAAAATGACGTCCAATGTTTTCTACCGTAATACATTATTGGAATAAAATAAATTGTCTGGGATGGAGGGAAACGATCTGACTTCGAGGATGTTTTGTATCCCTCAGAGACGTTTTGTAACACAAAAAATTTGCTGCGTCATACGAAAACCGATAATCGGAACTATTCGACAAACAAAGATCGGAACTATGCGACCAACAAATATTGGGACTATACGAGCAGCAAAGATCGGAACTATATGAGCAACACAGATCGGAACTATTCCATCAAAAAAGATCGGAACTATGCAAACAACAAATATTAGAAATTTACTACCAACAAATATTAGAAATTTGCGACCAACAAATATCGGAATTTTGCGACCAACAAATATTGGAACATTGCGACCAACAAAGATCGGAACTATACGACCAACACAGATCGAAACTATTCCACCAAAAAAGATCGGAACTATGCAAACAACAAGTATTGGAAATTTGCCACCAACACAGATCAGAACTAAGTTACCAGCAAATATTGGAACTATGAGACCAACAAATATTGGAACTTTGCGACCAACACATATCGAAAATATTCCAACAACAAAGATCGGAATTATGCGAACAACAAATATTGGAACTTTGCGACCAACACATATTGGAATTATGCGACCAACAAATATTGGAACATTGCGACCAACAAAGATCGGAACTATTCCACCAAAAATGATCGGAACTATGCAAACAACAAATATTGGAAATTTGCGACCAACAAAGATCGGAACTAAGTGACCAGCATAGATTAGAACTATGAAACCAATACATATTGGAGCGTTGCGACCAACAAAGATTGAAAATATTCCAACAACAAAGATCGGAATTATGCGACCAACACATATTAGAATTTTGCGACCAAAAAATATTGGAATATTGCGACCAACACAGATTGGAACTATTCCACCAAGAAAGATCGGAACTATGCAAACAACAAATATTTGAACTAAGCGACCAGCAAATATTAGAACTATGAGACCAACAACTATTGAAGAACTTTGCGACCAACAAAGATCGAAAATATTCCAACAAGAATGACCAACAAAGATCGAAAATATTCAAACAACAAAGATCGGAATTATGCGAACAACAAATATTGGAACTTTGAGACCCAGACAGATCAGAACTAAGCGACCAATAAAGTTTTAAACTATGTATTTTAACATAAGATCTGTCTAAGCTCCCCATTTTACCAACACCATGTACCAGCACTCTGTCGACATGTCAAATAATATTATATCAAGTACAAGTATAGCCAGTCTCTTACGGCTAAAGCAATAGAGTGAAAATAACGTCCAATGTTTTCTACTGTAATACATTATTGGAATAAAATATATTGCCTGGGATGGAGGGAAGCGATCTGCATAGAGGATGTTTTGTATCCCTCAGAGACATTTTGCAAAAAAATAAATTGCTGTGTCATACGAAAAACGATAATAGGAACTATTCGACAAACAAAGATCGGAACTATGCGACCAACAAATATCGGAACATTGCGACCAACAAATATCGGACTTATTCGACAAACAAAGATCGGAACAATGCAAACAACAAAGATCGGAACTTTTCGACCAGCAAAGATTAGAACTATTAGACCAGCAACTACTGGAACTTTGCGACCAACAAAGATCGAAAATATTCCAACAAGAATGACCAACAAAGATCGAAAATATTCAAACAACAAAGATCGGAATTATGCGAACAACAAATATTGGAACTTTGAGACCCAGACAGATTAGAACTAAGCGACCAATAAAGTTTTGAACTATGTATTTTAACATAAGATCTGTCTAAGCTCCCCATTTTACCAACACCATGTACCAGCACTCTGTCGACATGTCAAATAATATTATATCAAGTACAAGTATAGCCAGTCTCTTACGGCTAAAGCAATAGAGTGAAAATAACGTCCAATGTTTTCTACTGTAATACATTATTGGAATAAAATATATTGCCTGGGATGGAGGGAAGCGATCTGAATAGAGGATGTTTTGTATCTCTCAGAGACATTTTGCAAAAAAATAAATTGCTGTGTCATACGAAAAACGATAATCGGAACTATTCGACAAACAAATATCGGACTTATTCGACAAACAAAGATCGGAACAATGCAAACAACAAAGATCGGAACTTTTCGACCAGCAAAGATTAGAACTATTAGACCAGCAACTACTGGAACTTTGCGACCAACAAAGATCGAAAATATTCAAACAAAGGTCGGAATTGTGCGAACAACAAATATTGGAACTTTGCGACCAGCTCAGATCGGAACTATTCCACCAAAAAATATAGTAACTATGCGACAACAAAGATCGGAACTTTTCGACCAGCAAAGATTATAACTATTTGATCAGCAACTACTGGAACTTTGCGACCAACACAGATCGAAAATATTCCAACAAAGGTCGGAATTGTGCAAACAACAAATATTGGAACTTTGCGACCAGCTCAGATCGGAACCAATCTTCCAAAAAAGATAGTAAATATCGGAACTTTACGGAACTTTACGACCAATAAGGATCGGAACTAAACGACCAGCAAAATATAAAATTTTGAAACTATTGGAACTTTGAAGACCAACAAAGATCAAAAATATTCCAACAACAAAGATCGGAATTATGCAAACAACACATATTGGAACTTTGCGACTACACAGACCGGAAATTTTCTACCACCAACAAATATCGGAACTATTCCGCCAACAAAGATCGGAACTAAGCGACCAGCAAAGATTAGAACTATGAGACCAACATCTATTGGAACTTTGCGACCAACAAAGATCGAAAAGATTACAACAACAAAGACCAACAAAGATCGAAAATATTCCAACAACAAAGATTGGAATTATGCGATCAACAAATATTGGAACTTTGCCACCATCAAAGATCTGAACTAAGCGACCAACAAAGATCGGAACTATGAGAACACAAGCTATTGAAACTTTGCGACCAACAAAGATCGAAACTATTCCAACAACAAAGATCAGAACTATGCGAACAACAAAGATTGGAACTTTGCCACCAAAAAAGATCTGAACTCAGCGACCATCAACGATTGAAACCATGCGACTAAAACATATTTGAACTTTGCGACCAACAAAGATCGGAACTATTCCACAAACAAAGATCGAAACTATGAGAACAACACATATTGGTAGTTAGCGACCAACAAATACCGGAACTATGCGACGAGCTACGTTCGAAGCAATGCAACCAACAGTGATCGGAAACATTCGACCAACAACTATTGGAACATTGCGACCAACACAGATCGGATCAATGCCACCAATGTATATCGGATGTATGCGACCTACAAATATCGGAATCATGCGACCAGCAACGATCTGAACTATGCGATCAACAAATATCAGCTGTGCGAGAAACACAGATCGAAACTATGAGACAAACAAATATCGAAACTATTAGACCAACACAGATCAGAGATATGCGTCCAACACAGATCGGATCAATGCCATCAACACGTATCGGATTAATGCGACCAAATGATCGGATCTATGAGACAAATAAAGATCGGAACTATCCGATTAACACATATCAGCTGTACGAGTAACACAGATCGAAACTATGGGACAAACAAAGATCGAAATTGTTCGACCAACACAGATCGGAGATATGGGTCCAATACATATCGGATCAATTCCACCAACACAAATCGGATTAATGCGACCAGCAAAGATCGGATCTACGCGAAAACAAAGATCGGAACTATGCGACAAACACAGTTTGGAACCATGTGACCAGCAATGATCGGAACTATAAACCTACACAATTCGGATCTATGCGATCAATAAAGTTCGGAACTATGCGACGAACAAAGATCGGAATTATGCGAGCAACACAGATCGGAAATATGCGACCAATGACACTCGGAACTGTGCGACCAACAAAGATCGGAACTCTGCGACCAATTACAATCGGAACTATGACAACAACACATATACACTATGCGACCAACACTGATAAACTATGCGACCAACACAGATAAACTATGCGACCAACGCTGATAAACTATGCGACCAATACTGATAAACTATGCGACCAACACTGATAATCTGTGCGACCAACACTGATAAACTATGCGACCAACAAAGATTGGAAATCTGCCACCAATGGCAATCGGAACTGTGCGACAAACACAGATAAACTATGCGACCAACACTGATAGACTATGCGACCAACACAAATAAACTGTGCGACCAACACAGATAAACAATGCGAATAACACAAATCGGAACTATGTGACCATCAAAGATCGAAATTATGCGACCAACACAGATCGGAACTCTGCGACCAACACAGATAAACTATGCGAACAACAATCTTGGCGTCTGTGCAGCCTTCAATGTCCGTGGTGTTCTGTTTTCAATATTAACAATATTCAAGTACAGAACAGAACTGAACATAACAGAACACACATTTTTCTTGGACTTAAACAAGAAGTTTTTCGTCCATATATGAATAACACATTATCTTTCGGTAATAATAATAAGACCATTTATAATACATGTATACTATATACAAACATTT
Organism: Serripes groenlandicus; assembly: GCA_031761405.1. NCBI lineage: Eukaryota > Metazoa > Mollusca > Bivalvia > Cardiida > Cardiidae > Serripes > Serripes groenlandicus. Next base: position 70,907,627 of record JASEVX010000001.1, read on the forward strand.
ACATACATATGTATATGTGTGTATATATACATATATAGGTTTTCAAATAAGAATTAACCCTTTGTAACTTATGTAGCTCTATTTGATAGTATACACACTTATCATGTACAAGCATCTGACATGTGCAGATAATTTCCAAAGACATGGTTAGATACAAGGGAGTCCTGGTGCGATACCCTAGCTCTTGTTCGAAAAGACCGCTTGTTCTTTAACTTGCTCAGTGTATAGCACCAATACTTCCTGGAACGGACCACCTCGTGGTGAATGGAAGACTATTTCGAACGTATGTGAAAAATAAACGGCTGTAAATGTATGTGTAAGACCGCTGAAAAAAACCCGACCCGACAAGGGCTTTAACTTGGGACCTCGTGTCTGGGAGCTAAACACTCTACCACGTAGCTATAAAAGCTAGCTATATAGCAAGGCAGCATAACTATCCACGTATACAAACACATAGCTACATTTTGTCTATATATGGGACAGACCACTCTACTACACACGCAATTGGGTGGTAATTGTCATTTATAACTTTTGTGTACGGTTTCTAATTTTTTCTCGTCAATGGTGTACCACGCGAAATTATATAAAACCAACGTTGAATGCAAGAGAGTGAATCAACTACTGTAGAACTTGAAACTAATCTTCAGAATATCCCGACAGGAAATCGAACTTGTCGTCTGATTTGAATAAAGTAAACTGGGCAGGGGTATACACTTGATGAAAACATTTCGGGGATAATTAAACATGCTATTTCTAAGAAAGTTTTCCCATTTACGGCAATGTTATCTAAATCGTTGTATGTGGTCAGATCTAGTTGTACATTGGTCATAAATGTCACATGGTTGTATTTTCCTGTTGCGTCGCACATAAAGATTGTCGGCTTTGTTGGACAACAAGTAAAACGAACCAAGCAAACCAAGCTAAAATAGCTTGTTTTAGCATATATAGATCGCAAAACACATTTGGATATTTTAATCCGAAAAATGCTTTAACATTATCTGATTCTATGATAAAACCTATTCTTTGTTTTAATTCTGATATTTGGGGTTATGAATAGCCACTGAGAAAGTGCACATTGATTTTTGTAAACCCATATGTTGTCTTAATCAAAATACCGCTGATTTGTTCGCTTTAGGTGAAAGCGGTAGTTATGTATATGAAACATTGTATTAAGTACTGGATAAAACTTACAGAAATGCCTACAACAAGATATCCTAAAAACTGCTATCAATTGCTTAGAAGGATAGATGAAAATGGTAGAAATACTTGGGCATCTAAAATTAAAAATGTGTTATATGAGTATGGTTTTGGATACGTATGGAACGACGGTGTTGCAAATTTTAGTAAATTTTTAAAGTGCTTTAAACAACGTCCTATAGATTGCTCTCTCCAAAATTTTCAGCAAAAGATCAGAGATTCACCTATGTCAAAATATTATCAACACTTTAAATCTCTGTTAAATGTAGAAATGTATCTTTCCATGGATATTTTATATTATAGTCGTCGCATATTGTCAAATTTTAGATGTTCTAGTCATTGTTTAAATGTAGAAAAAGGTAGACACCAAAATATTGATTATTGCTATAGATTTTGTAATATTTGTCTTGATAGAAACTGCTATGTTGTTGAGGATGAATTTCACTTTGTGTAAGTATGTTCAGTTTACAATGAACTTCGTCTTCTTTATTTCCAAGAAGTTGTTTTATGGCATAATGAGTGAATGTAGACCAACTTATGTAAAATCACTGATAAAATATCTAATTGAGGCATTTAAAACTAGAAAATTACTTTAGATGAACAGGACTCAAATTAGATAATAAAACATGTGCCGTATACTAATTATTTCTATAATTGAATATCTTCAAAAGGTTTATGATGTCACTCATATGATTTTATTATGTAAATGTAAACTATGTATAATGGGCCGGAGGCCTTACATTACTGAATAAAATATTTGTATTTGGTTTTGTATTGTTGAAGATGACTCCCCTTTATAAAGCACAATGCAACATTTACTACGGCTTGAACAAAAATGAGATATATTTAGATAGTTATATAATTTGATAACTAACACATACGTTTTATTTATACATAAACATAACCATATTTATAGTTCATGTCTAGGTTGCATTCAATAAATCATAATGAGCCGTTCCGCGAGAAAACCAACATCGTGGATCAGCTTAAGCATGCCGTGCAGACTAACCCGGACAGACAATTCCCACCTCCTGTGGATTTTCTGTTTTAGGAATCTTTCTCTTTACATATATCCCCCTGAGGCGGAATGAGTCGGCCCGGCTTATCCTGCTCAGACTGGACAGGCTGATCTGGATCGATACATTACGCAGAGTCCATAATGTTTGTTTTGTCATGGAACGGTTCATATATCGTTTAACGTCTGACATATTCTATTATATCCGAAATAATAAGAAAAAAGGGCAATAAAACGAAGCAAACACTTCCAATCATTTACGTGCCAAGTTAATAAATGATATGAGCAAGGAATGGACAGCTTTCATGAGCATTTAGCTTCCCGTTTGAAGCATTTCGGATCGTGGAAACGAGGTTTTTCTTTTACAACGATGGATCATGCGTTCATTTATTTATTGACTAACTATTTCATTAACTGTTTGTAAAGTTCTTAATCATATATAAAACTCTTCAAAATGACTGCATTTGCCTTACATGTACGGTTAGTTTTGGTAAGGCAATGTGATCATCTTATACAATAATATAAATGTTTGATGTTGGAAATTTTGCAACATAATTATTGCTCTCTTTACATATTTAAAAAGAGCTTAATAACGTTGAAAATACACAAATACGTAAGACTTCCTGAATGAATGGTTTGAAATGATAAACTCAAAATAATTTGACCTGAGGGTATAAACCCATCGTTTGCCTGAATGATATCTTCAAACACTATATCGCTAACTTGTATGTTTATAATCATATCACTATTTCAATACTCAAGAATATATTTCAACGAAACGGTTTCTGTAATTTAACTCATTCCAATGGTGTCATTATTATTGTATTATTTGTAAATATTAATGTATATGGGCAGGGGCCTAAATACTTCAATAAAGAAATTGAATTGAATCCTTCATCAACGTATTTGTATAGCTTTCAATCGAACCGGTAAATGTTTCACAAAGACAAGCTCAAATAACTAGCAAAGGACTTTTTAACTTGACAAAGGCACGATAAGTCAGTAACGATGGGGGCTATCAATCAATAGGTCGTGAGTTTGAAATCCGTCTCGGCCACTCATTCTTTTCGATGAATGATACAAGTCATTTTGATTAGCGCCAATAAGCTACAAGTACTCTAAATGAATACTTTGTTAATTGACTGGTAATACTGTTGTGTTTAATACGGGTGAGTGAAAGCCAGAACACACATGTTAGGTGAACTGACCACCGTGATATAACTGAACAACGGAGATTTACTCCAACCAATCAATAATCTATAGGGCGTTGAAAGGTGTTGTTGTTGTCGTTTCGACATCGACTGCAGCTTTTACAAACTGTCTGGCGTGCTGTTAAACAACTTCAACGTTAAAACCACAACAAAAGGTTAGTCTAAAAACGGGACTTCCACGGCAACTCAGGTTTCGCAAATAAAACATTTATTTATCTATCAGGTCAAATTTTTGACATACCAATACCAATAATAACTAAATATAAATGAACCGTTCAACGAAGAAAACAACCTTATGGGATCTGCATAATGTATCGACCCAGATAAGCCTTCGAAGTCCGCGCAGTCTATTCCGGGCCGACTCATTCCGTCTCAGGGGGATATATATAAAGAGTAATGACTCCTGAAACAGAAAATCCACAGGAGGCGAAAAGTGTCTGCCCAGGTTATCCTGCGCGGCATGATTAGGCTGATCCGGGTCGATACTTCACGCAGAGATCACACTGTTGTTTTTTTCATGGAACGGCTCAAACATATATAGTATAGAACTGCAGTGGACTTGCGATTACTCGAAAATGTGCTAATTCGAATAGATCGTTTTACTCGAACACATTCCCGGTACGGATGTCTTTTGAAAACAGCGTAGCAGTAGATCATCAGTTAGTTGCTTTTATTTTACATGAGTTACGAACCTAAACATACATACACTAATTAAACATAAATCTAGGGACCACTCAAACTTGTCGATAACTTAGATATTTATGATTCACTTTTTAGTTCCAGTTATCGACACAGTTCACTGGTCAATGCGCATTATTATCCCATCAAAATCTCTAATTTTTTAAATACATTCTAGTTTCTCTAATATGACAGTATGTGTGTGTATTTCGAGGCTTTTAAAAAGAAAAAAACATATTAGAAGAATTGTTTCGGTTATCTGCGAATATCGAAACTTAGAACTGATTGAGAAAGAAGGAGTTACCACTCTTTCTGAACAATATCCTCTCCACGCAATACACTTTATTAGAAATTACAATCTGTATTACACGCATTTCATACGAATAAATAATAATGAGATCATAATTATTAGAAACATTATAACAAATAGAGAAATAGTTTGTTTTTAGCAATTTCTCATTGTGTCACAGTTTGTTCAAACCTCGTCTGATACAAACGCGACACTATGCGTTTGCAAGTAAGAAATGGTTAAGTGAATTTTAGAAGCATCAAATGTCAACCAAGAAATGAGCCGTTACGCGAGAAAACCAACATTATGTCATCTGCATAATGTATCGACCAAGATTAGCCTGCGCAGTCCGCGCAGGCTAATCCGGGCCTACACATTCCGTCTCAAGGAGATAGAGGTATATAGTAATTATTCCTGAAACAAAAAATTCACAGGAGGCGAAAAGTGTCTGTACGGGTTAGTCTCCGCGGAATGCCTAGGCTGATCCTTGTCGATACTTTACGCAGAGTCCACAGTGTTGGTTTTATCGCGGGACCGCTCAAATTTATTGAATTAATCAAAACTGAACACTTCTATTAACTACACCACACACACTCAAATAATCCGGGTTTTTTTTTACACCAATAAACCGAACAAATCCAAGACTTCACAGAAATAACAATCCTGCGCGATCAGGAACGAGTCGACTTTTTTCCTGTGAGGATGATGTATTCGTAACAAATACCCCTGTTGATAACTACTAACAGTTGGTCAACTATATGCTTGTTAGCTTGGCGCTTAACTCTTTCAAAGGCAGCATGTTTAAAATGAACGTCTCCGGCTGTGCATATTTAAGCGTTCATAGCAAACTCTAGAAATATCAAAATACATTTGTTTGATTTTAGCAGACAACAATAACGAATCTGATCAGTTAGCATGAATGAGCTGGCTGTGGACCTGCTCAATTTAGTGGTAGATGTTTCCCAAAATCGGTTCAAGCTGCAAAAGGGTTAAACCTTACCCTGGAAATAGAAGCACGTCCGCGGTAAAGTATCGTTAAATACCGGAAAAAACTACTCGTAAGCGATAGGAAACTTCTCGTGTTCCTAAAAAATGTTAACTTTTTCTATTCCCAGCATGTTTATAGATTGGAATTTATTTTAAGCATTTTCCCTCTGGATTTTCCTCAATCAGTATTAACTTTACTTTTTGTGTTTAAGGACTTGTCTTTAGTAAATAGGTTTATCCCTATCATACATTCAGACGCATTTGCAGCAGATGAGTTTTGCAGAATGGAAAACATGCTCATGTTGAGATATTTATCCATTTGCCAAAATACTTTTAACTCTATTTGATAATTATACTTTCATTTTTATATATACATTGTACATGTTTATCAACTTTTTGCTTAGATGTTTTCAAAGTCGTCTCCTGCAATTTGTGTGTATGTTGGAAAGTGTTAAATGCGGACTTAGCAATGGAAACTAAGATAAGACTGCGCATATTGACAAGTTGCGAATCTATAAGCTAACATGACGTGTTACTTGTAAACGGAACCGCTTCGGTGGTGTATACGTTCAGTGCTAGCCTTGGATGTAGAATGTTGAGTGCTAGCCTTGGATGTAGAATGTTGAGTGCTAGCCTTGGATGTAGAATGTTGCAGGTTCGACACTCTGGCCGGGTCATACAAAATACTTTAAAAAGGGGAAATAATGGCTTTCCCTCATTGGTGCTCTGTATTGCGGGTAAGCATTATCACTGACGCGCTGGAGTCAGGATAAGTGTAACATATGAGCTGTCCCGCGAGAAAACCAACTGTGTGGGCTCTGTGTAGAGTATCGACCCGGATCAGCCTAAGCATGCCGCGCAGGCTTACCCGTATAGACACCTTACGCCTCTTGTGGATCTTCTGTTTCAGGAATCATTACTCTATACCGTTATTCACATGAGACGAATGTGTCGACATGGATCAGTCTGCGCGGATTGCGCAGGCTGATCTGGATCAATACATTACGCAGATGCCATAATGTTTGTTTTCTCGCGGACGGCTCATATATATTTGATAACTAAGCTAAATACATGTGCTACTAGATTGTCAAAACGAAACTAGGAACTCATTTTTCTTCTAACTAACGATCGCTAAATCTCCTTTTCCCAAAATGTGTTGTATATGCATTGCATCGAATCAATACCTCCTATAATTCAGATATCCATTTAATATTGGCAGCTTTTTTTTTCAAACGAGAAGTCTATGTGGCCGGGTCATACGGACAATTTTAAAGATTGGAGGTTAATGTGCTTGGGTAATGTATTCCCTCCCTGGTGCTCAGGGTTGTCGGTTACAACTGACTTACTGGTGTCAGGATTAAATGGCCCAATACTACTGGTAACTTACAAGGAAACGCCGTGATACGAATACAAAATGTTGGAAACGGCGTAAAACGTCCTACAAACAAACACCCTCTAAAATGAATACCCGATAAACAGTTTGTGTTCATTTTCCGTACTCACGTGTGAGAAGTAAACCTGGTTACATCAAATACGACGAACCATTTAGCATACAGCCAAGTCTCTAGATTATTACGTTTAATGGTTATAACGTAATAGGATTTCCCTGCATAACGACACTTTATTACGATAAGCACATCTTTATCATCTTACGTTTATATCTACAGTGGAATTGGTTATGCTGTCTGTTTCCTATTTATTTAATTAAAGATACACAGGTATGGTGTACTTTTTAAATCCTTTCACATATATATGCAGACGTATGTTGACGGATCTGCAGCAGATGACTATTGAAATTGGTGAATTGATTAAGGTTTTATGCCGTTTTCAACAATTGTTCAGTCTTATCACACCGGCCAGTTCACCTATCCTTGTGTTTCCCGAGTACATCAGTACTCAGCACAGCAATCTTTCCAAGCAATCGGCTGTTTTCTTCACATAGACTGTTAGCCCGTTGGTGGAAGACGAATGACGCTTGTCGCATTGACTCGTGACAAACGTCAGAAAGAATGTTGGCTGAGCTTGGGATAGAACCTACATCCCCTGGATTAACAGCCCGCGTCACTACCGATTGAGTCACCGGGGCTCGGCACGATTTGTGAAAACATTGTTGAAAAAGTAGAAATGACTCTCAATAAGCAATTCTCCTTTTGCCACAGTGTTTTAAACTCTTTTACTTTTCTTCACAGATATTGCCTAGATATTTTCAAAGAAGCCTTCGGCAGATTATTACCATGCGGGAACGGGTTAATAGTTTAATGTCTTCTTTTTTTGTCATCCTATGATGTAATGCTGTCTGATTGATAACAATCGTTTTGAATGAGTTAGAATATTGACTTTCTGTTATGTTCCTGGCAATTGTTCAAGATTCAGGATTCCCAGGATGGAACTGCGTTACTCGTCTGTTATTAGCTGATTCTTAACTCAAAGAAATTCTTAAGTGCTTGTTTTCTTGTGTCTGTTTTTGTTGGGGTTTTACGCCGTTTTTAAAATTAGTTCAGTTATATCGCGGCGGCAGTTCACTTATTCATGATCCCTGGGTAAACAAACCAGTACTATGCTAGGACATGTGCCGTGCCCATGGGCACTCCACAATGACCACCCCGCAACGACTGTAGATTGAATCCGGGGCACCCGGTTCCAAATCTACGACGCTAACCACTTGGCCACAGCTAATTCCAAAATATAAGTGCTTTGTTAACCCTTATCCACATATAGACGCTTTCAGACGCCTCTGCAGCAGACGACTTTTTAAAACATTGTGGCAAAGGTGAAATTGCTCGTGATGACCAATTTCATCATTTGTAACAATGTTTTCAACTCCATTTAATGAATCAAGTGTCATTAATGGAGAATTTTCACAATTAAGATGAGATGTTTTCAAAGTCTTCTGCTACAGATTTGCTGTATGTGGGAAAAGTAACTAGCTAGGTGGAAATAATATCGTTCATAAACAACAAAATATTAAACATGTCCTACCATTTAGATTTTAATTTCCACACATACGGGTACAGTTGTGCCAACCGCTTCGTTGGTGTAGTGGTAGAACGTCCGCCTCGTTACGGGAGGTTGCGGGTTCGTTCCCTTGTAGGGTCACACCAATACTACAAAAACGGTTGTAACGGCTGCCCTCCTTGGCGCTCAGGGTTGCGCGGTTAGCGTTACGTCCGACTGGCTGGTGTCAGAATAAATGGACCAATAGTACCAACACGCCGTGATATAACTAAAACAGTGTTGAAAGCGGTGTAAAACACCAAACAATCATTAAATTAGTGGTGTGCACCCAGGAAGCAGATATAGATCTTGTTTAATATAACTTGAATGTTAGAGTGTTACGTCACCGATGTGCAATGTCAGATGTAATAAATAGAATTCAAAATGAATGCTGAATCAAATGCTAAATATTGTTTAAATGTATATAGGATGTAGTGAATGTTTACCAAAATGTAATTGCAAATGCGAAAGTCCGTCACTTGAGAGTAAATTGTCACCGACTGAAATACATGTAGGTGATGTGCTGCCAAACATAACGTTAATAGATTTACCTTTACTCTTATGGAGAAGCATGTGCAGTAGACGAATTTTGAAAACATAAAGAGCAATTGCTCCTGTTGCCAAAATTGTTTCTACTCAATAATTAAGCTTTCATCTGTAGAAATTTCCCATAACTTTGCCTAGATATTTCCAACGTCATTCGCTGCAGGTTTGTTGTATGTGGGAACTAATTACAGGTCTATGAAAGAGGACGGTTGTCGGAGAACAATGTGTTGTGAGAACTGGTGTGATTGAAACAGGTACATGTAAATCATGGATCGAGTAACTTATCGACATAACTGCACTACCTTGAAAACGGCGTTCAACTCAAATCAATCGTTCGAACTGTCTCTTCGTGGTAAATATTGATATAACCATTGATCAGAACGTTCTTGACAGAATGCTTGAATTAACTTTTTCGGCGCCGAATTTTTTAAAGTAGACTCTTCCATGTTCAAACTCGGGCGACTCTATTTTCATCTTATATGATTTTTGGAATATCTTTATAACTCACAGCCAAACAATGCAGATTTCAGGTGAGACAGCTCCTTTGCCTTTGGCGCTGAAAGAGTTACACAATTTGCTTTTCACGTGTTTGGAGAACTTGTTCAAACACATTTGCGAACAAAGTAGACCAGCACCAGCCTTCACATTCGTGAAGTCTGTTCTTGATTTCGATTGTTTTCTATTTATATATCATGTATAAGGCAATGACAATATGACAATGTTTGATGGACGTGAACTGCATAGTTTCTAGTCAAACAACAATAACAATTCATCAACAGTCAATGCAGATGGTACTAATTGCAGAAAACAGTCGTATAAGGTTTTATATAATGCCATTATCTCTGTGATAAATGTAATTAAAAATATTCGTGATATATCTAGTAAAGACTGATTCATAATTGTCTAAGAAATCATTAAAAGTCAATGGTGATGAAACATGTCGCATGAAAACAGCGGTTTCTTCAATGTCGTGCTATATATAAACCGTTTCCATTTGCAGACGCACTTTGACACGTATTTTGAGAACATTCACATTATGAGCAATTTCTTCTTTTGCCACACTGTTTACCAATGTATTCAGTAAATACTCTTCCATGCGTAGATATGTTCCATATTTTCCTTGGATATGTTTTAGATCGTCTGCTGAAAAAGTGTTGTATGTGAGAAAGTGTTCATGAAGGTTATTTGGTAATATCTGTTGTTTATCAAACCATGCCTCAAAACTGTATGTTCTTCGATCCAGAACGTTTTAACCCCCCTTTCAAACATTAGACAAATCTGCAGCAGATGACTTTGAAAGTATCTTTACACAAATACGACAAATATATATAAATTAAGCTTATATTATTGAAAAAGTTGTGACAAATGGAGAAATTGCTCGTCTTGAAACGTTTTTAAAAGTCGTCTGCTGCAGAAGAGCCAACAGTTGCCTGTATTTGGGAAATGGTTAATATACGTTTATGACTTCCGTCTCTACAACAGCTGTTGTTTATTCAGACGTCGTATAGAGTATGACCCAATGCTTCCTTTCTCTAAATACAATGTAACATCAGTTGGCAATCAAATACAAATCGTTACCAATTAAACATAACATCTCAAGCAACAACATTACACTGCAATATTGCAATTATTGAAGAAAATACAAATCAAAGTATGCTAAATGTTTTCACAATCCAATTTCTTATAGTTTTCTGTTTTAAATTTAGTAATTATAATAGGAGTATTTATGTACCAGGACACACAATAGCACGCCGACTCTATCTTTGTCCAATTTGCAGTAATCTCAACTCATGTCTACATTGACCATTTTGTTTATACATGTAAATATTTATCATGAAATGTCATTTTCAACTGAATGTTGTTTTATTTATGTTATTTGACTATGATATTGAATGCTTAATGTCATAATAATGTTAATGTTCTGTTCCGTTCTAATTCTAAGAGCGAAGTATAGTTGAAAAGTCGTACAACAATGTTTAGACATTTTATTTAACCCTTTCCCACTTAATGGTTTATGTCCACCACAGAGATACATTGATGTTTTATGCCCCTTTCAACGATGTTTCAGTTATATCACGGCGTTTCCTGGTTAAGTTACCAGTATTAGTGGTCCATTTTTCCTGACACCAGCCAGTCAGTCGTAATGCTAACCCCGCAACATTGAGCATCAAGGATTCGATCCCCGGTCGGTTCATGCCAAATACCTGAACAATGGTAGTAATTGCTGCCCTCTTTGGTGCTCATGGTTGCGGGGTTAGCAAAAACGACTGACTGGTGATGTAACTAATGATAACTGGTAACTTACATACGTAAAACTCCAAACAATCAATCAATCAATTATCAGAAATTTTATTTAAACATCTAGTCCAATCACAGTCAGCTTTTATTTGTGTAAAACCTTTTACCCGCTCATTCTGATAATAAACATTTTACCCGACCATTTTTATCATAAACATTTTACCCTCCCATTTTTAGCATAAACATTTAACCCGCCCATTCTGATCATAAACATGTTACCCTCCCATTCAGATCATAAACATGTTACCCTCCTATTCTGATCATAAACATTTTATCCGCCCATTCTGACCATAAACATTTTACCCTCCCATTCTGATCATAAACAATTTACCCGCCTATTCTGATCATAAACATTTTACCCGCCCATTATGATCATAAACAATTTACCCGCCTATTCTGATCATAAACATTTTACCCGCCCATTCTGACAATTAACATTTTACACTCCCATTCTGGTCATAAACATTTTACCCGCCCATTCTGACTATAAACATTTTACCCGCCTATTCTGACCATAAACATTTTACCCGCCTATTCTGACCATAAACATTTTACCCCCCTATTCTGACCATAAACATTTTACCCGCCCATTCTGACCATAAACATTTTACACGCCTATTCTGACCATAAACATTTTACCCGCCTATTCTGATCATAAACATTTTACCTGCCAATTCTGACCATTTTTGTTAAACATTTTACCTACCTATTCTGATCATAAACATTTTATCCGCCTATTCTGACCATTTGTGTAAAACATTTTACCTACCTAATCTGATCATAAACATTTTACCCGCCCATTCTGTTCATAAACATTTTACCTGCCCATTCTGACCATTTGTGTAAAACATTTTACCCGCCCATTCAGACCATCAACATTTTACCCTCCCATTCTGATCATAAAACATTTTACCCTCCCATTCTGATCATAAACATTTTACCCTCCCATTCTGACCATAAACATTTTACCCGCCCATTCTGATCATAAACATTTTACCCGCCCATTCTGATCATAAACATTTTACCCGCCTATTCTGATCATAAACATTTTAAACGCCAATTCTCACCATAAACATTTTACCCGCCCATTCTGATCATAAACATTTTACCCGCCTATTCTGACCATAAACATTTTACCCGCCCATTCTGATCATAAACATTTTACCTGCCCATTCTAACCATTTGTGTAAAACATTTTACCTACCTATTCTGACCATAAACATTTCATCCGCCCATTCAGACCATAAACATTTTACCCTCCCATTCTGATCATAAACATTTTACCCGCCTATTCTGACCATAAACATTTTAGACGCCCATTCTGATCATAAACATTTTACCTGCCCATTCTGAGCATTTGAGTAAAACATTTTACCTACCTATTCTGACCATAAACATTTTACCCGCCTATTCTGATCATAAACATTTTACCTGCCCATTCTGACCATTTGTGTAAAACATTTTACCTACCTATTCTGATCATAAACATTTTACCCGCCAATTCTGACCATAATATTTACCCACCCATTCTGATCATAAACATTTTGAACGCCCATTACGACCATTTGTGTAAAGCATTTTACCTACCTATTCTGATCATGAACATTTTACCCGCCCATTCTGACCATAATATTTACCCGTCCATTCTGATCATAAACATTTGCCCACCTATTCTGATCAAAAACATTTTACCCACCCATTCTGAACATAAACATTTTACCCGCGACCATAAACATTTTACCTGCCCATTCTTATCATAAACATTTTACCCGCCTATTCCGATCATAAACATTTTACCCGCCCATTCTGATCTTAAACATCTTTACCCGCCCATTCTGATCATAAACATTTTACCCGCCTATTCTGATCATTTGTGTAAGCATTGCTACTTTGGGAATGAGACGACTAGTCTGAGTTCATAAATTGCAATGACATTCTTATGATGTTAGGGGTGTGTTCTAAGACAAACGAATATGTTGGTTTATTCTGTAACCACTTAAAATATTTCATTTCTTTTGCAAACAATGCAGTTTCAGGAGAGTCAGCTCATAACGAGCTGTCTCTTCTGAAATATGTATTGTTTGACACTTAGACATTTGAGTTTATCAAATTTCCAGTTGGACGAAAAATGGAGTTCTCCAATGTTCACCATGGAGGAGTCGACTTTGTGAAAATCGACGAGAAAGAGTTAAATGGTTCTTTTGTTTTAAAACAATGGATGTACCACCAAAAAACATTTTACACGCCCATGCTGACCATAAACATTTTACCCGCCCATTCTGATCATAAACATTTTACCCGCCTATTCTGACCATAAACATTTTACACGCCCATTCTGATCATAAACATTTTACCTGCCCATTCTGAGCATTTGTGTAAAACATTTTACCTACCTATTCTGACCATAAACATTTTACCCGCCTATTCTGATCATAAACATTTTACCTGCCCATTCTGACCATTTGTGTAAAACATTTTACCTACCTATTCTGATCATAAACATTTTACCCGCCAATTCTGACCATAATATTTACCCACCCATTCTGATCATAAACATTTTAAACGCCCATTACGACCATTTGTGTAAAGCATTTTACCTACCTATTCTGATCATGAACATTTTACCCGCCCATTCTGACCATAATATTTACCCGTCCATTCTGATCATAAACATTTGCCCACCTATTTTGATCAAAAACATTTTACCCACCCATTCTGAACATAAACATTTTACCCGCCACCATAAACATTTTACCTGCCCATTCTTATCATAAACATTTTACCCGCCTATTCCGATCATAAACATTTTACCCGCCCTTTCTGATCTTAAACATCTTTACCCGCCCATTCTGATCATAAACATTTTACCCGCCTATTCTGATCATTTGTGTAAGCATTGCTACTTTGGGAATGAGACGACTAGTCTGAGTTCATAAATTGCAATGACATTCTTATGATGTTAGGGGTGTGTTCTAAGACAAACGAATATGTTGGTTTATTCTGTAACCACTTAAAATATTTCATTTCTTTTGCAAACAATGCAGTTTCAGGAGAGTCAGCTCATAACGAGCTGTCTCTTCTGAAATATGTATTGTTTGACACTTAGACATTTGAGTTTATCAAATTTCCAGTTGGACGAAAAATGGAGTTCTCCAATGTTCACCATGGAGGAGTCGACTTTGTGAAAATCGACGAGAAAGAGTTAAATGGTTCTTTTGTTTTAAAACAATGGATGTACCACCAAAAAACATTTTACACGCCCATGCTGACCATAAACATTTTACCCGCCCATTCTGATCATAAACATTTTACCCGCCTATTCTGACCATAAACATTTTACACGCCCATTCTGATCATAAACATTTTACCTGCCCATTCTGAGCATTTGTGTAAAACATTTTACCTACCTATTCTGACCATAAACATTTTACCCGCCTATTCTGATCATAAACATTTTACCTGCCCATTCTGACCATTTGTGTAAAACATTTTACCTACCTATTCTGATCATAAACATTTTACCCGCCAATTCTGACCATAATATTTACCCACCCATTCTGATCATAAACATTTTAAACGCCCATTACGACCATTTGTGTAAAGCATTTTACCTACCTATTCTGATCATGAACATTTTACCCGCCCATTCTGACCATAATATTTACCCGTCCATTCTGATCATAAACATTTGCCCACCTATTTTGATCAAAAACATTTTACCCACCCATTCTGAACATAAACATTTTACCCGCGACCATAAACATTTTACCTGCCCATTCTTATCATAAACATTTTACCCGCCTATTCCGATCATAAACATTTTACCCGCCCTTTCTGATCTTAAACATCTTTACCCGCCCATTCTGATCATAAACATTTTACCCGCCTATTCTGATCATTTGTGTAAGCATTGCTACTTTGGGAATGAGACGACTAGTCTGAGTTCATAAATTGCAATGACATTCTTATGATGTTAGGGGTGTGTTCTAAGACAAACGAATATGTTGGTTTATTCTTTAACCACTTAAAATATTTCATTTCTTTTGCAAACAATGCAGTTTCAGGAGAGTCAGCTCATAACGAGCTGTCTCTTCTGAAATATGTATTGTTTGACACTTAGACATTTGAGTTTATCAAATTTCCAGTTGGACGAAAAATGGAGTTCTCCAATGTTCACCATGGAGGAGTCGACTTTGTGAAAATCGACGAGAAAGAGTTAAATGGTTCTTTTGTTTTAAAACAATGGATGTACCACCAAAATGGTTCCAACGCAGGTGCACACGCGTTATACATAGGTCCCAAATTCTCGGAAGTCGCTTTACCTCTGGCCCGGCGAATTCTTTATCTAATGTAAAAAACGAATTCTTTCACAATTTCGGAGAAAGGTTATTGCTGTAAGTGCTTTTATGGACAGGCTTAATAGGCTGGATGGAAAAACGTTCTCTAGTCACTAATGGATCTACGTCGTTATTGCTACGGTTAAATCCCGTTTGTAGAAGGTTAAGAATGGAAGGAATGTTTTATGCAATCAAAGGTTATGGGGCTACACATATATGTTTAAGTGCATTGCTATTTCAGAACTGGATTAACAACAGAGAACTGTTACATGTTTATCCTTTTAACAGATATATCTACGACTTGTGTCACCTCTACAGTTTTTTTACGATAAGACGAAATGAAACTTTATCCTTTGATCATTATGTTGCATACCTTTTTAACCTTTGTAGCTATAACAGTGTTGTTACCGTATTTGAGTTATTTCACGACGGGCAATCTAATAAACACATATGTTTATATATTGTTCTAGCTTCTGTACTCTACACACACCTCTTACTAGTCAACAAAACCGAGCCGCGAATCACAAGGGCTATTAAACCGGGAGGTCGTGAGTTCAGCCCCGGCTCGGCCAGTCATTCTTTATAATAGCGTCATTCGTCTTTCACCAATGGGCTAAATAGTCCACGTGAGGGTAGCCAGTTGACTGGAAATAATTATGTGTGGAGTATTGGTGTAAAAAGGCCAGGAAATACACATAAGGTGAACTGGCCAACGTGATATAACTGAACTACAGTTGAAACAGCAATAACTACTACCAATCAATCAATAACAAGTCAATGGGCTATTTTCCACTTAGACGTTTAGCCTAGCAAATAATTGAAGTAGACGAAGGAAGGTAGTCTCAATGAGAACTTAAATGGACATTGTTTATCAGATATTTACTTGGACATCATGTGACTAACTAGCGAGCAGTGAAGACCCTCATAAAGGTGCGCGGATGCGCCGGTTGACCTGCATCTGCATGTGTCGCTGACGCAATACTGTTGTTTTTTCTCAAATGTTCAATTAAATGAATTACCAAACTGGATTTAAATTACAGCCTTTACATCAAAGCCCATGTAATAACTGACTTCAGTTACTGTGGTTCGGTTTTATTGATCAAACCGACACTATTTGAGAACCAGAAACATCTCTTTTGGCCAATCGAAAAGGATATCGATACGTTTACAAGAATTTCCGATGTCTTCAAAGACTTCAATTGTTCATTATTACCACTTATTCTGTTGAATTACTCAGACTTACATCATCATAATTGTTTTGATAGGTACTTATATTCTAATGTATAATGCTACACATGACTTTTCCAGCGTCAATGACAATAATAAGGTTTTTACAGACAATACAGATTTAGATGAGTCAGCTCGTAAAGAGCAATCTCACCTGAAATCAGCATATGCTGCATTTCAGTTATCAAATTATTCACAACTATTCTTACATGTAAAATGGAGTCTCCCGATGTTGAACATGGAATATTCTACTGTAGGTAATTTGGCGCTATAAGAGTTAATAAATGAAAAGCTAACAATGTAAAACACGGTTATATACTGATATAATTGGTCTTAATTATTGTACAAATTAGCGGCGCTCGTTGAAAGCCAAACATTAGGGATCAGCGAACGGTTTAGTACAAGATCAGCCCACACATCGGCTTTGTCTGATCTGACTCTTCATAGTTCTTGTATAACAGAAGAACGTTCATATTCCTAATACTATTTGATACACGAATAGCGGAAAACGTTGGCCAAGATCGTATACTGAAAATATTGCTCTACATTACTAGAAAGGCGACACCTTAAGGGTTTCGCGGGATAGAATGAGTTGGGAGGAGCAGAATTGAATTCGAACTACCAACCGACCACACACAATGTTGAATATATTATTTCGATTATAACATGATCCAAAACGTAACAATTGATGACACTCAAGTATTTTGCAACACCTACATTATCTCCGTAAGTCTAAAAGATAAATAGAACATTATTATCGGGTTTTGGCGCCAAAGTGACTAACGTATGACGTCAAACCGCTGACGTGACGTCACTTTCCAAGAATTCACGCTCACGAGAATTTCTTTAAGTCAAGAACCAACTAAATGTATGAACAATCTAAAAACACCGTTGTTTGCACTGGATCTCGGACAAGTTTTAGGTTGAATGTCAGGGTTCTAGTCGATTCCGTTATTTGCTGGTGCAAGATCTACAGAAATATGTTGTGAAAATGTCGATTTTTCGGGTTTTAACCTAAGAAATCTCTGAAACTAGATTTTTCCTAGATATAACGAACACGCCCAGACCTAGATCACCTTGAGATCTATAAGTGTGGGGAATTTCAACGAAATTCTTCGAGCCGTTTTCTTTGTCCTCAAATCGATGAATTATCGTACACATTGTGACACAATAGCCGTGTAGACATTCGTTCCGTAGAACAGAATATAATAATTCTGCTCCACTACACTCATTCTATATTTGATAAACGGCAGCACTTAGTGAACACGAAACGTTAGGCATTTGCGATCAGTGTAGTTCAAGATCTCTTTACTGTTCTTCAGATGGTATTAAGCTATAACTCTAAAGCCATACACATTTAGATGTTTAAGCATTGATGATGAGCAATGTCTTTTTCCACACATGTTATAAATACGATAAGGTTTTTATTTTCTGGAGCCCCGATTAGATAGTGTACACAGGGAGTTATGGCGGATACCGGTTCATTAATCAATCTCCCAAATAGACAATGTTTACATAAATGTTACATATACGTGCACCTAATAGTGCGATTGTTTACACATCGTTAATCACTATTTGTGCAATAATCCACTGCATTCCTCTTTCACTCGATTCGTGATAACAGACTTTGTGATGTACTGGTTAGAGCTTGTGCGTCTTGAGTGACCCAGTGTTGATCCCCTTTCTTGGCATACCCAACACTTTATCCAATTTTAAGCAATTGTCTTGAGTGACCCAGTGTTGATCCCCGATCTTGGCATACCCAACACTTTATTCAAGTTTAAGCAATTGTCTTGAGTGACCCAGTGTTGATCCCCGATCTTGTCATACCCAACACTTTATTCAATTTTAAGCAATTGTCTTGAGTGACCCGAGTTTGATTCCCGGTCTAGCCATACCAAAGACATTGAATTGTCAGCCAATGGTTTCTATTATTGGCAACACGAATTGTTAGCAATGGTTTCTATTATTGGTGACATGAGAAATCATTTCGAAGGATGCATTTGTTTAGTTATAGCACTGGTTAGATAACAAGGAAACGTAGATCCATTATTTTTTAAAAAAGCTTTGAAATTCCATTCGAACACCCATATCATTGTTAAATCTATTTTGTTGTTGAAAATGTTGGAAGTCCAGAGTCAGTAGATAATGTATCAATATGCAAAGCTAATCACCGTAATCATTGCTGAACATACTGTTCCTTATTAACAAGTGTCTGTTTTCACACATGGACAGCGAATATATTGTAGAATATGTAACAGATGCTTGCACCAATATGTGTTATCATTCACATCAATATGTCAGCGTCAGGCGCAAAAGAGATCTTGTTTTGTCTTCGTGACTGCTTCACATAACAGGCGTATATGACTTCTGTCAGTTGGACTTCACTTCTTGCATCATCAGAAAATATCGATATATGCTACTACGAATGGACAGAGACGACTTATGCGAGACTGTAAGCATGCACATACTGTATTGTTCGCAGGTGCAATATGCCTGACGCGGAGCATGCGTTTATATCACAGTTAATAAGTATAGTCATTATTTGTCGATAAACGAATTAGTTCTTTAACATGTGTTTGTATAACAATACACATAGGACCAATGGACACAGATGTTTTTGTTATAATAAGGTTTCGCCTCTAACTTCAGTATTAATTAAGGTCTTCTACTGAATTTCGTGAATTCATTACAAGCACTTCTAGTACCTTGTTTAAAGTGGCTTAAGCTTCCCAGTCGTATAGTCGTATTGCAATCACCAATACAATACAAAGCAATTTCTTTATTGATTCCTAGGTTGGAGATAGTGTAAGTACATGTACAGTTTTTACAATTTTACAGAAATACAAACATAAAATACATACCAATAGATGGATGAAAAAAAGTAAAAAAACTATGTACATTCAAGAAAACAACTCGTTTGCATAACATGTATACTGCATATTTATCATTTTGCTTAATAATTTAAGAATGCACGGTTAGCGAATATATTTACCCGTATTTCTTTAATTACATTTAAACATTGAAAAATATTTGGAGACACTGCTTTATGTATCCAAAGTGCAACCTTTCAACTCTGGTTAACCGCTTCGTCTAGTAATACCTAATACAGAGAGCGTTAAAATGTCGGATCAGGTGGTCGGTTTAGTTATAATTAAATCGGTTGATTGGCAACCGTGAACCACCAAAGCTTGTAGGCTAGCTGCAATTTGATTGGTTGATTGTCAATGGTGACCTTCCAAAGTGAATAGCTGTCATTTGATTGGTTGATTGGCAACGGTGAGCTACATATACCAAAGTTAGTAGCTGTTATTTGATTGGTTGATTGGCAACGGTGAGCAGCACAAGTGAGAAGCTGTAATTTTATTGGTTTATTGGTAACTTTTTAAATAATAAGTAACTTTGTTATTATAAAGAATAAAAGACCTATTCACGTGACTGATTTCTATATTGATGATCTGTGTATGTATTGTTATTCCTCATGCTGTACACTATTTGTACCTGAGAGAAATTACTCTGTTCTATGCTAGCAAATGTAGACTGTGCAATTGTATGGATTTGCGTGTATGACATTGTTTATCTGAAACTAATATAACTAATGTTATTCTGAAGAATTACGTACAAACCAATTAACACGAATGTGGCAGCGAAAAGAGGGTGCTCTGCAGAAATGTTTATAATGTCTATAATTACCCAGCTTCATAATGATTATGATGATGATACTGATGAGGAAGAAATTATCATAATTCCTATAAAAATGACGAAACTGCTTATAAAGATATTAATGCTACTTATCATATTATACTTTAATTATGATAAAAACAATACTAATAATTATAATATTTTCAGCTATATTTCATATATTTTTACAGTATAAAGCTGGCTTCATTTAGGGGAATTCTGTTGTGTGTAGTCTCGGTTCTTATATCACCTAGTGAATAACATACAAAGTTGTTCACGCGCATATACAGAGGTGAAATACGTCAATTTCAGATTTTCTATTTCTTACCAAGATTAAATCCTCAAAATGATGCTTTCTTGTCTAATATTCAGAACAGTTATTGCAGTATTTTCATGGAAAACTCAACATTGATGTAAAGTTTACTCCTAACGAGTACGCTATCTATTTAACATATAACTTCATTTATCCTACTGCTTGGAGGAAATAAATAAATAAATAAATAAAATACAACTTCGAACTAGTGGGTGGTGTTCGCTTCATTTTTAAAGAATATTAATTTGAAGTTGACATCTAAAGGTTCATTGCGTGATATAATATTAAGACAAGGGTTAACACATTAAAAATGATATTAATATTAAAACTGGTCATAATAATAAACTACTACTACTACTACTACTACTACTACTACTACTACTACTACTACTACTACTACTACTACTACTACTACTACTACTACTACTACTACTACTACTACTACTACTACTACTACTACTACTACTACTACTACTACTACTACTACTACTACTACTACTACTACTACTACTACTACTACTACTACTACTACTACTACTACTACTACTACTACTACTACTACTACTACTACTACTACTACTACTACTACTACTACTACTACTACTACTACTACTACTACTACTACTACTACTACTACTACTACTACTACTACTACTACTACTACTACTACTACTACTACTACTACTACTACTACTACTACTACTACTACTACTACTACTACTACTACTACTACTACTACTACTACTACTACTACTACTACTACTACTACTACTACTACTACTACTACTACTACTACTACTACTACTACTACTACTACTACTACTACTACTACTACTACTACTACTACTACTACTACTACTACTACTACTACTACTACTACTACTACTACTACTACTACTACTACTACTACTACTACTACTACTACTACTACTACTACTACTACTACTACTACTACTACTACTACTACTACTACTACTACTACTACTACTACTACTACTACTACTACTACTACTACTACTACTACTACTACTACTACTACTACTACTACTACTACTACTACTACTACTACTACTACTACTACTACTACTACTACTACTACTACTACTACTACTACTACTACTACTACTACTACTACTACTACTACTACTACTACTACTACTACTACTACTACTACTACTACTACTACTACTACTACTACTACTACTACTACTACTACTACTACTACTACTACTACTACTACTACTACTACTACTACTACTACTACTACTACTACTACTACTACTACTACTACTACTACTACTACTACTACTACTACTACTACTACTACTACTACTACTACTACTACTACTACTACTACTACTACTACTACTACTACTACTACTACTACTACTACTACTACTACTACTACTACTACTACTACTACTACTACTACTACTACTACTACTACTACTACTACTACTACTACTACTACTACTACTACTACTACTACTACTACTACTACTACTACTACTACTACTACTACTACTACTACTACTACTACTACTACTACTACTACTACTACTACTACTACTACTACTACTACTACTACTACTACTACTACTACTACTACTACTACTACTACTACTACTACTACTACTACTACTACTACTACTACTACTACTACTACTACTACTACTACTACTACTACTACTACTACTACTACTACTACTACTACTACTACTACTACTACTACTACTACTACTACTACTACTACTACTACTACTACTACTACTACTACTACTACTACTACTACTACTACTACTACTACTACTACTACTACTACTACTACTACTACTACTACTACTACTACTACTACTACTACTACTACTACTACTACTACTACTACTACTACTACTACTACTACTACTACTACTACTACTACTACTACTACTACTACTACTACTACTACTACTACTACTACTACTACTACTACTACTACTACTACTACTACTACTACTACTACTACTACTACTACTACTACTACTACTACTACTACTACTACTACTACTACTACTACTACTACTACTACTACTACTACTACTACTACTACTACTACTACTACTACTACTACTACTACTACTACTACTACTACTACTACTACTACTACTACTACTACTACTACTACTACTACTACTACTACTACTACTACTACTACTACTACTACTACTACTACTACTACTACTACTACTACTACTACTACTACTACTACTACTACTACTACTACTACTACTACTACTACTACTACTACTACTACTACTACTACTACTACTACTACTACTACTACTACTACTACTACTACTACTACTACTACTACTACTACTACTACTACTACTACTACTACTACTACTACTACTACTACTACTACTACTACTACTACTACTACTACTACTACTACTACTACTACTACTACTACTACTACTACTACTACTACTACTACTACTACTACTACTACTACTACTACTACTACTACTACTACTACTACTACTACTACTACTACTACTACTACTACTACTACTACTACTACTACTACTACTACTACTACTACTACTACTACTACTACTACTACTACTACTACTACTACTACTACTACTACTACTACTACTACTACTACTACTACTACTACTACTACTACTACTACTACTACTACTACTACTACTACTACTACTACTACTACTACTACTACTACTACTACTACTACTACTACTACTACTACTACTACTACTACTACTACTACTACTACTACTACTACTACTACTACTACTACTACTACTACTACTACTACTACTACTACTACTACTACTACTACTACTACTACTACTACTACTACTACTACTACTACTACTACTACTACTACTACTACTACTACTACTACTACTACTACTACTACTACTACTACTACTACTACTACTACTACTACTACTACTACTACTACTACTACTACTACTACTACTACTACTACTACTACTACTACTACTACTACTACTACTACTACTACTACTACTACTACTACTACTACTACTACTACTACTACTACTACTACTACTACTACTACTACTACTACTACTACTACTACTACTACTACTACTACTACTACTACTACTACTACTACTACTACTACTACTACTACTACTACTACTACTACTACTACTACTACTACTACTACTACTACTACTACTACTACTACTACTACTACTACTACTACTACTACTACTACTACTACTACTACTACTACTACTACTACTACTACTACTACTACTACTACTACTACTACTACTACTACTACTACTACTACTACTACTACTACTACTACTACTACTACTACTACTACTACTACTACTACTACTACTACTACTACTACTACTACTACTACTACTACTACTACTACTACTACTACTACTACTACTACTACTACTACTACTACTACTACTACTACTACTACTACTACTACTACTACTACTACTACTACTACTACTACTACTACTACTACTACTACTACTACTACTACTACTACTACTACTACTACTACTACTACTACTACTACTACTACTACTACTACTACTACTACTACTACTACTACTACTACTACTACTACTACTACTACTACTACTACTACTACTACTACTACTACTACTACTACTACTACTACTACTACTACTACTACTACTACTACTACTACTACTACTACTACTACTACTACTACTACTACTACTACTACTACTACTACTACTACTACTACTACTACTACTACTACTACTACTACTACTACTACTACTACTACTACTACTACTACTACTACTACTACTACTACTACTACTACTACTACTACTACTACTACTACTACTACTACTACTACTACTACTACTACTACTACTACTACTACTACTACTACTACTACTACTACTACTACTACTACTACTACTACTACTACTACTACTACTACTACTACTACTACTACTACTACTACTACTACTACTACTACTACTACTACTACTACTACTACTACTACTACTACTACTACTACTACTACTACTACTACTACTACTACTACTACTACTACTACTACTACTACTACTACTACTACTACTACTACTACTACTACTACTACTACTACTACTACTACTACTACTACTACTACTACTACTACTACTACTACTACTACTACTACTACTACTACTACTACTACTACTACTACTACTACTACTACTACTACTACTACTACTACTACTACTACTACTACTACTACTACTACTACTACTACTACTACTACTACTACTACTACTACTACTACTACTACTACTACTACTACTACTACTACTACTACTACTACTACTACTACTACTAGCGGCGAAGTGCTGAGTTTTGTTTTACGCTAGCACTCCGCTGCTAGTAGGGGAAATGTGCGCCGGTGCCGCATATGATATACGGCCGGGTAGAAATCCGCCTTAAGGCCGTTTTTCCACTCCCTTAAGAAAAAAAAAAGGGTTCTACGCCATTGTGATTTTTTTTTCCACTCCCGTGACAACGGCTTGTAGGGCCAAGTGCTCCCCGTAATACAAGCGGCAGACTCGGGAAGAAATCCGCCTTAAGGCCGTTGTTCCACTCCCGTGAGATTTTTTTTCCAACTTTTGAATGTTTTTTTGAAGTTTTTATTTTTGAATGTCGAATGCATCTGTATTTTTTTAATGTCGAATGTCGAATGTTGTATGTTTAGCTAACTTCATAAATTACATACAAATCAATCTTTGAACGAAGCTCACGATATACGCTATGTTGACAACACTAATACGGAAAATACATAAAGATATGTAAATAGTTATTTACCAAGTATCATACTATTTAAATTGTTTGTTCGTTTGAAGTTTTCTTATATATCAGTTATTAGAAGATGTTTTCAAATAAGACTTTCTTCAAAGGGCAGGCAAATGTCAGATATCTTCCCAGGATATGAATTAAAGTTTTGTTTTGACACTGAATTATCGTATTAAACATATATTTTGTTGGTAAATTATTATTCCAATTTTGAGAAAGTAACGGTTTGTTTTAATTTATCATAGAACGGACATGACAATACAAAATGTAATTCGTCTTCAATAATGTAGGTATTTCTATTTAAACAATAAATACAAATTCAAAGCAGTTTCACAATAAAGTCAAAGCGTCCTGTTTCCATAGCTAAACTGTGGTTAGAGCACCTACACGTTGTTAGGATTCGTCGATATGTATGAGGTATGTCAATCGTTAGGTATCTTTCAGTGTCTTTCAGCGTCCATTATCCAATGTACATACATGTACATGTCTATATTTTCTGACTTATTTCAAGCTTCCCCAACCGTCCATACTACCTTGTTTTTTCCCCCATGCTAACGTGTATTAACCCTTTCAGCGCCGAATTGTTTAAAGTAGACTCTTCTATGTTCAAAATCGGACGACTCTATTTTCATGTTATAGGATTTTTGGATTTTTTTTTGACTCACAGCCAAACAATGCAGATATCAGATGAGACAGCTCGTTAATAGCTGACTCACCTGAATCTGCATTGTTTGCAAAAAGCTTAATATTGCCTATAAGAGTTAAGGTAAGATCATATGTTCATATATTAACATATTGCAAACAGCTTTGAAAAATATAAGTAAACACTATAGAAACTCTCTATGAATCAAAGTACCATTGTTGAAGTTGAAATCATTGTGGCAAAAGGGACAAATGCTAATTATGAGCGAATTTTAGGTTTTCAAACAAATCCTGCTACAGAAGCGTCAGACAGCCTATGTCTCTCAGCACCTGTTTATTAATTTATTAACATTAGAACCTATTACTTGTCCTCAGTAGAAATATTAATTTCTTATTAATTATATTTCAACAAACATTACATAATTACATATTTCCATTTGGGTCGGAAGCAAAACTAACAAGAAAGGAAACAAATGAGTCATGATGTCTATAAATCGATCACCTGAATGACGGCATAGAAGTAAATTGGGCGGAAATTTGATCCCGAGTGGCAATGAATCTTCAAAAAGTGGACGCTTTAAACAGCTTATTAGAATATGATATTTGAAAAAAAGGCATTTAACATTTGATCATTTTTAAATGAGAACCGCCAAATAAGCATTCCTGTATGGTTTGGTAAATATTTAGTCCTGCAGTTAAGGAGGAGATAGGTTGAACGAGTATTGAAATCAGACAAACTCTTTCAAGGGAATGTAATTTTACCGTTTTGTCATAAATCCCCTTTTCTAATGCCGTCTGCAAGCCATGTTTTTTAAACCAATCAGTATGGCCTGAAGACATTTTGTAGAGGGATACTCAATTGATTTTAAACGGTAATCTGATTGTTTCGGTTAAGCAAAAGTTATTTGATAGCCACTTGACTGAACGAGGTATTCGTCCTGTTATCCGGCAAGTTCATGCGCTATTGTTATTATCGTTCCTACATCTATCACCGGTGTATCCATAGTAATGTTAGCCAATACAATACAATGTAACTTTTTTAATTGCAATTATGTACAAACAATGTAAACAACAAAATACAAAAACTAAACGCGATGTTGTAAACGTCAATATTCATATATTCTACAGCCCCTAAAACCGACCTTACATTGTTCATGAAACTGTCCAAATAAACAATAGTAATCAATATACTGGCCGCTGGTTGCTTTCTCATTCTTTTTCAATATCCGCTTATCTTGTGTGATAGATATATCATCTTTTTCCCATCTACAAATGAATTCCTACGCATCCGTAGCTGATGACCTTTGAAAACAGTGTGGCAATATGAGTTTTCAATTTGATTCATAACACTGCTTTCATTAATTTTTATGGAGTTTTTTTTCACGTTCGAAAATCTGGAAATAGTGTTGAGAATATCATCGGTAAAGGAGACAGGGCTCGTTTTGCGAGCTTTGAAAATATTTCGGGAGAAAGAGACATTGCTTGCTTCATATCTTGTTTCCAACACTGTTTTCAGAAGTCGTCAGCTTCTTGATGCGTCAAAAGTCAAATTGTGTCTGTAAAGAGGGTTAAGGAGACATCAATCATAGTCCGGTATTTGTTCTGGCACGATCCAACTAAATTTATAACATCGGTTGCATGTGTTCTTGATCTTTGCGG
This sequence comes from Serripes groenlandicus, assembly GCA_031761405.1. Taxonomy (NCBI): domain Eukaryota; kingdom Metazoa; phylum Mollusca; class Bivalvia; order Cardiida; family Cardiidae; genus Serripes; species Serripes groenlandicus. Next base: position 70,935,549 of record JASEVX010000001.1, read on the forward strand.
TAATAAATCCTCTGCGTTCGTTATCACTAAGATCCCCGTTTAGGATGATATACAATGAAAAGTATTGGGGCCACATTTCTAGCTTGATGCCATGTTTATAGTCCGGTATCTTGTCCGACACGATTTGAGTCGATTTATTACATTGGTTTTTGTTTAGTTTAAACTTATTTATTTTACATCGAAGAACCATGTGTTCACGTTCTTTGGTGTAAAAATCCTCAAATGAAAATATGTGGGGCAACATTTCTAGCCTGTTGCTATGTTTACAGTCCACCAATTGTACCATCACGATCTGACTAGATTTATTACCAAGGTGACATGTTTTCGTGCTTGTAGGTGTTCATCTACACATAGAGGTAACGGACTCGTCTCTGTCCCCATTCATGTTATGTTAGCTTACATCGATCCCGGTTCAAATACTTTTAAAGAAGGTAGCCATGGTGTTCCCTCCTTGGCACCGAGGATTTATGGGATAGCATTATGACTGACTCGTTGGTGTCAAGGAAATGGATCGGCATTACTTGTATCCTACCCAGTAAACGGCTTGATATAACTGGAAAATTGTTGAAAGCTACTTAAATCGCCAAACAAACACACACATATAAGATGATACACAATTATGTATATTTAAGCGATAGATGAAGATTCTAGCGAGACAGTGCGTGCTCAAAGACCCATAAGAATATGAGCAATTTCTCCTTTTGCCACAATGTATTCAAAAGACATATCTTGCTTCTGCACTCGTTGTGCATCTATAAGTGGGAAAGGGTAAAAAGAAGCAGATTTAACCCGACATTCGTAGTATTCGTGACTTTGCCACCAGATAAGATCAAGATCAGCGGAAAATCGGTTCTCTCATTTGGCGGCATGAGCAGTTCCTCGATAAAAAACATCATTGTGGACTGCGTAAAGTATCGACCCGGATCAGCCTAAGCATGCCGCTCAAGGTGATCCGGATCGATACTTTTCGCCTCCTGTGGATTTTTGGTTTCAGGGATTATTACACTATACCTCTATAACCTTGGTTGTAAGTTCGAACACTAGCTCGGCCAACATTCTTTCCGACGTTTGACAAAAGTCACTGTGACAAGCGTTATTCGTCTTTCACCCTATGTGGAAAAGCAGCCAGTTGCTTGGAGAGTTTATTGGATGGGGTAATGGTGTGAGAAAACCAGAAAACATATGAGTAGGTGAACTGGCCGCCGTGATATGACTGCATTTTCTTTTAAACGGCGTTAATCCCCAATCAATCAATCAATCTTAATCGCTGAAACAGAATTTGTCGACCCGGATAAGGTATATCTGGGTCGATACATTACGCTGAGTCCATAATGTTGATGTTCTCGTAGAACAGCTCATATATAGTGTACGTGTGCATAGTATGCATATTGTATTTGTTCTATTATGCCATACGCATGTTATATGTTTATGTTGATTGTCTTTCGTATGATTTGCATACGTAAAACTCTACGTTAATGAAGGCAATAAAGAACTAGTACTAATTTAAAACGCGTTGTTCACATATTAATGCAATTAACTCTTTACATAGTAAGTATAACTGCTCTAACGGGTTCGAATCTTCTTTTTTCCCGTGAATTGGCTTTTTATGATAAATGTCTTCCTATTTTCTAGCGACATGAAATGTTTGCTATTCTATGATAATTAGATCAAATAGTTTATGCTTTATGTGTATCTGAATACAAGTGCTGATATATATTAGACGTATCTTTGTATAAATCACACAAGTTAATGTTCATAAAGTTAGAATAGTCTTCATGTAGGCTTGATAAAAAGAAAAGGGAAGTATCATAATTTATTAAGCTAAGCTTTTTATGAAAGAAATGAAAAGATCGAATGAAAGTTAAATGCAAATTAAATACAGAGTTGAACATTGTGGTGAGCTAGCATGAAACATTTCCTTAAAAATGTTACTCTTACCAACTGCTCTACCACGGCATCAATGTTTAAATAACACACGGTAAAATATTAATTTTATTTGGTTCAGTTCACAATTTTAAAACAATCATGCTGCCGAATGAGCCGGTGTTTGAACTCATGACCCTTTGATTGATAGCCTCCATCGATACCGACTGAGCTATGATAACGAAGAAGGGCGAAGATTAATGAGTGCCAGGTAGAACCTCTTTACAAATACATTACTTTTTGTTTTCGTATAATCAGCGCCGGTCACTGTCTGTAAACAACATGTCATCCTGGACGCATTATACATAAAACGATCTCAGAGAGCTACAGAATTTGTTTTGCGACTGGTCCAATGATCGCAGTCGAAAAAATATAGTATTAACAACATTATTTACTACCAACATTGGGCTACATGGTAAAATGTATAATCAGGGGCGTAGCTCCCTTTAGGCACTGTAGGCACGTGCAAACACATTTTTTCTCAAAATGGCCCCAAAATGCAGCTGCGGTGATAGACATCTGCGTAGTGTATCGACCAGATCAGCTTGCGCTGTCCGCGCAGACTGATCCGGCCGACACATTCCGTCTTAGGGGGATAGATGTATAGAGTAGTTATTCCTGAAACATAAAATCCACAGGAGGCGAAAAGTGTCTATCCGGGTAGGCCTGTGTGGCATACTTAAGCTGATCCGGGTCGATACTTTACGCAGAGTCCACAATGTTGATTTTGTCACGAGACGGCCTACACATTGGTTATTGCAAAGCTACGCCCCTGATAAACCTAATTCGATAACGGTTACATTGTTTAACAGGCATCCTATACATTGTATATGCCGGACAGGAAGCCGAACAGGTGTTAAACTAAGAGGAATCCTTGAGGGGTGACTTTACTCTCATATGTTCAGCTGTCCTGTTCGGATTACGAGCAAATCTCTCGCTTTCCCTGAGAGGGCTGCTGTTAACTAATAAAAGACAAATCACTTTTACACCAATTATTATTAATCCAAAATATATCATCAAGCTGTAAGACTTGGCAATTGCTCCTAAATATCTATCCTATAACGGAACCCAATCATAAAAAGAATGTTAATTCTGGCGTTTTGAAGCGCGTGAACCTATTTGTTCAAAATAAAAAGTAAATACATTTTTCTGCAAATTGCAGAGTGGATACTAAATTATGTATCACAAAAATTCCAATGAAATAACTTTTCTGCAAATTGCAGAGTAAATACCAAATTCGTTATCACAAAAAATCAAATGAAATAACTACGCTGCAAATTGCAGATTTAAATTCCCAATTCTGTATTACAGGCTAAAATCACATCACATATGTTACCATGGAGTTTCAACTTCAACTCTTATTCTCGCAAGAAAAGACTATTTCCCTAACATGGCTTGGCACCGGCAACTTGCTATAGGGCGCCTTGAAATAAACACAAACAATTGGCCCCGGAAAACATGGTGTGTTCAATAATCTGCCGGGTCATATCTAAGAATTTAAATATGGAAGTAATGGCTGCCCTGTATACACTGCCCTCTTTTGCGCTCAGGTTTGCGGGATTAGCATTACGACTGACTAGCTGGTGTTAGTATAAAGGCCCAGTAGTACTGGTAACTTACCCAGGAAAAGCCGTGATATAACTGAAAACAAATCGAATGCGGCGTGAAACACCAAACAATCGATCAATCAATCGATATTTCCTTCACACTTGATAGACTTATTGTTTACTTTCATGTTTTTAAAATGCAAGTACAAGCGAATTGCAATATGAACCCGTACATCGGGTAAAATAGATATGGCATTTCATGACTGTGTATGATCAGATCGCACTCTCCAATTTCATATCAGAATATACACAAGTTGACAGAATGTTCTCAGGGGGATAGAGGTATATATTTATAGTTCCTGAAACAGAAAATCCATGCGAAAAGTGTCTGTCCGGATTAGCCTACGCGTCATGCTTAGGCTGATACGAGTCGATTCTTTACGCAGAGTCCACAATGTTGGTTTTCTCGTGGGACGGCTCATATGTTAAAATGATAGATCTTGATGAGGCTGTAACTCGTCTCCATACACGGGCGAGTATGGACTAAATTACCATTTAAAAAATATAAATAAGCATTATAAGTATTCATTTGTGTATGAAGCAACAGGACACTCAATGTGTGGGTCACTCGAAATGAGCATGTGTGTATAAAAACACCAAGCCACTCAGGCTAAGTTCACGACGAAACCGAGTTCCGACTAGAGTTATCCGGGTTCCTCATGAACGGCAAGAGTTTTAACTCTAGTGACGTCATATGAACTTCTGACCCTGACTATTTACAACCCTAGCTGCTTCGAGCGAGAGTTAGAAGAGTTCCAAAATGGCGGAGAGGGGCAATTATAGATGCTGGTGTGTAAATGATCCTAAAATACAAACCTCTGAGTTCAGTAATTAGTGATGTATCTATTTGTATCGATAATGGAACAAGCAGATACAACACGGAGGCTTCCATTTTGAATTTTGACTCCGGAGTAGAGATGTGCTGCGCATGCGCAATCGATGCACGTGCCCCTTGAACCTACCCTCATCGAGCTCGTCATGTCATGAACTTAGCCTCAGAGTGTGAGCAACTCGAAATGATAATTTGTGTATAAAACCACAGGGCACTATATGTGTGGGGCAGTCGAAATGATGATTGGTTTATAAAAACGCAGGACACTCGACGTGAGGGATAAACGAAATGATCACTTGAATGTCAAAATTTACTGCTAACACGTGAAAGCACAGATTTATCAAAATAACACCACATATTTCGAAACATTGACTACATATAATGTTGTTTGTTTTGCGTATGACGGTGTTTTCACACCATATAATGGTTATTGTACTGAGTAAACACACCTTTGCACTACATATTATTAAATAACCACCTTATATAACAGAAACGGCACTGCACCATGTTTAATGGAATATTTTCCTCGTATACATGAAAATGTACCGCATATAACACACTACCCTGTCATAATTGGATACTACTACTTAACAGTGTCAGATATTCATTTGTCAAGTCCAAAATATTCCTTTCAACACTTCCGCATTGGTGTATGGATAGTGTTACTCAATCAACTTTATCCAACTTTCCCGGCTATATTTGATGTATTTGCAGTAGGCGACTTTTGAAAACATTGTGGTAGAAAGATTACTCTTTGACTATGCGCTGTCGAATACAATTATGTATGAAGCTGAAGGGGATGTTACAGTATCAAGAATTAAAAGATACACAGTTTGCTATTTCTGACGCAATGTACTCTGTATACCATTCCAATGACACGCCTCCGTTCCTATATCGCCATCCGACGCATATTTACCGGATGTAAATTGTTTGTTATATTTCACGAACAACTGGATTCCATGAGAACACGTAACTAAGATTAATACTTTCTGAATGGGTTGATTATTAAGAATACTCGTGCTGTTGAGGATCAGGAGCTGCGACGGGTTTCGATTCATAATTAGTCTGATTAACATCCTTGATTTACAATAAAAGCCCATGAAATTTTGAATTGATATATTTAATGACAAACGAAATGTTAAAAATCAAATTGTTTACTTAAAGGTTGAGATGTTGCCACGTCTCTTGGCATGGTTATTACCCTTCTCCATAATGTTTTGGAAAGTATGAACAACTAAACGACAAACAAATAAACAAAGAAATACCTTATCAGACTCGTCAGGGTGAATTTGCATGCGCCCTGGCTCAAGTTTGTACACACGGTCAAGTTTTCGACCAACGGATCTTCAGTGTCGTAAACATGTCACTTCGTGCGTCTATCCATTACCCTGTGACTCATTTATAGGCTGGACGAGTGTAGAAAGTAATAGAGATTGATTTGTGGATGTATCCATTCTCCATTGGCCCCTTTAACAATGACAGCTGGTCAACATTCGCATTAGAACTTGGTTTATATACGTGGAGGAGACCTTTCATGTTTCCTGATTCAAGTGTATCGAGACGGTCAAAGATTTCTCTGATCAGAATTATCAGTGTAGGAAACATGTCACTTCTCGCGTATATCCATCATCGGTGAATTGTTCATAGACCTGTCAATACCCTTTCGTATTTAAAGTCCCTAGGCGGCTAAGAGTAGCATGCGCCTTTCACGCAGTCTGATCAGATTGAAAATTGCAAATTGAAACCGAAATAGTTCTCATGAACACCCAATATTATTAGTTAAACAGTGTGCTAGTGACCTAATACGGTATATACAATACAATTGTCTGAATTAAGCTTCAAACGTTTGTTTTGGATCTCCAATTAAGTCTGTCGTCTGGGCGAAACGTTTCGAGGTCGCCATGTTCGTAAACAAATGGGAAGTAACTCCCTTTTAGTTTCCTCTATCACCACGTCACTTTTGTCATATCCTTATATTATGTCATGCACGTTCCGATGACGTCAATTTAACCAAAAAAATATTAGACTCCCGGTGACCGTGTATGGATTATACACCGTCAGACGTCGCTTGACCAATGAAATACGCAGATTTATGTAGGAGGTAGGATATATTGCAGTATTTCCCGATATGAAAGGTGCTTTCATGTTTACCGAACATGTTTGATGGTCGTGGAACACAAGACCTGGTACAACTTAGACGTAAATGTCTAGAACCATTGACATGTCTAGTGTATAGTGGATTGTTTTTGATCACGAAGAGACTGTTCAAATATGCACACAACTCCTGTCTTTTTGGGGTTGCCACGATGTAGTGCATTTACGCGATTTGTATTTCAGATATATCACAATTTAGTAGCACAGTGACCCCACGTATGTGTACTGACGTCAAGATGAAACCGTCATACAAATGACATAAAAATAAAAAACAAAGTTATGTCATTTAAAGTTACATTAGCATAGAACTGGAGTTTTTTATATTTATATATATAACATATATGCGAAAGGTGAAAACTCTGGCAATAATTAGGACTGCATTAGGACCACAAGCCACTAGTTGCGGCATATAAATAAATCAAATACATATACCAAAAGTCTCGTTCCAAACCATACGTACATGTAACTGCATTTGATAAGCAAATGAAATATACAGCAACGTTTATAATTGTTTGCACCCAAGTAAAACAATACGACACTACATTGGTTTTAAACGTGCCAGTCGAGTCCCGGTAGCTCAGTCGGTAACGACGCGGGCTGTCAATCCAGGGCGGTTGTGAGTTCGAATCCCAGCTCGGCTAACTTTTTTACCGACGTTTGACAAAGGTCATTGCGACATGCGTCGTTCGTCTTCCACCAATGGGCTAATTCTATGTGGAAAAGCAGCCAGTTGCTTGGGTGGATTGTTGTGTGGAGTACTGGTGTGAGAAAACCAGGATATACATGAGTAGGTGAACTGGCCGTCGTGATATGACTGAGAAATTGTTAAAAACGGCGTTAATTAAACCCCAATCAATCAATCAATCAATTAAAACGTGCCAACCGATTTCGGTTATTCTACTCATCATTATTATAAGCATTGGCCTGATGAGAAGAAAATACGAAACCGGCACGTTTACAACCAATGTAGTGTCGTTTTTCTTTTTAACTAAATATATACTTACTGTATTCATTTCCATGCATATACAATATGTATAAACGGAACAGATGGTGATATTGCAGAGAGAATAATCGCAACCGTAACTTCGTACATGCCAATTGAATATACTCAGTAACACAATAAACGCGCCATCGAAACAACAGGTTTTTCTAAGAATACTCATTCCAGTCGGAAAAGTATTATTTGATACGAAAGAAAACAACATATTTACTTTTTTTCGTTAATAGGTAACAACTTGCAGGAACAGAATATTATTATGAAAGAGCCGCCATGCAAAGAACCCGGAATGAAAATCAGTTATCTTTAAATCGATATGTATGTATAAAGAATTAAAAATATATAGCGTCATAGGTTATGCAACAAAACACGAATTGAACATTATCATCGTCTGGTCAATCATCTTTAAAATTGATATTATTGGTCATAGGATACTTTATAATGTTCTCTTTTAAACATTTTACGGCTTTTCGTAAATAGGTAGCATATAAAGATATATTATTGTAAAGGACCAATCATGATTAAAGCATCGATTTCAAAAATAATTGCTACATGTTTTAGCAATGACATCACATTCTAGTCGTTCTAGTGACCTGACCCTATTTAGAAGAAACAGAGCCTGTTTCAACACTCTTAAATAATTAGTTAATTCAAGTTTGGTATCTCTGTTGAATGAAGCATTATTTAAACCCGATTCTATAAAAGAGTCAATTCTCACCCGATAGGGATCCCAACTTTTAAGACGTTATCTTTAGATTATGCATACACTTGTATATGGATGTATCCAAACATTTGACCATACATTATGTGTTGTGTGTGTCCATCTGTTTTCTGTTAACATTGAATCCACGGTTAGTGGAAGACAGTGGTGCAGTGGCAGAACGTCGACATCGCGTTCAAAAGGTCCCGGTTCGAATCCCGTGGTGAATGGGTTCTGCTTGTGAGGGTTTTCAACACGAACGGAATGTGAATACAGTCAGGGGCGTAGCTCCCTTTAGGCACTGCAGCTGCGGGTATACACATCTGCGTAATGTATCGACACATTCCGTCTAAGGGGGCATAGATAGAGTAGTGATTCCTGAAACAGAAAATCCACAGGAGGCGAAAAGTGTATATCCGCGTAGGCCTGTGTGGCATGCTTAGGCTGATCCGGGTCGATATTTTACGCAGAGTCCACAATGTGGATTTTCTCACGAGACGGCCTACACATTGATTATTGCCAAGCTACGCCCCTGACTGGTTAAGTCTACACGAAGCAGACATCGAGCATGATTAATATAAGCTGAAAGCTTGCTTCGTAATCGGTGTTAAATGAATGAAACAAATATAATACAATGCAAATTAAATAAATCGGAAATGCAATTCCACAACCGTTGGTTGCTCTGGAATTATTAACCTGAAAGTTGCGTTCTACCAATTGATGAAGAACAATGATGAAAGATCCAGTTCAAAACTCATGACCTCCTAACCCTCATATAAACAAAATGATTTAACTTTAGAAGGCTGAGGTTTACCATGAATGGACAGCATAGACCCATTCAAACTATAACAGACATTTAGTAATATGTTCTCGTCAGTTTAAAGACTTGTGACATGAGGTTCCGTGTTTTGGTGATCATTGATGCCATACACCTTTCATATGGTACCGTAAACTATCAAACAAATGTTATCTATATAGACATATATGAGCAGCCGTTCCATTAGTCTTAATGTGAGAAAGACCATGCTAAAATGTGGGACAGGGTATTGGGAATTTTAACATAATAAAGGGTTTGTGAAACATTTGAGTAAATAACATATTATGGTTGCATCGGTTTTTAATGGCGATCCAACTTGATTTGTGACAAAACTTCCGGGTTTTTATTATTCAAATGTTTGACAAACCCTTCATAGTGTACGGCCGTAACCACACTGGTATAAAAGAGTTGCTGCAAAATGCAGCAATTGGCGTGGGAATCGGCATTGTATGGCTTAAGAAATACTGTTTGATTCGAAAAACACTAAACCCACTTTTAAATATATGATAACAATAGTTTTTTAGCTAAATACGTAAAACGAAAACACAAAAATACCTTTTCCCAACGTGTTGACCTCGATCCCCCAAAATTATTGAAAACATTTGTCTGCGCATGCGCGTCCTTTTTCACCTTAATATATTCTTAAAATCGCAAAATTTAACACAATAACTTCACATTTATGAAAATATTCCCATTTTCCTAAGGTAACGGGAACGGGGTAAAGGTATATGTATAAATATCACTTCTACAGCCTTGCTGTGAAAGCCGGCGTTTATAGCGACGTTGGTAGAGTGGTTGATCTTTGTGTAAAGTTAAGCAACGTTCATCGCGGTTAGTGCCTGGATGGGTGACCCGCGATGGCTTAACGCCGTAAACGTTACAAATGGTGACAGCGGAGGGTGTTATTAAAAACTATGGTTTTAATTTACATTTTAATTATAAAAAAACTACTTGCATATAAATAGACTGGTTCATTAATCTTTATATTATATTGCAAACTCGGACGAGAACCAGTCTAGTGACGAACTGCTACGGAAATATCCGAGAGCTGACGGTAAAGTATGGCGCATGCGTTATCAAGACGATTAACACGGCGCATGCGCAAGCCCATTGCACCAGTGACATTTTTTTCACAACCAATATATGCACTGGTGCTGATGCACCCGCGCAATAAAACAATTCCTAGTGTCAGTACGGTCACGTGATATGTATGATTTGAGCCGCGTCAAATTGAGAAGGTCCTATTGTATATTGTGTTAGAAATGTGGCCTAATGTTTATTATAAACGTGTAAACCCTCTCAAAATAAGGCATTTAATTACTTACTTACTTAATTACTAGATCAGCCTGCATAAGTCAAAGTCTTATATCGCTCGACGTTGTTCACTTCACACATGTCAATATGTAATATAAACTATCGAAAACAAATATTGAGGATGCTTGTTGCATAAATTCAGCGCATTAGCGTTAATTTTTAATCCTTCCCACAAACAACAAATATACAGCAGTCGTTTTCGAAGACATTCAGTGAAATAGATAGAAACTATTTATAAATGAAAGAACAGTTATTGCATAAAATTGAAGATGTTGAGAGAGGCGTCAGAAAGCGTCTGTATGAGGGATAAGGTTAAGCTTATAATAAGTGTTGCATCTAAAAGTAATTATTTCAAAATGATAACTGAAAATCAGCTTGATCTTTCGTTTTCTTTTTTTTTTAAACTTTTCGTTTATTTCCCATTTATTTGTAGCTTTAAGTTCCGTATCTCTACTGTAAAAATACTGTTATATTCACCTTAGTAACAAAAACTAGCACGCTTCATTAGAAACCCTCCATATATTTTGAATTGCATGCTTTCTGAATATCTGCATATGGCATTGTAATATCTGGAATTGAATTATATTGAATTGAAGCAAGAAATTTTAATTCATTTCTAATTTAAAAAATAATTGTCATTTTCCTGCAATGTTTGGGTTTTTCATCGTCGTCTGCTGTATCATCGGTGTCAACATTATCGTCTATATATACCAAACAATTTAAGATGAGTTTTCTGAACGCTGTACACAGTTTTTCAAGAACGCCGTACATATTTAATTTCCTGATTGCTGTACACATGTTTTCATGAACGCCGTAAATATTTAATTTCCTGATTGCTGTACACATGTTTTCATGAACGCCGTACATATTTAATTTCCTGATTGCTGTACACATGTTTTCACGAACGCCGTACATATTTAATTTCCTGATTGCTGTACACATGTTTTCATGAACGCCGTACATATTTAATTTCCTGATTGCTGTACACATGTTTTCATGAACGCCGTACATATTTAATTTCCTGATTGCTGTACACATGTTTTCATGAACGTCGGACACCTTAAGGTAGCCTCTAATAATATATTCGAATTTCCTCACGAAATGTTGCATCACCATAATAAAGCATATGCCCAATACGATTCTGTTCTTACTTTTTTCGTATCTAAAACAGTTTTTAAACTACGAGACCTCAGTAAAAAGAAAATACTTTCAAAGGATACCATTTTAATTGTCAATGTTCTTCATTTTCCAGTATTAATATAATTTATTGAAATCTGATTTCTTTATTAAATAGAAAGCATCGGATGAAAAATGCAACATTATGTGAGTTATTATTTCAAATAGTTATTATAACATTTGAAGCCATTATAGACCCATATATTCTTATTTGTCCATCAATATTACAATCTGAATAATTGGAATATAATATATGATTAAATTTTACTGCTGACTGAATAACATAACTGCAACAAGGACCATTGTTCCAGCTTACACATAATGTATATCTAAAATACACCTTTTTAACGTCATAACTGAATAGGTAAAGGGGTGAGATATTGTGAAAAAACGAAGTCGGTAAGGTATACTTGTATTGATATCAAACCATTTGTAATAAGATTCTAAATAAAAAGATTTAAAAAAATCAAAAATTAAATGTACAGATTTTTTTTAATGAAAGAAAGGCGCATTTTCTTACGCGAAACACAACGTCACTTCGCTCCTGAAAAGTGACGTTATAGACGCGTTATTCTTTTTAAACGTACGACACAAAGAAGAAAATTACATATACGTGAAGGTATTCTTAAGATGCAAATCGTGATATAATTTTGCCGCTATCAACCTAAAATTGACCAAACTATCAGCTGTAGTTGTTTTAACGAGGGACATTTGAGAGACGTCTAAAAAGTGACGTCAGTGGTATAATTTGAGGTCTCGTAGTTTAAAACTGTTTTAGATACGAAAAAAGTAAGAACAGAATCTTATTGGGCATATGCTGTATTATGTTGATGCAAACTTTCGTGAGGAAATTCGAATATTTATTTAGAGGCGCGTTCTACCTTAATGCTGTATCCATGTTTTACTGAACGCCGTACATGTTTTTTTTCCCTGAACGCTGTACACATATTTTACTGGGGATCTGGAACCGGGCCTCCTGGGTTAGATCCTGAATCGCGGCTGTCCTTGACAAGTCACCTTTTTATGCCTAGTATGGATTTGTTAACCCAGGGATCATTAATAAGTGAACTGTCGTCGAAATAACTGAACTAATGTCGAAGACGTCGTAAAAACCCGTTAAAACAAACACACATTTTCCTAACCGATGTACATATATTTTGAACTAGTAATGACGAACAATACAGACATAAGGCCTTAATTAATCAACGGTGAATGCAGTGTACATTGTATATTCGAAAATCAATACAATTTGAGATCGATATTTTTGTTTCTTTCTCAGAACTAATGGTGATCCTCGATATCGTTTAGTATTTTCGTCAATGTTCCATCGGTGTGTTAATGTCTTAGTACTGTGTAGTGTGGAGTTCCTTCCCTTTATTACATAGGAAGACGGGAACCAGACTAAGTACTGTGCAGTCTGGAGTTCCTTCCCCTTATTGCATAGGAAGTGGGGAACCAGACTAAGTACTGTGTTGTAGAACTACACGCACAATAGCTTAAAGTGCAACTAAAGTCAGGTTTAGAGAATTCCCCCAGCATGTGTACTGGTTTCGTTTGCAGAATATTAGCATAACTTGTAAGGATTTGTCTAACAATAAATATACAATCAACGAGGTTTAATTTTACTGCAACTTTTAAATAAAGTTGTCTGTACTTTAAGTCTTTAAGTTTCCCTAGCTCTGAATATCTTTAAAATCATTTGTGCGTCTATCAACAAACTTGTATTTTTGAATAATTAAATTTAAAAAGGAAAGCTTTGAACATCTTAAACATTGCATGGGAAGGAAAGATAAAACAAAATGCACGTGCCTACAAACGTGGATATGAAATAAATTAATTAGAAAGATCATAAACTGTGTATACTGCCTAAAGTTATTCTCTTATGGGTGTAGTAAAACTTAATTAAACAGTTGCCTATCGCACTTATAATATTGTTACCGCAGAGGTGGCCTTTGTTTAAACTTTTCATACTGGTATCGACATTGGGTCTATATAGCCTCTATGATAGCTAAGTTTATACAATCCATAGACCCAATGCAGCTCAGTGGTATCAAGTCCAACTGGGACAACTATTATAGTTTAGCGTATGTACGTGTTTCATCTGCTTGCAGATGCATCTTGATCTAATTTTCCAGACTCGTTTAACTCGTATTAACATAATTTATACATGCATGCATTGGGTTGTGTCTGTAAAACAGTGCTACTATTTCACGAAACAAACGTATTAATACATTTGTTGATAGTAGGCCCGTGTTCATTTGTCATGATTACGCTGATTTAGTTGCATTAGTTACATCAGAAGCACATTTGATCCCGTAGAATGTCTGTGATCTATTCAGATCGTGTAAAGGGTCATTATATATTGTGTGGGGGATTGGGGTGGGGGTTGAATACCCACATAGATCATTACGATGTCGAAGTCTTACTTTAATGTAATGTTATGGAATGTAATTATCTAGACGAATTGCTATGCTTGAGCTAAGCTTTATAGCATATATATATACCCAATTGATAGTGTATACTATATATATCATGTACACGCATCTGACAAGTGCAGATAAGTTCAAGAGACAGAGTTAAATACAAGGGAGTCCGAGTACGATACCCTAGATCTTTCCGAAAAGGCACCTTGGTTCTTTAACGTGCTCAGTGTAATCATGAAGCACGGATACACTTAATGAACACGCGCCATGCTTGAATCGACAATCGGGACGTTGTTTACGACTGGGCTGTGTTTTAAGCCGCTTTCAACAGTATTTCAGTCATATCACGGAGTTCCCTGAGTAAATTTCTAGTACGTTTAGTACATTTATTCTCTGCAGCCCTAAACGCTAAGGAGGAAGTCACATCTACGTTCTTTAATGAATTTGGATTTACGCGCCACCGATTGAACCATGGTATCCCGCTCCTAAGGCGGGCAGTTATCATGTTGTAAACAGTTAATATCTAGATATGTGCTCGCAGTTAGATCAAGGTCTTCGTATTAGTCATATGGTTAGCCAATTATGTCTTAAACATCGTGAACAAAGATGTAAACAAAAAGACAGTGCTAATCGAAAACGTTACCAATGTGTAAACGTCTAACGGACGGTATTATATTGCTGTGGTTGTTTATTTTTCATACAGTATACTCGAGATGATTTAAAAATGTGACAATTCGTATATATCGTTCAACTCGAAACAATCTCTGGAACTAATATTATCTTTTTAGAACAGTGTAGAAGCGGTTCTGATTGATCACAAAAGCAACCAAAACGGCTGATGCTCTGTTTTCTTGATATGATTTAATCACTGGCTTGCGTTTCGTAATAATTATATTTAGTAGAAATAAGCTACTCTACCGAAAATTGCTTAATTAGTTTAACATAAATCGATGAGTCCCTCGGACGGATCGATAACTCGAAGTAATGTATTTGTCATTTTCTACTTCGAGTTATCGCGAGTCCACTGTATGTCTTTTATCGAAAGGGGAAACAAGCATTACTCATGATAAGTCCAAGGTCAGTTTACAAAACAATTTGATATATGGTCAGACATTCGTGTCGTTAATTTTGTATTATACTTTAGATGAAATAATATCCTTTGGCATGAAATTCTGGACCATAAAACACAATTTATTGACTCATTGCTTAAACAAGTAAAGTTAAATTTCAATCAATAGATCAATCAAATAATCATCGTTCACGAACAGTGCTTTATTGTATACAAGAGAAACAGCCTTATAGCATGTTTGCAACCGGTGTGGATACAGCCTGAACTGTGCATCCATACATATCGATTTGTTTCTGTATTATTCGCCAATTAGTAACAGAGGGTTTCACAAACATTCATACATGCATTGTCCATTAAATCAGGTGCTCATGTATTCGCAGCAACAGTTTATTTTGCCTTCATAAAGCGATAACTCGAACATGAGAAAAGTCGTACATATTGTTTAGCTCGAACTATTATCTGGAACGAATCTGTATTTTGAAAGAAGCACAGCAGCAGTTTTGATTGCTGCGCTGCTTTCTTTAATGATTCAATCACTTGCTTGCTTTTCAAAACAGACATTTTGTTATGAATAAAGGGCGAGGTTGAAAACGCAATCAGAACGAGCAATCAGAATCTCTGCTGCGCTGTTTTCTTGATAACAGTTGTATCACTATCTTGCTTTACACTATAATCACTTATTTCAAATGAAATACGAATCTGACAAAACACAAATGAGTTTAGATTACATGCAGCGATCACTTGAACACGTCGATAACTCGAAGTAATGTATTCGTCCCTTTCGAGTTCGACTTGGTCAATAAATAACCAAAGCGTACCTTTTGAGAGTAAGGTATACTTGTATTGATATCAAGGAATGCGAATATATGACTTAGTGAACTCAGATGACTTTGCTTATCGCTGCACGCACGTTCTCAAGGCGAAATTAGTGCGATAAATTCTATCAACCATAGTCGATCTGGGGCTTTATTAATGGTATAATATATCTAGCAAACATCCCAATCCCTTCTCGAAGTCTGGTATAAGCTTTCCTGAAACCTTTCTAAATATATTATATTTGATAAGATTATGTTAATTCTGTTATAAACAGTTATTAGTATATCTGAATCCAGGGTTCATAGTTTATCAAACACAGTTAACTTGTAACGAAAGGTAACCGATGGCATACAGATAGAAAATATGTAAACAGTTATCGTCCGTCTCACTCTGCATTGTGTGCGTACAACAATATATGATTTGTAATTTGGCGAGTTAACAGTATTTTCCAAATCATAACTTTTAAATTATGAAGACAGAGAATGTTTGATTAAAATAACTAATAAAATACTAGTACAATACTTAGAGGCTCAAGTGGGACACAAAGTGATTTAAAGTTTTACCTATCCATAAGTGGCTTATAGATATTCTATCGAAATATATGTATTAGGAGAATACTATTTAGAGAAGTAAGGCTTTAACAATTTTTCCACATATATACATTTTCGGACGACCTTGTAACTGACACGTTTTAAAAAAAATGTGGCAAAAGGATAAATTGCTCATAACATTGTTGTCATTATATTTTTATGTAAAAGATAAACTGTTTTTGAAAATCATCCTCTATAAACAACAGTTATTCACCTGATAAGATTGGTTTTTTTCAGAGTCGATTGCGTGAGAAAACACCTACATCGTCAGGATAATTGAAAGTAGTATAAATAGTTTTAACGTTGTTGCTGTTGTTTTATATCCTTTTTTCCTTTACCTACACAGCTGCAAGAAGTCGTTTGCTGCTGAAGTGTTTAAGTCGTCTGTACTTAGGAAAATATCAACCAGCCGTTATCAATCATATGACAGTCAATTGTTAGATAACCTACCTTCGGGACCTCGTGACTCGTGGGGGTCTATCTCAACAATATATGCTGAACAAACAAACGTACTATTTACTACAGATACATGTATCAACGACATCAAAATTGTTTATCTCTTGTTGCATCTTTAACCGTGAATATCCATATGAGACCATACATATGAAGAGTCTCTCGTAGTCTTTAGCTTTGCTGTGTGTGCCTTTGAGTCAAGCTCTGGTGACAAGTTAGAATAGTACTATGGCTGGATTCCAGTCAATATCCCTAAATTCGGTGACAGAACGCGGTAGAAAAAAGATCGATTCCCGTCTGACGAGGATCAAATACAAAACTAAGAAGCTAACAATGAACACTGAAATCGTTTCTGAAGACTGATATGGTCTTCAATAGTTGTAGAAGTTGTTTAAAGTAGTTTATAAAAGGTTCTACTAGTACCTGTCATATAATCAAGACCATACTATTGAATAGTCTTTAATTGTATCGTTAAGATTGTCGTTTTAACATATGTTCACATGTAGGTAATATTATGTTAATTCATCAAAGAATATTCTACTCTCGATGTCTGCTTCCTGGAGACATAACCAGTTCTCGCGCAGTTTGTATGAAAACTAACACAAAAGACAGATCCCGCTCATCACGGGATTCGAACCGGGACGTTTTGTACGAGAGCCCGTCGCTCTACCCATAACCACTGTCTTATACCTATGTTTGTGTAACATAAGTTGGATGTATGGGAATCCAAGCTTTTCATCAAAATATATATTTGAACAACGTAATGCAAAAATGCGATGCGTTTCAGCTCTGAACAAAGAATACACAATAGCCTCATCAGGGGCGTCAATGTACGTCAACTTCTATGACTAGCGCTCTGCGAAAATTAATTGCAAAGCATTTGCAACCGACTCTGCACTGTTCACCTCATTAGTCATAGAAGGTCATCTGTAAAGCAGTTTATATTTGTAACATTTATCATTGATACACAGGACGCTCTTTCCCCCCCACGTGTAACTAATACACTGAGGTTGGTTTACCTAGGTACTATCTGTAAATAAAACAAGAAGTGTTGCCCTACGTGTATCACTTCCACGCCCTTTTATTTGACGATGACTGGGGATAAAATACGACCCTCTTCTCGCCTGACTGGATGTATTGTATTTATCATTTAAGGGAAGAATGACGGGTTTAAACGAATAAGGTCGACTGTTGATGTGTATCTCAGTGCTCTAGATAAGGAGCGATTTGCATGTTATAAAATCCTTATTTGACACTCTTACCCTATATTGTGAGGGAGACGATTCCTTTGAGTACACACAACATACGGTTTGCTTTAATAATAAGGGAGAAATTGTGGGGTAAAGAAATAAAAAGAAATATGCCCCTCCTTATCTGGACCTCTGTTATCAGAGTCTTCACTTTCAAACATAATTATGGATAAACCATTTCTGACCGGGTGCACTTATAATGGAAAATCGGTAAGTATTGTAACTTCGTGTTAAGTCATTTACTGGTATATGTTGGTTAAACAAGTAAGGCAACACTTCTAGAGTGTTTAAGTCAGTTACTGGTACATGATCGTTAAATAAGTAAGGCAACACTTCTAGAGTGTTTAAGTCAGTTACTGGTACATGATCGTTAAATAAGTAAGGCAACACTTCTAGAGTATTTAAGTCAAGTACTGGTACATGATCGTTAAATAAGTAAGGCAACACTTCTAGAGTCTTTAAGTCAGTTACTGGTACATGATCGTTAAATAAGTAAGGCAACACTTCTAGAGTGTTTAAGTCAGTTACTGGTACATGTACGTTAAAGAAGTAAGGCAACACTTCTAGAGTGTTTAAGTCAGTTACTGGTACATGATCGTTTAACAAGTAAGGCAACACTTCTAGAGTGTTTAAGTCAGTTACTGGTACATGATCGTTAAATAAGTAAGGCAACACTTCTAGAGTGTTTAAGTCAGTTACTGGTACATGATCGTTAAATAGGTAAGGCAACACTTCTAGAGTCTTTAAGTCAGTTACTGGTACATGATCGTTAAATAAGTAAGGCAACACTTCTAGAGTGTTTAAGTCAGTTACTGGTACATGTACGTTAAACAAGTAAGGTGACACGTCTAGAGTCTTTAAGTCAGTTACTGGTACATGATCGTTAAATAAGTAAGGCTACACTTCTAGAGTGTTTAAGTCATGTACTGGTACATTGACGTTAAACAAGTTAGGCTACACTTCTAGAGTTTTGAAGTCACTTACTGGAACATGGATGTTACAGAAGTGAGGATACACTTCTAACGTGTTGGAGTCAGTTACTGGTGCATGATCGTTAAACAAGTAAGGATACCCTTGTAAAGTTTTGAAGTCAGTTACTGGTACATGGTCGTTACACAAGTAAGGTTACACTTCTAGAGTATTCAAATTACTTACTGGTACATGGTAGTTAAACAAGTAAGGATACACTTCTAGAGTCTTTAAGTCACTTACTGGTACATGGTCTTTAAACAAGTGAGGTTACACCTCTAGAGCTTTTAAATCAATTACTGGTACATAGACAATAAACAAGTAAGGATACACTTCTAGAGCCTTTTAGTCACTTACTGCTACATGGTCGTAAAACAAGTAAGGTTACACCTCTAGAGCTTTTAAGTCACTTACTGGTACAAAGACAATAAACAAGTAAGGATACACTTCTAAAGTTTTGAAGTCACTTACTAGCACATGTACGTTAAACAAGTACGATTACACTTGCAGAGTTTTGTTAACGCATAATGGTATATGGAGTTAAAACAGTAAGGCTACACAGCGAGAGTTTTGAATTAAAGTGTTATATAGTGTAATATGACATGTAGGTTGGTAATGCCACTTCGTCTGTGCCAGATTCTTGTGTACCAGTATATGGACATATCGTGGTGGGTTCAAATGAATTATTCCGAGTAAATATAAAACACATGTTATTGTTGTAGAAGTTTGAAATGGCTTAAATAAATAGCTTGTACTGGATTAAACTTTTATTATTCCGAGCAAATATAAAATACATAACATGTATATGGTTACAGAAATGTCTGGAACAAATATCTGTAAATGGGTTAACATTTATTATTCCTAGTAAAATCAAAATACATTATATTGGTACAGGCGACAGAAAATAAGATGATCTGGTTATGGATTAAATTACTTTTACAAAACATGGAGACATAATGTGTAATATCTGAAGAAAAGTTCGAAGTATTTTTCAGCTTCCCCACACTGTGTGCAAGAACCGACTGCTGTCTCGTGGCGTCAAACGGAGTCTACATCATTAATGTGCCACACTGGCATATATTGTTACAGACAACATAAACGTTTTCAAAAGAAGATCTGGTAACGGTTTAAATTACTTTTTTGAAACATTGAGACATGAAGTGTAATATGTTAACAGGAACTTATCAATAACCAATGATGATTGACCAAGACATACGAATACAGCAGGTTAAGGGTAAACCGTTTCAATGATATTATATTTTACAGTAATTACTTGTTCAAAGTGTTGAGACATAAAGCGTTAAATATTTACAGGAACTTATCAACAACCAATGATGATTGACCAAGTCGCACAAATACAGCTGGTTAAGGGTAAACCGTTTCCATGGTATTATATTTTACAGTAATTACTTGTTCAAAAAATTGAATATCTGTGTTATATCTGTAAATGTGATGCACTCTTCAGGAACCGAATTGAAAATATAATGGTAAAATGAAAAAGTGTTCGTATTGGCATAACTCAACGCTGAACTACAGTAATAGATGCTAAAAGAGCCATCTTCTGACACAAAAGATAACAAATACGGATTCAACATAAAACATAATTGGCCTGACAAATTCAAATATGACAAGGTTATACAGCGACAGTCTCGAACATTACGAATACAGATGTGCAAAATGGTACACACTTGTCTATTAAAATACTTGACGACACAATATCCCATTTATCCTAGAAATGAATGAAACAATGTATATACAAACACGGCTTGTCTTGCTTAGAGTTTTCATATATTGAAAACACTGACGGATTTACACTGGTACATTCCAACGTACAGTTTACGCTCTCTATCACATACTGCAAGTCTTCGTGGACCATGTATTCCGTAACGAATACCGTACCTTGTACCAATGATGACGTCGTACGGCTTTAAATCAGACGTAAGAATGTGTATGTTGTTGTTTTCACAGTCACTCACATAGACGAGTCCATCAGATGAGACAGCCACACCTTGCGGTTCCCACTCATATCCGGGTTTGTATTCTGCTTTCATTTCACCTTCAAAGGTCAAACAGGTAATGGTTTCCTTACCCCCATCATACACGTATATCGTTTTATGGTCTGGGTGTACCGCCATGTAACACGATATATAACCCCCTCGTCCTATTTCTCTAGGTAATGTATTCATTAAATCACCGTCCATGTTCACCATACAAAGGTCATATGGGCATTTCAGTGAATAGCCAATAAACAGGCCATTATGGTAGACAATTGCATGATATAGTCCAGTATTCCATATTGTATTCTTAAGGACGAACTTGTCAGTAACAGAATATATGTGTATGTCACCGTTATCTGTTGTTACCGCTATCTCATTTTCGTTAACTTTTGTTAACCCATTCATAACGGAAGAGTCCATATGTGTCATTTCTTTTGGAGGC
The DNA here is from genome assembly GCA_031761405.1 of Serripes groenlandicus. Lineage (NCBI taxonomy): Eukaryota > Metazoa > Mollusca > Bivalvia > Cardiida > Cardiidae > Serripes > Serripes groenlandicus. Next base: position 70,957,078 of record JASEVX010000001.1, read on the forward strand.
GTGTGTTTTGCATCAAAAAGCACGATACGACTGTTGATAGAGTCGGTATCTGTACATTTTATAGCTATTCGTTCTCGGGATATAACAGCGATATCGTCAACAAAATAACTATCAACATCCAGCAGAAAACTCTCATGAAAACAAACTAAAGATCCAAATGTTTCCGACTCATTTCTGATAAAACTCGTCACACTAACAGATGGTTTAAATGTTAATTCTTGAATCCTGTTGCTTTTCTCTATTTTGTCAATGTCCTTCTTGAGTTCGCAGATAGTTTCTGTAAGTTGCTTGATGTCAACAAACAATCGACATTTCTGTACTTTGTCCTCATTCTCTTTCATTTCTTTTTCAATTTTCTTCAGTTTGTCTGTCATGATTTTAGTCTCTTTCATTAATTTAGCTATTGTCTTTTGGTATTCATCCATTATCTGTATCAATCTTGATGCAATCTTATTTTCAAGTTCATCAAAAAAGCTGTTAATAAGTTTCCGGAAGGCCTTCATTTTCATCATATCCATTTCTGTTCGTCTTTTAGCATCTACCAGATTACGAGTTGCAGCATTCCGAATAGAATTGGTATTCCTGATCATTGACTCAAGGGCTAATTTAAATGCTTTATACTCCTTAGTGTTAAATAAATCGGCAGAAAGGGTCGGAATGTAGCCCACTTTGCACGTCCTATGTTCAAGTGTCACACATACAGTGCATCCAAATGTGTTATGATCCTCGCAGAAATATTTCAGAATTTCATCCCCATGGACGCTGCATTTATCCGTGCATTCATCTTTGAAAACTTTATCTGGCTTCGTTCGTGGCATTTTCTGTTTATCTAATAATTTGTGATGTCGCACTTGTCGCGGTGTTCGGTGATGCTGAAAACATGTCTCGCATAGGTGGTGGGTACAATCCAAACAATAGCCCTCCGCCTCATAATTATGTCCGTCTTCTTTACAAGGGTCACAGAACAAACTAACGCTTGATGGATCGTGTCGAATTGAAAGTCCAGCATCGTCAGAAGAAACGTCTGGAGTATCTGAAACATCCATTGTGAAAAGCTGTCGAAATTGAATGTATGTCCAAACGGTATGGTTAATTCTTAGATATGATCCTCTATCAACACGTTTGTAACATTTATGTCATACTTCAGTTAACCCTACAACTGATAACCTATTTCGAAAGACGTCTGTTTTGAATAAATAAGAGGAACTTGTAATGTCGAAAATCGAAATAAATTGTTTGAGACACAGATGAAAATATTATGGGAAAAGAATTAATTTCTCTTGGTTTTGTTTGCATTTCCTCTTTTCCGGCACATTTTCCTTAGTCGTTTGCTGCAGAGTTGCTTTAAGTATTTTGAACAAGGAAAATATTGACCAGTCATTATCAGCAATCACTTGTTTGAATAAAGATAACAATGATATGTTTAGTATTGTGACACACAATTCAACCTCTTAAACAAATTTAAGATGTGAATTGATACAGCCATTTGACATTTGACTGGCACATGCTGTATTCAAACAAAGGTTGGTGTTCCTTAAGATCTACAGTATTCACTGACCGAATCAGTCTAGTGTTACTGACAGTTCAATATGCATCTGGCACATGGTCATGTATTAAGTATAAAGGACACACTGATATAATAAATCCCATTACAGTGACGGGTCAAAGTGCAAAAGGAATACATGCTCGTGTAAATATTTATAAAGGACTATCTGAACATAAATGTCACGAGACAATGATATGTCAATTTACACTATGAAATCATGAACACAATTTTATTTATAGCACTTTCTGACCGAATACGTCACGACTTAGTGCCAAGTTTAAATGTGTACAAGTTATACCTGTATGCATATGATATCGGACTATCTTGTCGAAAATGTCACGAAACAATGACCGGTCAATGTGTATCAGGCAAACAGGTATCGGTAAGACTATGAAGGTCAATGTGCACACAAAATACGTGCACGCATAATTCTATAAATATATATATATAGGGTTGTCTGACCGTAACATTGACAGGACGATTTGTACAAGGAATACACGCACGCATATTTCTCTATCTATTGTACTATCTCAACGAGTACGTCAAGTTACATTGGCAGGTACAAGGAAAACATGCATGCATAAGTGTACATAAACAATGACAGGTTAATGCCTTCAATGAATACATGTACGTGCACGCATAAATAAATGTACATATATATGATTAATTTAGTACAAGGAATACGTGTACGCATAAGTATATATGAATCATTGTCTAAGCGAATACGTCGCGTAACAATAAGAGGTCTATGTTTAAATATGATGATGTCACCGAATACGTCGCGTAACAATAGCAGGTCAAAGTACACACGGATTACATGAACGCATAAGTCTATATAGCATGAAACATTGTCTAAGCGAATACGTCGCGTAACAGTGACAGGTCAATGTTTACAAGAAGTACGTGAACGCATAAATCCTTAAATATGATTATCTGACCGAATACGTCACGTAACAGTTACAGGTCAAAATGCACAAGGAATATATGTATCCATATATATGATTAAATGTGCTCAACACTACATCGTCGCGCAAACTGTGACATGTCATAGTGTACAAGGATTATATGCATGCATACACTTTATGTTTGACCATTAGTATCTAAGATAATACGTCACGTAATAGGTACGGGTCATAGTGCATTAGGAATACATTCACGCATACAATTTTGTGTATGACCATTGTTTTCTAACATAATATGTCACTCAACCATGTTGAGAAGGTCATCGTATACGTCAAGTAACATTACATAAGTGTGGTAACAATGACAGGTCAATGTTCACAAGGGATACATGCAGGAACATGTTTAAACGTTTATAGGACGCACTGATCGTATACGTCGGTTAACGTTCAATACGTGTGGGTAACAATGACAGGTCAATGTGCACAAGGGATACATGCAGGAATATGTTTGAACGTTTATAGGACGCACTGATCGTATACGTCGGTTAACGTTCAATAAGTGTGGTAACAATGACAGGTCAATGTGCACAAGGAGACTCGTACGTGCATACATAAGTAGTTATTTAGGACTATCTGACCAAATGAGTAACGTAAATGTGACAGGTTAATGTATACGAGGAAAAGTTAACGCATAAGCCGTTATTTAGTATCATCTTACAGTTTAAACATATTTGTATTGCCATATAACATTATTTAACATATAGGCAAAAGGGTCTGGCCACAAATTAGGATTATCTGACCGAAATAAACACGTTAGACAATCATGATTAACAATAGGATCCTACTCATACCGATTTAAAAACTTAATTCAGCCGATTAATTGATTGGACGGGGCATTACCTTTACATAAGCGAAAGTATTGTATATTGAATCCGAAATGCAGATTCATGACCAAGGGATGTTTTGATTGTTTAACAGGGGTGTAACGCCATTTTCAACATTATTTTAGTTATATCACGACCAGTTCACTTGTTCATGATCCATCGGTTGTAACGCTTGTTGCTCAATTCCTAAGAATAACTCCGAGTGTGATTCCGTAATTTATGTTCAAACAATGTTTATTATAATTATCTGAATCCACTATTTAAGAAAGTTATAATAAACTAACTATAGTTAAGCATCGCTTATTTGTAGACACGCACTAGATTTTAGTTCTTGAAAGTTGCGGAAAGCCGGTCCTATAGCCTTTTAGTTTAAACTTATTTATTTTACATCGATTGCGAAACAAGCCTTGGGCTTAGATTAATCACTCTCGATGTCTGCTTCCTGGAGACTTAACCAGTACTCGCGCCGTTTGTGTGGAAAAATCCCAAAGTCAGGACCCGCTCATCAGGGGACTCGAACCAGGGACCTTTGATACGAGAGGCCGACGCTCTACCTCTGCACCACTGTCTTCCACAGCCTAGAACTGTTATGTTTATACAGAAATAATCATGAATAAGTCAAATGTCGTTTGTGATAAAACTGAAATAAAGTTGAAAACGGCGTTAAACCAAAATAAAACAAGAGACTTCGAATCCTAACATAGTATTATATTGGTAAGACGATGCAACGTTGATAATTTCCATAAATGATGTTAGCCAATGTTATTCTTCGAGTAATCGTTCTAAAAAGACACGGATGTATCTGAATGACCTAACCTCATGTCACTTACAGATATACTATCGTAATGCATGTATGTCTAGTCAGATTAATAAATATACACATATAGCTTTAACATTTACCTTTACGACAAAAGTAGACTTTGATCAACGTCCTTTGACCTAAAACCCATCGCTTATACATGTAGATATAATATCGTTATACATTGATGTCGAGTAAGATGAATACATCTATAATTTTACCTCTTCATGTATATATATGAGCCGTGGCTCTGAACAAATCAACTTTAATGTTTCTACGAATAGTTTAGACTAGGATCAGACAGCTTATGCGTACAATTTCACCGGAGTCTTAAACGTTTTAGTTATCGTGCTAAAAAGATACAACATAATCGGAAACCTTTAACCTAACCACATATCTCTTATGGATACACTTTCTTAATACATGTAAGTCGAGTAAGATGAATAAGTACAGAATAGAGTTTTTACCCCCGTTAGGTATATATTTGAAACCTTGACTCTGAAAAAATCAACTCTATTGTATGTATGTCTATTGTAGACTAGGAGCAAACTGCTCATGCGTGCAATTCCACTAGTCCTAAATATTTAGTAACTGTTCAACAAAGTTGCCTGGACCACCTTCTGCTTCATGTTTTGGACCAATCCTTTAAAATCAACTGGAACCTATTTGGTAAACGCTATGCATCGTTGTCCGATAGGGCTTTATCATGTTGTCTCCTCATCTGAAAATGATATCTTTATATTCCGAAAATGCTATGGACCAATCTGACTAAAGTACACGATCTGACCAAATGCGTAGCGTTAATAGGAGATAATTTTAATGAGATTGGCTATGGACTTTCCGGAAAACAAATCTACAAGTAGACAATTCCGTCTTAAGAATTCAGTATTGAAAGCGTTAACGTCTGCGGATAAAGGTTGTATAAACAAAGCCCACGGTATATAACCCTACAACTTAATAAAAAGTAACAGCTTCAAACGAAAATGGGTAATATTGTTTTTACGAACAGTGAAGACTCAGGTAAGACTGTGGATAGGTCAACACTCCCCAAAGCCTTCACTATAAGCCTTATCACATGCATCGATCTATGGTATGTTAGATGCATCTCACCAAGATGTACCCTCTTCGCCATCTAGACAAACCGACCTACACGGCTAGATAAAAGTTATGACTAGTGAGAATCCCCTGAACACCTTCTAGTAGTACAAACCTCTTGGAAAACTCGAGAGAACGTTGTTAGTTCTCAAATCAACTAAGATATATACATTTACAATATGGGTCACATTTGGCATAACCCCTGCGTACTGACCGTCGTCGATCTGTGAAGATGTGATTCTGGTCAGGATCTATATACTCTTCGCAATCTAACCAAATCCAACCTAATCGGCTAGAACAAATATCGACTAGTGAGGACCCTTGGTCGCCTTCTAGTCGTTCACAGATCTTGGAAAACTCAAGAGAACGTTGTAAGTTTCCAAATCAACTAAGATATATACATTTACAATATGTGTCACATTTGGCATATCCTCTGCGTACTGACCGTCGTCGATCTGTGAAGATGCGATTCTGATCAGGATCTATATACTCTTCGCAATCTGACCAAATCCAACCTAATCGGCTAGAACAAATATCGACTAGTGAGGACCCTTGGTCGCCTTCTAGTCGTTCACAGATCTTAGAAAACTTCAGAGAAACGTTGTAAGTTCCCAAATCAACTAAGATATATACATTTACAATATGTGTCACAATTGTCGCTCGTTTCAAAACGTCCATTTCCCATGGATGTGGTTCATGTACACGATTTATTGATAACAGTTCTGTTCGAATGTAATGGTGTTCTTTTTCAACAGTAGTGCAGTGTTTCCTTTTCCTAACACCAGCATATCAGTTGTAATACTATCTCCGCAATCCCTAGCGTCAAGAGAGTCACCTATTGCCCTATGTAAATATTGTTTATGACACGACCTAGGTTCGAACCCTAGTCTCCTGCACTCGATACGTGATATAAACATATTAGTCGTAATGATATCTCCGCAATCCCTAGCGTCAAGAGAGTCACCTATTACCCTATGTAAATATTGTTTATGACACGACCTAGGTTCGAACCCTAGTCTCCTGCACTCGATACGTGATATAAACATATTAGTCGTAATGATATCTCCGCAATCCCTAGCGTCAAGAGTCACCTATTACCCTATGTAAATATTGTTTATGACACGACCTAGGTTCGAACCCTAGTCTCCTGCACTCGATACGTGATATAAACATATTAGTCGTAATTATATCTCCGCAATCCCTAGCGTCAAGAGTCACCTATTACCCTATGTAAATATTGTTTATGACACGACCTAGGTTCGAACGCGGGTATTGACGAACGAGGTTAATTGTTGAGGAATATCTCAGATATCTTTACTTTGACACAGATTTATGAATCCTTTTCATATCATAAAAACACAAACAAACAACTCAAATTGAAAAATGCAGAAAAATGTAAAACCCCATTTTGAATAGTCACATAAAGGTAAAATGTAGAAAGTATGGCTCCTTTTATAGATATTTGAAAGAAAGCGCCATCGTGTGGCACATGACATGTAGATGTAGATTGACGATGAAACTTCTGCAGATGTTGTGCATGTGCCTGTATCTTCTCTGGTTGTACATGCGACAGTAATACCATATATATAGATATACTGTATAGGAAATGAAACAAGAATGATTCCGAGGAAATTACTAAAACGAATATCTGGTAATGGGTTAGTCTTTTATTATTCCGAGTACATATCTAATACATTATAATGGTATATGCGTCTAAAATGTCTGTAATGCAAGGTAATTAGTCACACTTGTATCATTCCGAGTAATATTACAGCGGCTTAAACTTACATAAAGGCTTTTTTTATAACATCATTTCTTCAACCTTTTTTGTTGACTCACAATGAACCCACTGTAAACTTATTTAATTCACAACTATTGCGAAACAAGCCATCAGCTTATATTAATCACGCTCGATGTCTGCTTCCTTGAGACTTAACCAGTACTCGCGCCGTTTATGTGGACAAATCCAATAGTCATAACCTGCTCATCAGGGGACTCGAACCCGGAATCTTCGGTACCAGAGGCCGACGCTCTACCTTCCTTTACACTACTTTAAACAGAATTTGCTAATAAAAGAATGAACAACTTTAAAAAGCGATTTAAAAAAATGTAGGGCAAGATTAGTTTCTCATCTGTGCTGTCTAATTTTGATCTACATTGTTCACTTTTCAGACTCAATATGTTGGAATACAGTGGATTAGGGGTTAACAGTTTCCATGAAATTATATTATAGAGTAATTATTTGTTATATATAGTTAAAAATGAAATGTAATATCAGAAAAGTTCGAAGCATATTTCATGGACGTTAATCAGACTATACTGAGACCCGGACAAATCTGGAATACGTTAACATTAATAAATGTCTATTAGCTTAGATATGACGGGTGGAAATCAAAATAATTGTTAATTGGAAAATGAGACATTGCTGACATTGAACATTTTCCCAACAATGTTTTATTAAGTCGTCTGATTTCAATGCGTCAGACGGAATCTACATCAGAAAAAGAGTTAAAGACACATACAGGAAAAAATAATGCTATACGGGTCAATAACACATTTTCACCTCCTTATAGAAAACTAAAATTAGTAACCCTGTTAAAATTAAACACGAGTCTTGTTTAGATGGAAAGATGATTGTTTCGAACAGTTCAATATGTTTATCTCTATTCGAACCTAGTCATTGTAAAATAGACTTACAAAGAAGTCCGATCTGTGAATTACAATACAAACGTGCACTTCTGCACAGTCTGGTCATAGTTTTCATATACAATGTTTCCATGACGATAAATGTATTTAAAGCCGATTTATGTTATAACTTGGATATTATTGCGTAGTCTCTGGTTATAATAAACAATGCCATACGAAAACCGAACTTGAGTACATCATGAGAAGCAAAGTACAAGGCTGACTGCGGTCATAACTGTTCTACTTTGATAAAGTGTGTAAGAATGTTGGTCTGAATGTAGGACGTTGATCAGACTGTAGTAAGACCCTGACGGATCTAGAATGCGTTTGAAGTTTCTAAATGTCGATACTCCTGTGACTAGGCTTAAATGTGACACGTGTAAATCAAACTAAATGTTCAATGTCTTTGCTATCATTCTAATTAGCATACATTTAAGAAGAGAACAAAAATAAGATTGCATTATGAAAGAACGAGTTCTAACGAACTCTCCGTTACGGTATCACTTATCGATCCATAGAGGTGAGGCGTGCTACATATATAAACTAATAGAACTACACATGCTACATATATGTACTAATATAACTACACGTGATACATATATAAACTAGTAGAACTTCACATGATACGTGGTACGAGTATAACTACACGTGGATTTGGTATGTATAGTACTGCTAACATGTGCGAAGATACAACAATACCATAAATGGAAAGATGCGGCTCACTTCCATGTCTAGTATTGCAGTACAAACACTGATTGACTTTTTAAGATTTCTCATATGTTGAAAACACTTATTGATTTACAAGACTCCATTCCAACGTACAATTTACGTTCTCTATCACAAACTGCAAGTCCTCGTGGACAAACTATTCCGTACTTTGTACCAATGATCACGTCGTGCGGCTTTAAATCAGACGTCAGAATGTGAATGACGTCGTTTTTACTGCCACTCACATAGACGAGTCCATCAGGTGAGACAGCCACACCTCGAGGTTCCCACTCATATCCGGGTTTGTATTCTGCTTTCGCTTCACCTTCAAAGGTCAAACAGGAAACGATTTCCTTAACCCTATCAGACACGTATATCGTTGTATTGTCTGGATGTACCGCAATGTAACACGATCTACAACTCACTCCTCCTATTTCCATAGGTAATGTCTTCATGACATCACCGTTCCTGTTCACCATACGAAAGTTATACGGGTGGTTCCGTGTACATCCAAAAAACACGCCGTCTGTGTAGACGATTGCATCTTGAAGTCCAGTATTAGGTATTGTTTTCTTAAGCACGAACTTGTCAGTAATAGAATATATGTGTATGTTACCGTTATCTGTTGTTACAGCTATCTCATGTTCGCTAACTCTTGTAAACCCTCTTATAAATGAAGAATCCAAACTCCAACATTACTTTTGTTGGAGTTTGTTTTGTATCAATAATCACAGAACGTTTAGTGCTAAAGTCGGAATTTAAACATTGTATAGCAATTCGTCCTCGGGATAAACAGCAATATCATCAACGAAATGGCCATCAATAGCCAGTTGAAAACTCTCATAAAAACAAATTAACGATCCAAATGTTTCCGATTCAGTTCGGATAAAACTTGTCACACTGTTAGATGGTTTAAATGTTAATTCTTGAATCTTGTTGTTTTGATTTATTTTGTCAATGACTTTCTTGAGATCGCAGATTGTTTCATCAAGTTGTTTGATGTCAACAAACAAGCAACATTTCTGTATTTTGTCCTCTTTTTCTTTAATTTCTCTTTCAATTGTCTTTAGTTTGTCTGTCATGATTTTGTTCTCCTTTAATTCTTCCGCAATAGTTTCTTGGTTTTCATCCCTTATCTGTGTTAGTCTAAGAGCAATATCATTTACAAGTTCATCAAAGAAACTGTCGATCTCTTTCCGAAATGTTCGTATTTTCTCTAAAGCCGCTTTTGCACTCTTTTTAGCACGTTCCATATTTCGAGCTGCAGTATCCTGAATATAATTGGTATTTCTGACCATTGATTCAATGGTTGCTTTAAATGATATATACTCCTGCGTGTTAAATAGATCAGCAGAAAGGGTCGGTATGTAGCCCACCTTACACTTCGTATGTGCAAGTGTCACACAGACAATGCATCCGAACATGTGATGATCCTCGCAGAAATATTTCAGAATCTCATCTCCATGGACGCTGCATTTGACCGTGCATTCATCTTTGAATACTTTATCTGGCTTCGTTCGTGGCATTTGTTGTTTATCTAATAATGTGTGATGTCGCATTGGTCTCGGTGTCCGGTGATACTGAAAGCATGTTTTGCATAGGTGGTGGGTACAATCCACACAATAGCCTTCCGCCTCATAATACTGACCATCTTCTTTACAAGGTTCACAAAACAAACTGATACTTGAAGTATCGTGTAGACTTGAACGTCCAGCATTGTCAGAAGAAACGTCTGGAGGATCCGAAACCTCCATTGTGAAAGCATGAACAAATGAGGTGTATGTCCAATAAAGCTTCCAAATTGTAAGGTTAATTGAGAAATATGATCCTCTATCAACACGTTTGCAACATGTATGTCATACTTCAGTTAACCCAACAAGTGATAAACTATTTCGAAAGTCTTCCGCTATTTAAAATTTTGATGACAATTTATCACGTACAATGTATAAAACTAAAATTAGAATTTTGAGTATTGTTGGAAAAGTGATATTATGTTTTTATTTCCACTATGTCTACACACTTTCAAAAGTCGGTTTTAGCTGCATACTTATTAAAGGTCGTCTGAACTAGTGAAACGTTAACCAGTCGTTATCTGCAATCATACATGTATGTTGTAATTAAGATAACATTAATATGATAAGTATTATCTCACATAATGAATACGTACATGTAAAGTCCCTTTCAAATTTAAGTTGCCAGTTTGTATTGCCATTGGACATTAAACTGGTGCATGTTGTATTCGAGATATAGGTCAGTGTACATAAAGATAAACAGTGTTCTCCGTCATTGTTAGTTAAGAACCCGATCATCACAGGAATCGAACCCTGGACCTTTTGTACGAGAGACCTATGCTCTACCACAGAAAGACTTCACGAGCTGAATTAAACTCTTTACAATTCACTTTTTCATTCTCTCTAACACACTTACTTTTACTTGCTCACTCACTTGTTCGCTCATCCACTCATTATACAGTTATTTCATGGTAATATTGGTAACAGTCGAAACTGTTGTCCCATGGTGGAGGGGATGATATTTGAACATCCCTGACATCAGGGACAACAGTTTTGACTATTACTAAAATTACCCTGAAATAACTGTTGTATTACTTGATTAAAAGTTTATCTTAACAAAAAAGAAAAAAACCCTGATTTTTTTGTTATTTGAACACTGTTCAAAACATTTTGTAAGGAATACAGGGAAACTTTATAAACATATGTGGTAACATTTCATCAGAAAGTGTTTAGAAACCAAACGTTTTAAATTCAACACAATATCCATACTCTGTCAACTGCAACACATAGTTGTCATTTTGCCAGTAGTGAGATTACACACTAAAAAAAAAGTGCATATACACTAAATAATATTTCACCACACCAACTTATGTCTGCACCTGTACATGTAAGCAATTGAATGTCTGTCCTTTTATATTGTATATAAAAAACATTGTTTACACAAGTTATTTTTTTGTGCGACGCTCTCAATCGCTCTCAATCGGCGCACACTAGGTCAAAGAAACCTCTGTAAATCAGTATATGTTTGGATCCTTTAGCTGAGAAGCACAGGGATGTCTTTTCCACCCGTGTTAATGTTACGGTAAGGATGATTTGTGCAGGGATTCGCCACTTAATAGATCAGTTCTTCGACATTTTAAATCAAAGATACCTCTGAATTAGGTTTATTTTGGTAAAACGAAATACAATGGAGCAAACATGTTTAATATATAATCATGTTAACCTGTGTTCACCTGTTAGCATGCAGTGCTTGAACATTATTCGAAAAGTATAACATAAATGGGTAACACGCAGGAAAAAAATCATTTGTTATTGTCACTTTCTGAAATGAACCCAATGACGGTCCACGATGAGAGTTGCCATTTTGCCAAAAATACGTTATCGTCTTCAGTCAATTATAACAAGAGGCACAAGAGGGCCAGTATCGCTCCACTGTGTTTTTAGCAATCAACATGGCTTGAATGAATCTGATAAAGGGTCAGCCTAGAAACATTTCAAAAAAATATTTGAAAATCAACCCGACACTTTCGGAGGAGAAGATTTTTTAGGTTTTCCCTATAGCCATATAAGGCAAAACAGCCGCGCCCCCTGGCGGCCATAGCTTTCGACTAATATACATGTCTTGAGGGAATCTGACAGAGGGATCCCTTGGGAACATTTCTACACAACTATTTGAAAATCGGCCTGACACTTTCGGAGGAGAACATGTTTTAAGTTTTCACTAAAGCCATATAAGGCAAAATAGCCCGCCGTCTGGTGGCCATATTTTTCGACCAATCAGCATAACTTTAAATAATCTGATAGAGGGTCTCCCAAGGAACATTTCTATAAAACTATTTGAAAATTGGCCAAACACTTTCGGAGAAGAAGATTTTTAAGTTTTCACTATAGCCATATGAGGCAAAATAGCACCGCCCCTGGCTGCCATGCCTTTCGACCAATCAACTTGGCTTGAAAGAATCTGAAAGATGGTCACCCAAGACACATTTCTACAAAATTATTTGAAAATCGGCCTGACTTTTTCGGAGGAGAAGATTTTTTAAGTTTTCACTATAGCCATATAATGCAAAATAGGCCCGCCACCTGGCCGCCATGTTTTCCGTTCAATCAACCGGCTATGTTTTTCGACCAATTAACATGGTTTGAAGAAATCTGCAATAGGGTCACCCAAGAAACATTTCTACAAAATAATTTGAAAATCGGCCTGACACTTTCGGGGGAGAAGATTTTTTAAGTTTTCACTATCTTTTTCTTTCGATTGCCATGGAAACCAGAATTTGCATGGATCCAAAAACAAAGAGGGGATGATTCCTATAAAGTTTCACCTCAATTGGCCAAGTGGTTAGGGAGAAGTCGTTTGAAGCAAACAGTTTAAAGGCGCACGCACGCACGACGGACAATTCGCCATGACATAAGCTCGACTTGCTTTCAGCAAGTGTAGCTAAAAACCGATATTTATGGATTAAGAAATGCATTATAATTTTCGATCACTTATAAAGGAAATTGAATTTAAGAATACAATAAAATACAATATATTTTAATGCATAAAAACTACAAGTTTTATAGCAAATTATACAATTTATACAAATTCCTTACATAACATAGACAATAATATAGAACTTGTTGTGGATATTTATTGTTATTTTCCGTACCTCATAATTCCAATTCGAATTCCAAACATATATATTAAAAGTGTTCATTCATACAATCACGAATTGAATATTATACAATTCTAGTCAATCATTTATAAATCGATACCAATGCTCATATATTGCTGTATAAAAGGTTTTTAAACAGTTTACGTTGATCGTTAAAAGGTGGCACATACAGATATATTAATAAAAAAAACATTGACTTGGGACTTGTTCATTTTGGTGAAACGTAGTTAAGTGAAGCAGGCATGGTTTATTGTTGATGATGTTAACCTATGAATACATGTTAGAGTGTAGTTCTTGAAAATTATACTTAATGCAATATTGACTTAGGATCGATAAATATCTGTTCATTTTGGTATACTGTTAGGGTGTAGTTGAATTCGAAAATCAATACAATTTTGGGAAGGGGCACATAGATCATTACGATGTCAAATAATTACCTTAATGTAACGTTATGTAATGTAATTATCGCGATGAAGAGACAGAGTTGGATACAAGGGTGTCCGAGTGCGATACTTTAGCTCTTTCCGAAAAGACACCTTGGTTCTTTAACGTTCTCAGTGTAACCGTGAAGCACTGATACACTTAATGCACACGCGTCATGCTTGTATCTAGTTTAATACTATTTTATTGCAGAAGATATCAATACATGTTTATAATACATTGCACAGATTATGTGTACATATAAGCAGCTTACAAGTAGAATTGAAATGCATACAAATTAATTAATTAATAGTTATATTGAGATCAAAGACAAAAGGGTTGGGCAACACGTTTTACCAACATTAGTGACGGCCCTCCCCTTAGAGCAGGTTGTGGTAAGGTAAGATGAGTCGAATATATAAACAATACATAGTCATACAAGAAAAAAATAAATAAATAGAAAATATGAAAGAAAAAAAAAGCAACAATGCTTGTGTATCGACAGTCGGGACGCTGTAAACGATTGCGCTGTGTTTTACGCCGCTTTCTGACACCAGCGCTTAAGTCGTAATACCATCCCTGCAGCCCTATACGCTAAGGAGGAAGCCACTTATACGGTTTTTAAGGTTTTGGTATTACGCGCCACCGATCGAACCATGGTATCCCGCTTCTAAGGCGGACACGGATCACGATGTAAACAGTTAAGATCCAGATATAAACTCGCAGTCAGATCAAGGTATTCGTATTAGTCATATGGTTAGCCAATTATGTCTTAAACATCGTGAATAAAGTTGTTAACAAAAAGACGGTGCTTATCGAAAACGTAACCAATATATAAACGTCTTCCGGACGGTATTACAATGCTTTCATTCAGTAGACTCGAGATGATTTAAAAATGTGATAATTCGTATATATATCGTTCAACTCGAAAGAATCTCAGGAACGAATCTTATCTTTTTAGAACAGCGTAGAAGCGGTTCTGATGGATCAGACAAGCATCTAAAACGGCTGATGCGCGGTTTTCTTGATATGATTTAATCACTGGCATGCTTTTCGTAATAATTATTTAAGTATAAATAAACTACCCTACTGAAAATTGCTTAGTTATTTTAACATAAATCGAGGCGTCCCTCGAACGCATCGATAACTCGAAGTAATGTATTTGTAATTTTCTACTTCGAGTTATCGCGAGTCTACTGTATGTCTTTTTTTCGAAAGGGTAAACAATCATTACTCTTGATAAGTCCAAGGTCAGTTTACAAAACAATTTGTTTATGATCAAACATTCGTGTCGCCAATGTTGTATTATACTTCAGATGAAATAATTTCCTTTGTCATGGAAACCTGGGCCATTAAACACACTGTATTGACTCATTGCTTGAACAAGTAAAGTTAAATTTCAATCAATAGATCAAATGGAATAATCAATCGTTCACTCATATCGTTCATGAACAGTGCTTTATTGCAGACAAGAGAAACAGCCTTATAGCATCTTTGCAAGCGGTGTGGATACAGCTTGAACTGTGCATCCATACATATCGATTTGTTTCTGTATTATTCGCCAATTAGTAACAGAGGGTTTCACAAACATTCACACATGCATTGTCCATTAAAAAAGGTGCTCATGTATTCGCAGCAACAGTTTATTTTGCTTCATAAAGTGGACTCGCGATAACTCGAACATGAGAAAAGTCGTACATATTGTTTAACTCGAACTATTATCTGGAACGAATCTGTATTTTGAAAGAAGCACAGCAGCAGTTTTGATTCAACACACTGTATTGACCCATTGCTTAAACAAGTAACGTTAAATTCCAATCAATATATCAATCAAATAATCAATCGTTGTATGTATATTTATATGTATGTTCTTTGTGACTATGAGCTTATCTGCTTAATGTCAATTACAATTTCTATTCTTGTATTTTCTGTATTATTCGCCAATTAGTAACAGAGGGTTTCACAAACATTCACACATGCATTGTCCATTAAATCAGGTGTTCATGGATTCGCAGCAGCAGTTTGTTTTGTCTATAAACAGTTGACTCGCGATAACTCGAACATGGGAAATGTCGTACACATTGTTTAACTCGAACTATTATCTGGAACGGATCTGTATTTTGAAAGAAGCACAGCAGCTGTTTTGATTGCTGCGCTGCTTTCTTTAATGATTTAAACCATTGCTTGCTTTTTAAAACAGACATGTTGTATGGATAAATTGCGAGGCTGAAAACGCAATCAGAACGAGCAACCAGAAGTTATTTTGATCCAAATCAGACGGCGTCTGTCGAACACGGTAATCGGTCTATGTCGTTGTTGATTGACATGCACAAGCCTTTATTATCATGTAAAATCAGGAATGCGAATATATTAGTGAACTCAGATGACTTTGCTTATCGCTGCACGCACCTTACCAAGGCGAACTTAGTGCGATAAATTATATTAATCATAGTCGATCTGGGGCTTTATTAATCGTATAATATATCTAGCAAACATGCCAATCCATTCTTGAAATTTGGCATAAGTTTTCTTTAACCCTTTCTAAACATATTATATTTGATAAGAATATGTTAATTCTGTTATAAACAATCTGAATCCAGGTTTCATAGTTTATCAAACACAGTCAACTTGTAACGAAAGGTAACCGATGGCATACAGCTGGAAAATATGTAAACAGTTATCATTCGTTTCACTCTGCATTGTGTTTCTACCACAATATATGATTTGGAATTTGGCGAGTTAACGCTGTTTTCCAAATCATAACTTTTAAACAGAGGATGTTTGATTAAAAAAACAAATAAAATACTAGTACAACAATTAGAGGCTCGAGTGGAACACAGTGTGCTCTATAAAATTTGACCTATCCATAAGTGGCTTATAGATATTCTATCGAAATATATGTATTAGGAGAACAATACTATTTGGATAAATAACCCTTTTCCACATGTGGCAAAAGGATAAATTGCTCATAACATTGTTTTCATCATATATTACACCATTGAACCGCTATTTCTATGTAAAAGATAAACTGTGTTTGAAAATCATCCTCTATAAACAACAGTTATTCACCTGATAAGTTTTTTTTTTTCAGAGGCGATATTTCGCAATAAAATAAGTGAGAAAACACTTGCATCGTCAGGATAATTGAAAGTAGTATAAATAGTTGTAACGTTGTTGCTGTTGTTTTATATCTATTTCTCCTTTACCTACACAGCTTCAAGAAGTCGTCTAGTACTGAAGTGTTTAAGTCGTCTGTACTTGAGAAAATGTAATCCAGCCGTTATCAATCATATGACAGTCAATTGTTAGATAGCCTACCTTCGGGACCTCGTGACCCGTTGGGGTCTATATCAGCTATATGTGCTGAACAAACAAACGTACTATTGACTACAGATACATGTTTCTACGATGTTAAACACAAATTTGTTTTGATGCATCTGTGAACCGTGCATATCCATGTGAGACCATACATAGGTAGTAAAGTCTCTCGTAGTCTTTGCTGTGTGTTCAGGTCTGGTGGAAAGAATCGTATCATGGTTTGATTCCAGTCAATATCCCTTAATTCGGTGCCAGAACGAGGTAGAAACAAGATCGATTCCCGTCTGACGAGAATCAAAAGTAAAACTAAGAAGATAACAATGAACATTGAACTCGTTTCTGAAAACTGTTATGGTCTTCAATTCTCGTAGAAGTTGTTTAAAGTAGTTTATAAAAGGTTTTACTCGTACCTGTTATATATTAAAGACCATGCTATCGAATACACGTTTATTGTTAAGATTGTTTACATATATGTACGTTAACATGTAGGTAATATCATGGTAATTAATCAAAGAATACTCTACAGTATTAATAAACTATACCGCTGTACGGTACCTCAAACTAACAATCACGTATTAGTATATACGCTAATTAAAACACCACTTGTGGACAGCCTAGAACAAGATCACACTTTACTTTTGCGCAGTCTCATCGTGGTTTTCTTACGATACGTCTATTTTTCTTGGACATGATTTCTAAAACAATACAAGCAACTGTTAAACATCAAAGGTTACAGTTACTGAAATGCAACACGATAAGGGTT
Organism: Serripes groenlandicus; assembly: GCA_031761405.1. Lineage (NCBI taxonomy): Eukaryota > Metazoa > Mollusca > Bivalvia > Cardiida > Cardiidae > Serripes > Serripes groenlandicus. The sequence continues at coordinate 70,974,867 of JASEVX010000001.1, forward strand.
ACGGACTTTGGGATATGATAACAGATATTTAATCAAATGATTATTCATCTAATACTTACGAAATGCTTTGTCCGCCATCGAATTGTCGACATAAGGCCTCTGATAACGGTTTATCGCCCTAAATATTTGTCCTCGACATATAGAAAAGTTGACGTTTGGGATCAATATTATCGAACTATTTCAACTTGCTAACCTGAAATGTGGCAGTCGTTAAGTCGATGACTGAAACAGGATTATGGAAAACTTGGCCGAAATAAAGATAAAATATATCTTAAAACGCAGTTATATATACAATTTTTGTAACATAAGTCGGATGTACGGGAATCCAATATTTTCATCAACATATATTTGAGCCGCGTAAGGCAAAAATTGGATGCGTTGCATCCTCGAACAATGAATTCACAATAGCCTCACTCACTTCTGTGTACGTCAACTCCGTTAAAGCAGTGTCCATTTGGAACTGTTATCATTGATACACAGGCCGCACTTTTTCCCCCGTGTACATACACTAAGGTTGGTTTTCCTTAAGTACCGCTCATATGTACTTGTTGTAAACAAAAGAAGAAGTGATGACCTACGTGTATAACTATCCCACCCTTTTATGTGACGATGATTTTTTTTTTTGTAATTTCGAATTTAAGTCACTAACTTGTACATGCACGATACAAAAGTTAGATTACACTTCTAGAGACTGGCACATGGACGTTAAACAAGTAAGGTTACACTTCTAGAGGTTAGAAGACACTTACTGGTACATAGTCGTTAAACAAAATAGGCTAAATTTCTAGAGGTTAGAAGACACTTACTGGTATATGGTCGTTAAACAAGTAAGGCTACACTTCTAAAGGTTAGAAGACACTTACTGGTATATGGTCGTTAAACAAGTAAGGCTACACTTCTAGAGGTTAGAAGACACTTACTGGTACATGTACGTTAAACAAGTAAGGCTACACATCTAGAGGTTTGAAGACACTGACTGGTACATGGTCGTTTAACAAGTTAGGCTACACTTCTAGAGGTTAGAAGACACTTACAGATACATGGATGTTAAACAAGTAAGGCTACACTTCTTAAGGTCAGAAGACACTTACTGGTACATGGACGTTAAACAAGTAAGGCTACACTTCTTAAGGTTAGAATACACTTACTGGTACATGGACGTTAAACAAGTAAGGCTACACTTCTAGAGGTTAGAATACACTTACAGGTACATGGACGTTAAACAAGTTAGGCTACACTTCTACAGACTTCAAGTCAGTTATTGGTACATGGTCGTTAAACAAGTAAGGCTACACTTCTAGAGACTTCAAGTCAGTTATTGGTACATGGACGTTAAAAAAGTAAGGCTACACTTCTAGAGCTTTGAAGTCACTTACAGGTACATGGTCGTTAAACAAGTAAGGTTACACTTCTAAAGGTTTGAAGACACTGACTGGTACATGTTCGTTAAACAAGTAAGGTTACACTTCTAGAGGTTTGAAGACACTGACTGGTACATATTCATTAAACAAGTAAGGCTACACTTCTAGACGTTTGAAGACACTTACCGGTATATGGTCTTTAAAAAAGTAAGGCTACACTTCTAGACGTTTGAAGACACTTACTGGTACATGGACGTTAAACAAGTAAGGCTACACTTCTAGAGGTTAGAAGACCTTTACTGGTACATGATCGTTAAACAAGTAAGGCTACACTTCCAGAGGTTAGAAGACCTTACTGGTACATGGTCGTTAAACAAGTAAGGCTACACTTCTAGAGGTTAGAAGACCTTTACTGGTACATGGTCGTTAAACAAGTAAGGCTACACATCTAGAGGTTTGAAGACACTGACTGGTACATGGTCGTTAAACAAGTAAGGCTACACTTCTAGAGGTTAGAAGACCTTTACTGGTACATGGTCGTTATACAAGTAAGGCTACACTTCTAGAGGTTTGAAGACACTGACTGGTACATGGTCGTTAAACAAGTAAGGCTACACTTCTAGAGGTTAGAAGACCTTAACTGGTACATGGTCGTTAAACAAGTAACGTTACACTTCTAGAGGTTTGACGACACTGACTGGTACATGGACGTTAAACAAGTAAGCTACACTTCTAGAAGTTAGAAGACCTTTACTGGTACATGTTCGTTAAACAAGTAAGGTTACACCTCTAGAGGTTAGAAGACCTTTACTGGTACATGGACGTTAAACAAGTAAGGCTACACTTCTACAGACTTCAAGTCAGTTACTGGTACATGGACGTTAAACAAGTTAGGCTACACTTCTAGAGACTTCAAGTCAGTTACTGGTACATAGACGTTAAACAAGTTAGGCTACACCTCTACAGACTTCAAGTCAGTTACTGGTACATGGACGTTAAACAAGTTAGGATACACTTCTAGAGGTTGGAAGACACTTACTGGTACATGGACGTTAAACAAGTTAGGCTACATTTCTACAGACTTCAAGTCAGTTACTGGGACATGGACTTTAAACAAGTTAGGCTACACTTCTAGATGTTTGAATACACTGACTGGTACATGGTCGTTAAACAAGTAAGGTTACACTTCTAGAGGTTTGAAGACCTTTACTGGTACATGGACGTTAAACAAGTAAAGCTTCACTTCTACAGACTTCAAGTCAGTTACTGGTACATGGACGTTAAACAAGTTAGGCTACACTTCTACAGACGTCAAGTCAGTAACTTGTATATGGTCGTTAAACAAGTTAGGCTACACTTCTAGAGGTTTGAAGACACTTAAAGGTACAACTGGTGAGTGATGCATATCCTAACGATGAATACACATGTGAGCCTTTAAAAACAGTATAGTCTCATAGAATGCTTCACTGTCTGTCAACATTTAAAAAAAAGTCCTTATATAACTGGTGCTCTTAGTAAACCAAGAGTCAGACAGTTCTAATCAGTGTAGATCCAGATCAGCCAGGGCGTCCGAGCAATCTGATTTGACTCACCAATTAGTCATAGACGGTTTAAGTAAACTTCTGTAAAACGTACCATTTGAATCTTTGATATTTAATACGCAGGCTCGTGTAATAATTACACTGATGTTGGTTGTCATTAACCCTTTCCCACTTTTAACAAATATACAGCAGACAATTTTAAAAACATTTAGGCAAACATTTCAAAATCGTTATAAATAAAGTTATAATAACTGAGAAAAGTTGAAAATATTGTGACAAAATGAGAAATTGTAACTACTTTTATCATAATGTTTTCAAAAGAAGGCATTAGCGTCAGAAAGCGTTTGTATATGAGAAAGGATTAATCAGTGCTCGCATGTACTTTCTGTAAATAAAACAAGAATACCAGCCCTCTCCTCGTCTATCGTTATGTATTATTTAATTTATTATATGAGCGAAGAATGACGCGTTTTAACCCACGAAGTCGAATTTTGAATATTATCTTAGTTTTTTACATTCACGCATAATTATAAATATCATTTTCTTAGCATAAAAACACAAACAAGCCGCCCAATGTGAAATATGCTCGATTGTGTAAATCGTGTTTGAACTCACGTAATGGTCCAATATAGAAAGTATGGCTACACTTCTAGAAATGTCAGTGTTGTCTTGTGGCACATGACATGTAGATTGACGATGAAACTTCTACAGATGTTGTGCATGTGCCTGTATCTTCACCATGTGTAAATGCGACAGAAATGCCACATATATAAATAAATGATATAGAATAATATATCTATAGGTGCTACCTATTTACGAAAAAAAAGCAAGATAATTATAAACAAAAATTTAAGAGCATATTTTGGCCATGAATAAGGATTTATAAGTAATTGACTAGACAATAATAATGTTAATGGCATGTGTCTTGCATTATCAAAACATATTTGCAATTCTTATTGCTGTCGTCTATTATTACGAACAGAAAATAATAAAGTAAAGACTTTCAGAAAATCAAGGAATACATTTATAATGAACGAGGCTAAAACATGAGTGCCAAGATGATCCTTAATCGATCACCTACATTAAAGAAGCACATAGATCAGCCCTTTTCTGATGCCACCTGGCGACTGCCTTTTTCAAGCAGTCAATATGACTGGAACAAATTATGTAAGGGGTCACATTTCTGCTAAACCCTTTCCCTATTAGAGACGGTTTCTGAGGCCTATGATTTAGGAAAAGATTGTCGCAACAAGAACAATTGCTCCTTATGAGAAAGTTATCCTTTTGCCACAATGTTTGATAAATAATTATACTTTGAATGATTGAGTCAATAGCTCATGTATAGGAATTTGGGGTCTTCATGTACCACTTTTTTGCGGGAAACGACGTCGCTCCATTGACGTTACGTCAAGATGAAGTGTAACGGAAATGACGTCACGTCCTTCTTTGGCTACGATACAGTCAAAATTTAGTTTCGGGCGTAGAAGGCTAATGCTGTCGTTTTTTGACATATTTCTTATAGATTTCCATTTATTTTTAACTTTTCGTACAAATGTTAATTCCAGCACTTTTATGATCTTAAATATCGATTTTAAAAAAAATGATTAAAAAGACGACAATAATTTTCAATCCGTGTTTTTCTGCTCATTTTATACATACCCAAAATACCGATTTAAAAAAAAATGATTAAAAAGCCGACAATAATTTTCAATCTGTGTTTTACGTCTGCTTTTTATACATATCCAAAATGGCGGCCCCCATGGATTTTTTTCAGTTTCATTTCAGAAAGCTTCATGGGTTATTGAAAAAAAAAAAGAAAAAAAAAAAAATCTCACGCCCGTTAACTATAAGCGAAAAAACCCATTCATGGTTTTTTTTCGTATTAAACAAGAATGATTCCGAGGAAATATCTGGTAATGTGTTAATCTTTAATAATTACGAGGAAATATTAAATACATTATATTGGTACAAGCGTCTGAAATGTCTGAAATGCAAGGTAATTAGTCACAGTTGTATTATTATTTTTTTGATGACTCACAATGTAAGAGTTTAACCCTTTACTCCCTTAACACTACTTTAAACAGCATGTGCTTATCACATACTGTACAACTTTCAAAACCAATTACTAACAACTTAACATAGCGCAAGATTAGTCTGCTCATCCGTACTATCTAATCTTGGTCTTTTAATGAGAAAAGTTGACATTGCTCACATTGAGGATTTTTTCACCCCACTGTTTGATAAAATCGTCTGCTGTCAAAGCGTCAAAGTGAAAAGGGAAATACACTTTTGCAACTCCTAATAGAAAACTAGAATAGTTAACACAGTTGATATTATACAGGACACTTGTATAGATGGAAATGTGGTTGTGTATAAATAAAACTAGAATAGTTAATACAGTTGATATTTAACTGGACACTTGTTTAGATAGAAATGTGGTTGAGTATAAATACAATCCGATAAAGGTTGCATTATCAAACGCAATCTCCTCAGCATAAATCAAAACCTTCTTGTAGTAAGATTTTTAAGATGAGTACATCGAAATGTACTCATGCTCTTCTTTCCACGTTGTTATGATAAGGTTGACATTTCACGCCTGATTGAGATCCACTATTTATTTTCATGTTTTGATAATCCAAGTAAATTCTAATTTTATCTATAGTTCCAAATATAATGTGTATCTCTATTCGAATCTACACATAAAACAGACTTACAGGCATTTGCGATATGTGAATTACAGTACAAGCATGTATCTCTGCACAGCCTGATCACGATATTCCTATGCAGTGTTTTCATGACGATAACTGTATTTGAATCTATTAATGTTAAACCAAACAATGCCATACGAAAATCGATACTCGGCACAATGTGAGAAAAAAAGTATCAAATCAGCCTATACGCATTGTAAGGCTTCCCGTGGTCATAAATATTGCGATTTGAGAGTGTTTGTATGAATGTTGGTCTGAATGTAGAATGTTGATCAGACTATACTGAGATCCTGACGGATCTGGGTTTTATTATAATTGTCTAAATGTAGATATTCTTGTGGCAAGGCTTAAATGTGACGAATGGAAATCAAATATTATTTTCTAAACGGCCAGTGTCTTCGTTATCATTCTAATTATCATACATATATGGTAGAAAGACTTAGATTACATTTTGAAATAAAACGAGTTTCCGCGAGATATTGGCTGATGGCTTCTCCTGTAAGGTATCAGTTTACGATCATTTGAGGTGGTGCCTGGTAGTAGTATAACTACACATGGACAAGTTTGGACAAGTTTGTTAGGCTTTGCATCTAGAGTTATATTACAAGATGAAGACTCTGGTGATACTGGGGGTATGTATAGTACTGCTAACCTGAGTGTACACTGTACGCAGATACAACACTACCTCAAATCGAAAGATGCGGTTCCCTTCCATGTCTCTTACTGCAGTACAAACAGAATTATTGTCTTGTTAAGATTTCTCATATACTGAAAACACTAATTGAATTACAAGAGTTCATTCCAACGTACAGTTTACGTTCTCTATCACATACTGCAAGTCCTCGTGGACCACATATTCCGTACCTTGTACCAATGATCACGTCATGCGGCTTTAAATCAGAAGTTAAAATATGAATGTTGTTGTTTTTACTGTCACTCACATAGACGAGTCCGTCAGGTGAGACAGCCACACCTTGAGGTTCCCACTTATATCCGTGTGTGTATTCTCCTTTCAGTTCACCTTCAATGGTGAAACAGGTAACGGTTTGTTTACCCCAATCAGACACATATATCGTTGTATGGTCTGGGTGTACCGCAATGTAACACACACGTAAAATGTGTCTTTCTATAGGTAATGTCTTCATGACTTGATCGTTCATGCTCAACATACCAAGACTATTCAGGTATGTCTTTGTACAGCCAATAAACACGCCGTTTGTGTAGACAATTGTATCATATAGTCCAGTATTCCGTATTGTTTTCTTAAGCACAAACTTGTTAGTAACAGAATATATTTGTATGTCACCGTTATCTGTTGTTACAGCTATCTCATTTTTGCCAACGCGTGTTAACCCACCAATTAATGAAGACTTCATTTGTGCCATTACTTTTGTAGGTGTTTGTTTTGTATCAATACTCACAATAGTGTGAGCGTATGAATTATAAACAGCTATTCGTTCTCGGGACAAAACAGCAATGTCGTCAATATAATCGATATCAATGTCCAGTGGAAAACTCTCATGAAAGCAAACTAACAATCCAAATGTTTCCGATTCATTCCGGATAATATTCGCCACACTGTCAGATGGTTTAAATGTTACTTCTTGAATAGTTATGTTTTTCTCCATTGTGTCGATGTCTTTCTTGAGTTTGCAGATATATTCATCAAGCTGTTTGACGTCAACAAACAATCGACATTTCTGTACTTTGTCCTCTTTTTCTTTGATTTCTTTTTCAATTTTCTTAAGTTTGTCTGTTATGATTTTGTTCTCCTTTAATATTTCCGCGATGGTTTCTTGGTTTTCGTCACTTATCTGTGTCAGTCGTGATGAAATCTCTTTTTCAAGTTGATCAAAGAAGCTGTCAATCTCTTTCCGAAATGTTCGTATTTTCGCAAAAGCCGACTCAGCACTCTTTTTAGCACTTTTCAGATTACGAGTCGCAGCATCCCGAATAGAGTTGGTTTTCCTCACCATTGACTCAAGGGTTGATTTAAATAATGTATACTCCTGGGTGTTAAATAAATCAGCAGAAAGGGTTGGTATGTAGCCCATCTTGCACGTCCTATGTTCAAGTGTGACACAGACAGTGCATCCTAATATGTTATGATCCTCGCAGAAATATTTCAGAATCTCATCCCCATGAACGCTGCAAATATCTGTGCATTCATCTTTAAATACTTTATCTGTGTTCGTTTGAGGCATTTGCTGTTCATCTAATAATTTATGATGTCGCATTGGTCTCGGTGTCCGGTGATGCTGAAAGCATGTCCCGCATAGGTGGTGGGTACAATCCACACAATATCCTTCAGCCCCATAGTAATGTCCGTCTTCTTTACAAGGGCCACACAACAATCTGACACTTGATATATAGTGTAAACTTGAAAGTCTTTCATCGTACGAAAAAACGTCTGCATCGTCCGAAAAAATGTCTGGAGGATCTACATCCTCCATTTTGAAATCCTGACAAAATTAGATTACAGTCCAATACACATTCCAAATGGTAAAATTAATAATAGAACAAGAGACTGTATAAACACGTTTACATCATGTATCCTATACATATAATTTAGTCAACCCTTCAACTGATAACCTATTGAAATAGTCGTCTGCTTTGAACAACTTTAAAGAGAACTTGTAACGTTTAAACTTGAAATAACAATTTGAGACACAATTAATACACTGTGGGGGAAAGGATACAACTTTAAGTCATTTTTACTACTTTTATTACACATTTTCAAAAGTCGTTTGCTGAAGAATTGGTAGAAATCGTCTGTACTAGAGAAATGTTAAACAGTCGTTATCAGCAATCAATGTTTGATTAAAGATACATCGGATATAGTTGGTATTATGTCATATAGTCAATACGTAGGAACCCTTTCTTTAAATGCGAGCTTGTATAGCTACTAGACATTATATCGGCACATGCTGTATTCGAAAAAAGTTCAGGGTCCATGAATATTTACAGAAATCACTGATTAATCAGTCATGTTAAATTGACAGTTCAATGTACATCAAGATTATATTCATGTATGAAATGAAAAAGACACATCGATCAAATAATTTACTGTGACAGGTCAATACATGCACGTGAAAGTCTTTTAAAGGATTCACTGATCGACTACGTCACGTAACAGTGTCTGGTCAATGTGCATTAGAAACACGTGCACATTCACGTCTTCAGATTTGACTATTTAACCGGCAGATTAATATGCACAAGAATATGTTCACGCATAAGTATATATATATATTTATTATATAACCTATAAATAGACGCTTTTTCATTGGCTAAAAAGTAACGTTTTAGAAAAAATATCTTGCGATATGCACCGTTTTTTCTAATATGCACCAGTTTTATAAATAGTAACAGGGGAAGACCGGGGAATTCCATGAGCCGCCTATTAATATCCTTCGCCTTTATCCGTACGCTACGGAATTACTATGTTGTAAATTGAGGGTTATATAATAAAACAGTTATGGGCTTTTCAACTGTTATACATGATGTTGATATGTACCAAACAAATCATTATTGAATTTTTTGGAGCATATCACATCATGTTTAACAGCTGAAAAGACTAACTGACTATATACATCTGGTAACAGTGACAAGTTAATGTCACAAGGGATACGTCCAGGTATAAGTATACATGACCTTTTTTAACGTAAATGGCTGGTCACAAGGAAAACGTAAACACATAAGTCGTTAAATAAGACCGAAAGAGTCACGGTCGACAATCATAATAATCAACAACATGATCCTACACATACCGCTTAACTAACTAAATTCAGTTCACGCTCCTATGTAAGAAACGGCGATGGAATAATCTAACTGCGCGTAACATTTATATCAGAGCAATATGTGTTGATATAGTCAAGCAAGAAGGGTTAACCGTTTCCATGATATCATATTTTACAGTAAGTACTTGTTCAAACTATTGAATATCTGTGTTACATCTGAACATTTCAAAGCGGTTTTTTTCTGGGACCGGATTGAAAACATAATGGGAAGAGGAGAAATTATTCGTATTAATCAATTTATCATGTTTCCAACAATGTTTGTTTTAGAGTCAACTGATGTCGTGGAGTCTAAGGAGTCTACATCGTGGATGTGCCACGATGACACAATTCAATGCTGAACTACAGTAAAACATGTTAAAAAGTCATCTACTGACACAATAGATAACACATATGGTGTCAACATAAAACAGAATTTGTCTGACCTTTAGCTAAAGTATGACAAGGTTATACAGCGACAGTCTCCAACATTAAGAATACAGATGTGCCAAATAGTTTCGGTCTTGGATGTTAGTTTGCTTATATAGTACTCCTGAACAACTTGTTCTGTACCTTGTACCAATGATCACGCCGTATGGCTTTAAATCAGAAGTTAAAATATGAATGACGTAGTTTTCTATATAAATAATAATTCTTATGCATGTAAATTATAATCTTTGATATTCCTTTCAATTTTTTTCTTTCTTCTTTCTTTTTCTTTCTTCTCTCTTTATCTCTTTTTTACCTTATCTGTAAATATTGTTTATCAAAAGTGACTTATAGGCCCTACGCGGCCGGGAGTTTATATATTGTTTGATGTTTGTAGTTGTACACATGTCACTATAATAAGATATTAATTACTTACTTACTTACAACCAGATTTCACAGGAACGTTCTTTGGAAGTTCTCTTTCAAAAATGTTTTAATTGCTAGACTGGTAATAATTAGCTACGAATGCGTTCGGTCAGTGAATGAATGTTTTCGAAAATGTGTTTCCCATCTCTCTTTTTTAGTTTTAAAATAAATTCTGCTCCTTAAAAGGTTTTCGAACACTTGAATTGACCAGTAGATATTAGAGTATATTATTTGAAACCTTTTTAGAAAGCCGAGTATACCAGTAAAGGAATGAAGATGTTTGATAACTGTATATGTGCACATTTACATGTAAGCCATTGTATGTCTATCTATCTTCGTCGTCCGCCAGTCTTTAACGCTTAGCATTAAACGTAATCTCCTAAACCAGTGGACCAATTACAAGCAAATTTCACAAGCGGTTCCATTGGTGGTCCTATTTCATAATTGTTCAAATGTTTAAACTCTGTCAAAAACTTTGGCTTAAGTGAAAACAGAAAGGGGCAAAACAACTTAAACTTTCTGCTTGTCCGATTCTTAGATAACTTGGTAGCAATGCTCATTGAATGTCACTCTACAAACGTAGTTTAAGACATACTGGACGACCTCGGTGGTGTAGTGGTCGAGCGTCTTCCTCGATAATGTAGTGGAAGAGCGTCCGCCTCGGGTGCGGGAGGTCGCAGGATCGATCCCCGGCTGGGTCATACCAAATACTTAAAAACTTGTAGTAATTGCTATACCTCCTTGACACTAAGGGTTGTGGGGTAAGCAATACGACTGATTCGCTGGTGTCAGGATAAATGGACCAGTATGATAACACCCAGGGAACACCGTGATATAACTGGACATCTATTGATAGCGGCGTTTAACACCATATAAACAAATAAGCCATATTGATTGGTTTAAAAGCATGGCGGCCGGGCGAGATCATAAATGAGGCAAAAAGACAAAACTTTATTATTTCATTCCTATAAAAGTTCTTGTTTGATTTCAATATAACTTCGCAGAAATGTTACTTCAGTGACCCTCTACACAATTTGTTCATACCATATTGATTGAATTAGATAGCCACCATGCGACTTTAGAAAGGGTATACAATTATCTTTATGTTTAAACGACGTCTTCTCCTTAATCATTTGACCGATATGGACGAAACTTCCAAGGACTGCTCCTGTATTGGTCCTAAAATTGTTCAAAAATTAGAATTGAATACACATTACTGATACATGTATGCTGTTTCATTTGCAGTGTTCTGAAGTCCTGAAGTTTCATTTACAATCTACTATCAAAATGTACCCAATGCTGTTACACTATGTGATCGGTTAATGATCATCTTGGTATTGTTATTAAGTTGATGTTAGAACTCTGGTTACAATAAATCATACTTTATTTGAGCGACGCTCTTCGGCAATCAACCGTTAAGCATTCACGGGCATTGTAGATCGAGACTAATCAGCACATCCATATAGTCTGTTTTTGCCCTAAACTATTCGCAAATTGTACACAAGAGGTTTTGGGAAGCTTCTGTAAATCAGTATATATTTGGATCCGTTAACTCAAAAGTGCAAGCTAATCTTTTTCCTCACGCGTCATAATTATGGTAATGTTGATTATCGCAGAACACCGATCATTTATTGGCACCTTGGACTTGGTAAAACGTATAGCATTATAACAGGCATGTTTTATCTTTAATGATGTGCTTCTATGTACACTATAGAAGGCTGTAGGAGGCACCGACTTGTAATATTAACTGTGTATTGGTAAAGCGATAACAATGGATCATTGCAATTAAATATATTGGCCCAAGTTTTCTTTGCGTAATCGTGTTAAAACGACAGCGAATTATCTGAAAATTGACCTAACCACATATCGCTTATAGACATGCTATCATAACGGATGTATGTCAAGTAAGATGAATAAGTATAGAAATAAACCTTTAATGTTTACCCCCATCACGCCGTGCTTCTGAAAACCAACCATATTGTATTCACGACAAATGTAGACTCGGATCAATCTGCTCAAGCGGACAATTTCTTGAACGTTTAAGTCCCAGTCCCACCGGCCTCCCGGACTGATATTTGGCCAATCCGACGTCCGATCCGTGTTTGATCAGCGTTTGGTCAGGGCTTATCCGGGATAGTCCGGTATGATCCTGGTTGGTCCGTCAATGTCTTGGACACCACTCCGGCAATAAAAATTAAACTGTTTTAAATTGCCGTGGTCATCCGAGACCGTCCGGGACGCTCCGTGTATCGACCGTGTTGGTTCCAGTAGGGTCCGTAGTGACACCGTGTTGATCCTGAGCGATCTAGGGCGATCCAGCATGTCATGTTTGGTCCGGTGCGGTCCGTAGCTGATCCGGGATGGATCGGGACGATCCGTAGCGATACTGTGGTGGTATCAGGATCAGATCCGTGTTGGTTCTGTGTTGACTCCGTGTTCATCTGTTATGGTGCCGTGTTGGGTCCGGGTTGACGATGTATTGCGACTCAATTTCAACCAGGATATCTAGATATCTCTTGATCAGCGGTGTTTCGTGTTAATCCGGGGTGCTCCGTGTTGGGTCCGGCTGTGGCGTGACTGTAGTTTTAGCAACTGTTCATCAAATGTTCTTGGACCTTTTGATTACTATTATGGATTAACCCTTTGATTACTGGAACCGAATGTGTGAAGTCTGACAAGGTTCTACACTGTTGGCTGCTCATCTCAAAATGTTTCTCTTTATATTCCTTGAAATAGCTATAGACTCTTTGGAATTGAATGCTGCGGCTAAATGTTGTATAAACAAAGGTTAACGTAACACTACTACTTACTAAATATTAGCAGCCTCAAACGAAAAGGGGTCTTATTGTATTAACGAACAATGCAGATTTGGGTTAGACTGCGGATACACAGGTTCACTGTTTTCACACAATTACTGTTTATCATATCACGTCGTCGATGTGAAGATGCACGTCTCTAACCAAGCCGACCTTCACGGCTAGAAAAAGATATGACTAGTGAGGATTCGCTGATCGCTTTCTAGTCGTACACAAATAATGGAAATCTCGAGAGAACGTTGTAAGTTCCCAAACACTCTTCGCCATCTAGCCAATCCGACCTACCCGGCTGGAAAAAAGATACTTCCTGTAAGCAAGACAAGCAGTGTTACTCTTTGTGTTTTACTATCATACGCCTTTATGTGATGATGATTGGGGATCGAATACCAGCCCTCTCGTCGTCTAACGTGATTTATGGCATGTATAATATGGGCGAATGATGACGAACGGGGTCAAATATTAATGATTAACTTAGTGTTTTACTTTCATGCATACTATTCTTTTCTTATCATAAAAACAGAAACAAGCCGTCCAACCAAGGAGAAAATTGCTGATATTTGTAACTCCGTTTAGAGTAATCACTTAATGGTACAATGTAGATACTAGACAGCGCCGTCAGGTGGCACATGACATGTAAATTGACGATGAAACTTCTGCCGAGTTTATGCATGTGCCGGTATCTTCACTGGATGTACATGCGAAAGTAATGCCATATATATAGATATACGGTAAAGAAGATTAACAATAATTATTCCGACTAAATGACTTAAACGAATATCTGGAAATGGGTTAATCTTTTATTATTCCGAGTGAATATCAAAAACATTATAATGGTGCATGCGTCTGAAATATCTGAAAAGGCCGAAGCATATTTCAAGGGCGTTAATCAGACTGTTCTTAGACCCGGATAAATCTTGATTACTTTCTTAATGTCTATTTTCCTTAGACAATACTTTAATATGAAGGGTGGATATCAAAATAGTTTATAATGGGAAGATGAGACATTGCTGACACTGAGCATTTTCCCCACAATGTTTTATTAAATCGTCTGCTTCCAATGCGTCAGACGGAATCTACATCAGAAAAAGAGTTATAGACGAATACAGTAAAACAATAATGCTATAATAATAGGGCCAATGACACATTTTGACCTCCTTATATACATTCCGTCTCAGGGGGATAGAGGTATAGAGTAATGATTCCTTACATAAAACTAATATTATTAACACTGTTAAAATTAAACACGAGTTCCAGCGAAACCTTGCCTATTGGCTTCTCCGTTACGGGATCAATTATCGATCCGTTGACGTGATACATAATACATATATGTACTAGTAGAACTACACGTGATACGTAGTTCTAGTAGAACTACAAATGATACATATATATGTATATGTTGAAGTAGAACTACAAATGATACATATATATGTTCTAGTAGAACTAAACATGAATACTTTTGTAAGAATTTGCATCTATAATTATGTCACAAGATGAAGAGTCTTGTGATACTGTGGGTATGTATAGTACTGCTAACCTGAGTATACACTGTACGCAGATACAACAATACCTTAAAGGCGTATGCTACAGTTATTTATCAAAAAATTACCCAATCATAGAATTTCTTTATTCTTTGTATTTTGTTAGTACATACAATATCTGGTTGAAATAAGAAAAAGAAAATATATGTTATCAATCTAAAAAAAAATATTGGCCTGTCAATGACATGACCTATTTCATCAAAGGTTCATATATAACTTTATATATAGAATTTAAATCAATATTAAAAGAGAATTTGTGAGAAAAATGTGAAAAAAAATATATTAAGCTGTTTTTAAGGTCGAAATGGCGCCACATTTTACCCCTGAAAAAGATAAAATCATACAATGTTTCAAGAAATTTTCTATTCTACATAATAGAATTTTCTGTAATTATCCATAAACACTGAACATGGTTCACTTTAATAAAAAATGCAAAAAAAAAGATAGGTCACCGTACTCCTTTTCTGGTAAATCAACTTATTCCTTGAAGCAAGGCCTGCTTTTTAACCAAAACTGCTGTATTTCTAAGAAAACGCAAGAAAAAGCAAGGAAAAAGTCCCTTTACTCTAAAAGGAATACGGTGACCTATGTTTTTTTTTGCATTTTTTATCAAAGTGAATGATGTTTAGTGTTTTAGGATAATTACAGAAAATTCTATTATGTAGATGGAAAATTTCTATGATTTTAACTTTTTCGGGGGTAAAATGTGATACCATTTATACCTTGAAAAACAGCTTAATATATTATTTTTCCTTTTTTTCTCAAAAATTCCTTTTTCATATTGATTATCATTCTATATATAAAGTTATATATGAAACTTTGATATGATTTGTAGTTTTCATTTTATTTTATTTTTTGTTTTAGGTTTTCGGCCAAAATGCCTATATGTGTGCCTTTGATGAAATTGGTCATGTCATTGACAGGCCAATATTTTAATTTTAGATCGATAATTTTTTATTTTTTTTTCTTATTTCAACCAGTTATTGTATGAAAAAAATTTGTGAAAAAACTGTAACATACGCCTTTAAATTGAAAGACGCAGCTCACTTCCATGTCTCATAATGCAGTACAAACACAATAATTGTCTTGTTAAGAGATCTCATATGCTGAAAACACTTATTGATTCACCAGATTCCATTCCAACGTACAATTTACGTTCTCTATTACATACTGCAAGCCCTCGTGGACCACGTATTCCGTACCTTTTACCAATGATCACGTCGTACGGCTTTAATTCAGAATTTAATATATGAATGTTGTTGTTTTTACTGTCACTCACATAGACGAGTCCGCGTGATGAGACAGTCAAACCTTGGGATTCCCACTCACTTCCGGGTTTGAATTTTCCCTTTACTTCACCTTCAATTGTCAGACAGTTCACGGTGTTCTCACCCGCAATACACACAATTATAGATGTATGGTCTGGGTGTACCGCAATGCGAAACGGTCTATTAACCCCTGGTCCTATTACTATAGGTAATGTCTTCTTGACGAAATCGTCAGTAACAGAATATATGTGTATGTTACCGGTGTCTGTTGTTACAGCTTTCTCGTTTTCGCCAACTCATAGTGTTGATGTCTTTCTTGAGTGCGCAGATGGTTTCATCAAGTTCTTTGATGTCAACAAACAATCAACAATTCTGTACGTTGTACTCTTTTACTTTCATTTCTTTTTCAATTTCCTTAACTTTTTCTGTCATTATGTTGTTCTCCTTTATTATGTCAGCTATGGTTTCATGGTTTTCAATCCTAATTTGTGTGAGTCTTCATAACATCTTATGTTCAAGTTCATCAAAGAAGCTATCAATCACTTTCCGGAATTTTCGTATTTTCGCCATATCAATATCTGCTCGTCGTTCAGCCTCTTCTACATTATGATTTGCAGTATCCTGAATAGAGATATTATTCCTGACCATTGACTCAAGGGATAATTTAAATGATTTATGCTCATGGGTGTTACAAATATCAGCGGAAAGGGTCGAAATGTAGACCACCTTGCATGTCCTATGTTCAAGTGTAACATAGACAGTGCATACGAACTTTTTATGATCCTCGCAGAAATATTTCCGTATCTCATCCCCATGGATCTAATATTTTGTGATGTCGCATTGGTATCGGTGTCCGGTGAAGCTGAAGGCATTTCTCGTATAGGCGGTGGGTACAATCCACACAATATCCTTCCGCCTCATAATAATATCTTCTTTACAAGGTTCACAAAACATACTGACACGTGATGTATCCTGTAGACTTGAAAGTCCAGCATCGTCAAAAGAAACGTCAGGAGAATCTAAAACCTCCATTTTGAAAACATGACAAAATTAGATTTAAAGCCAATACACATTCCAAATTGTAACAATAATTTTAGAACATGATCCTTCATAAACACGTTTAAAACAATGATGCCATACATGCTATTCAGTCAACCCTTAAACTGATAACCCATTTAAAGAGTCGTTTGCTATTTAATAGTTCATCTCAACATGTTTATCTTTATATTCCTTGAAATGGCTATGGACTCTTCGGAATGGAACGCTGCGGATTAAGGTTATATAAACAAAGGCCACCACATGTAACAATGCTACTTACTTAATAGTTGCAGCCTCGAATGAAATGGGGTCTTATTGTATTTACGTACAGTGAAGACTTGGGTTCGACCATGTATTGGTACAGATTCCACATAACCTTCACTGTTTACACACTATCAGCCATATAACATCGTCGATATGCGGTATGTGAAGATGCACGTCTGATCAGGATCTACCCTCTTCGCCATTTAGCAAACCGACCTTGATGCGTGATAAGATATGACTAGTGAAGACCGCATGATCGCCTTCTAGTCGTACATAAATCAT
The DNA here is from genome assembly GCA_031761405.1 of Serripes groenlandicus. Taxonomy (NCBI): domain Eukaryota; kingdom Metazoa; phylum Mollusca; class Bivalvia; order Cardiida; family Cardiidae; genus Serripes; species Serripes groenlandicus. Next base: position 70,992,311 of record JASEVX010000001.1, read on the forward strand.
GAAAACTCGAGATCACGTTTTATGTCCCTAAATGCATTTACAATTCGGGTCATAATTGTCACTGATTTCAAAACGTCCAAATGTCGTATGGATATGGTTCATGTAAACTATTTATTGATAATAGTTCGGTTTGGATGTAATGTTGTGCATTTGGTCAACACTATTGTAGCCTTTTTACGTGTTTACTTATCCAGACAGCAGTCGTTATGGCGCACACCCAAGCGGCAAGGAAAGCATTCACTACCCTGTTTAAATAGTTTGTATGGCACGACTGGGGACTTTACCATAGTATCTAGCACTCGAGATGTGATAAGAATCAGGTTCTAAAATAGAAGCATAAATTTTGAAAAAATCATGAATTAACGTTATCTGCTGCTATACACCAGATAAACAACATTTGCATACTCTTTTACGCAAGACTTTTAACACCATTTTGAAACATTTGAGATCAAGAGACGAATGCACATTCTTATGTTGGTCTTTAAAGTTTGCTTATCACATTTTTTACTTTTCTTGAAATAAACTACAACACATTTTGATTGATAGATTGAGAGTTTAACGTCGTTTTTCAGCAATGTTGTAGACATATCACGACGGCCAGTTCACCTACCATAGTGTTTCCTGGCTTTCTCATACCAGTTCTGATGATTTGTCATAAAGATTGGAAAATAAATGAATGTTAATAAAGTTATCATATAACTTGACATAGAGACCAATAGAGATAAAGCTGTTGTGATGAATTGTCATGAACATTGGATGAAATAATATACTTCTACTATTCACTTGACCACCATTACCCAGTTTTGAATTGACCGAGATTTGATGGAGACAAATATTCTGAGAACTGTTCCTGAAGATTGGATGTAAAGTATGACCCCCTACAGACAAAAATGGATATTAGAACGCAACTGTATTGATGTAACATATGTCAAACGTACGGAAAGCCATGTTTGTCATCATAATATATTTGAACCGCAGCAGGCAAAACTTGTGTGTGCTGCATCTCCTAACAGTGAATACATATGGGCCAGTCTATGAGAAAACCGGTGATAGTGACATCGATAAGAAATGAAGTAATCATCGATTTAAAGTTGACGTCACATTTTATGTAAACACGGAAGCTAATACTAAACTTTCGCGCATATTATCCTGTTATAAGAAAGAGGGATTTTAACGAAGGAGGTCGAATGTTAATGATTATCTTAGTGTTTTACTTTCACGCAGAATTATGAATAACCTGTTCATAAAAACACACACAAGCCGTTCAATGGGAATGTTCGCGTTTGCCTATCTCGGTTTTGAACTCACTTAATGGTATAATGTAAACAGTACTGCTACACTTCTAGATATTTGAAACAAAGCGCCATATTGTGGCACGTGACATGCATATGTTGTGCATGTGCCTGTATCTTCGCTGTGTGTAAATGTGACAGAAATGCCATAGAGATATACATACGGTATAGAAGATTAATAATTGCGACGAAAGGACAGAAACGAATATTTAGTAATGGGTTAATCTTTTATCATTCCGAGTAAATATCAAAAACAGTATAATTGTACATGCGTCTGAAATGCACAGTAAGTAGTACCACTTGTATTTTTCCAAGTAAATATAAAATATATTAAAATAGTGAATGCGTCTAAATTTTGTAAATTGAATGCCAGCCGGTTTATTTAATAAAGGCTTCTTTAATCACATCATGTCTTCAACCATTTATGTTGACTCTCAAGGTAAGCGTTTGACCCTTTACTCACTTAAGCTTTTTTAAACAGCAATTGCTAATAACAAAATGAACAACTTTAAAACCCGATAACGAAAACTGCAGGGATTAGTCTGCTCATCCGTGCTGTCTAATCCTGGTCTACATTCTGCACTATGATAGAATCAAAATGTTGATAAAACTACAAACTTATTTAAGAAATATTGATGACGAAGGCAGTGGTAGTACTACAGTGGGTTAAGGGTTAACAGTTTCCATGATATTATAGTTTTGAGTAATGACTTTTTATAAGCAGTGGGACGTGAAGAGTAATATCTGAAAACTTCGAAGCATTTTTCAGGGATGTTAATAAGACTGTAATTAGACAAGGACCAACCTCGATTAGGTTAACATTTCTAAATGTATATTTTCCTTAGACATTACTTTAATATGATAGGTGGAAATCAAAATATATTTTGATCGGAAAATGAGACATTGCTCACATCTGGGACTTCTAATTAGTTAGTTAAGTCGTCGGATTCTACATCTGAAAAAGAGTTAAAGACGAAAAACAAAATAAATAATGCTATAAGGGGCAAAAACACAATTTCACCTCCTAAAAGAAAATGATGAACCCAGTTGATATTAAACTAATCTTGTTTAGATGGAAAGATGGTTGTTTCTAAAGTTTACATATATGTTTATCTTTATTCGAACCTAGTCATTGTAAAATAGACTTACATAAAAGCCCAATCTGTGAATTACAATATAAGCTTGTACATCTGCACAGTCTGATCATAGTTTTCATATTCAATGTTTCCATGACGATAAATGTATTTAAAGCCGATGTATGTTATAACTTGGATACTAATGCGTTATCTCTGGTTATAATAAAAATTGTCATACGAAAAAACTGAACTTTAGGACATAATGAAATGCAAAGTACAAGATCAGTCTATACACATTGTTAGACTACTTGAGATCATAAATCTTCTACTTTGATCATTTTTTCGTATGAATGTCGGTCTAAATGTAAGACGTTGATCAGACTATACTGAGATCCTGATGGATCAACGATGCATATAACGTTTCTAAATATCGATATTCTTGTGACAAGGCTTGAATTTGACGGGTGGAAATTAAATTGTTTGTTCTAAATTTCCAATCATTCTCATTAGCATCCCTTTAAGGTGAGTTGAAATAAGATTGCGTTTTGAAAGAAGAACGAGTTCCAGCGAAATCTTGTCTCATGGCTTCTCCGTTACGGGATCACTTATCGATTCGTTGACGTGATACGTGATACATATATGTACTAGTAGAACTAAACGTGATACGTGGTACGAATAAAACTAAACGTGAATTCTTTTGTTAGGATTTGCATTTTAGAGTTATATCACACGATGAAGAGTCTGGTGATACTGTATGTATGTATATTACTGCTAGCCTGAGTCTACACTGTACGCAGATACAGCACTACCTACAATCATAAGACACGGCTCACTTCAAAGTCTCATATTTGCATTAAAAAAACACTTATTGTCTTGTTAAGAGTTATCATATGCCGAAAACACTTATCGATTCACCATAGTCCATTCCAACGTACAGTTTACGTTCTCTATCACATACTGCAAGTCCTGTTGGATAACGTATTCCATACCTTGTACCAATGATCACATCGTGCGGCTTTAAATCAGACGTTAGAATGTGAATGTTGGAGTTTTTACTGTCACTCACATAGACGAATCCTTCAGCTGAGACAGCCACACCTCGAGGTTTCCAATCATATCCGGGCGTGTATTCTCCTTTCACTTCACCTTCAAAGGTCAAACAGGTAATGGTTTCCTTACCCCAATCAGACACGTATATCGTGTTATGGTCTGGGTAAACCGCAATGTAACACGAACTATTACGTTCTCTTCCTATATGTATGGGTAATGTCTTTATGACATCACTGTTCATGTTCACAATACGAAGGTTATACGGGGAGGTCGGTGTACAGCCAATAAACACGCCGTTTGTGTAGGCAATTGCATGATATAGTCCAGTGTTCTGTATTATATTCTTACGCACCAACTTGTCAGTAACAGTATAAGTTTGTATGTTACCGGTTTCTGTTGTTACAGCTATGTTGTTTTCGCCAACACATGTTAACCCACTTATATATGAAGACTCAATTTGTGTCAGTACATTTGTAGGTGTTTGGTTTGTATCAATAATCACAATACTACTATTAATAAGGCTTGGAAATTGTAAAGCAATTCGTCCTCGGGATAAAACAGCAATATCCCCAACGAAATAGACATCAATATCAATTGGTAAACTCTCATGAAAACAAACTAACGATCCCAATGTTTCCGATTTATTTCGGATAAAACTTGTCACACTGTCAGATGGTTTAAATGTTAATTCTTGAATCTCGATATTTTCCTCCATTATACCGATGTCTTTCTTGAGTTCGTGGATTGTTTTATCAAGTTGTTTGATGCCAACAAACAATTGACATTTCTGTGTTTTGTCTTCTTTATCTTTCATTTCATTTTCAATTTTCTTAAGTTTGTCTGCCATTATTTTGTTTTCCTTCAATATTTCTTCAATTGTCTTTTGGTTTTCATCCATTATCTTTGTCAATCGTGATGAAATTCCACTTTCGAGATCATCACAAAAGGTATCAATCTCTTTCCGGAAGTTACGTATTTTGACAAAAACCTCTTCTGCACGCTTTTTAGTATCTTCCAGATTACGAGTTGCGATATTCTGAATACATATGGTATTCCTGACCATTGATTCAAGGGCTAATTTAAATGCTTTATACTCCTTAGTGTTAAATAAATCTGCAGCAAGGATTGGTATGTAGCCCACCTTGCATGTCCTATATTCAAGTGTCACACAGACAGTGCATCCGAATATGTTATGATCCTTGCAGAAATATTTTAGAGTTTCATCCCCATGGACGCTGCATTTTTCCGTGCATTCATCTTTGAATACTCTATCTAGCTTTGTTTGCGGCATTTCTTGTTTATCTAATAAGTTGTGTTTTCGCATTGGTATCGGTGTCCGGTGATGTTGAAAACATGACTTGTATAGATGGTGGGTACACTCCACACAATAGCCCTCCGCCTCATAATAATGTCCGTCTTCTTTACAAGAGTCACAAAACAAACTGACGCTTGCTATATCGTGTAGACTTGAAAGTCCAGCATCGTCAGAAGAAACGTCTGGATGATCTGAAACCTCCATTGTGAAAACCTGATAAAATTAGATATATGTCCAATACATATTCCAAATGGTAAAATTAAATATGGAACAAGATCCTCTATAAACACGTTAACAACAATTATGCTCTACATGTAATTCAGTCAACCCTTCAACTGATAACCTATTTTAAAAGTCGTCTGCTTTAAACAAATTTACAGAAAACGTGTAACGTTTAATTTAAAAGTAGAAATTTGAGACACAGTTGAAAACCTTGTAGGAAAAGATACAATTTCCTGTGATGCTTTTCGTTTCTAATTTTTCCAAATATTTTTAAAAACAAATTTGCTGCAGAATTCAGGTTAAGGTTATTAACAATCAAGTGTTTGAATAAAGATAACACGGGTATATTTAGTATTGTGTACATTACATTTTCAACGGCCAAATTTTCTAATCGCAATGGCTGTAACTTACCTTAAGATATTCGCGTGGAATTATCATGTTCAAAGATGTTACAGTCAAAGCTAGCTATGAACCAAATGTTATTAAAGTAATGGAGTTATAAGCGAGATATAGCTTTCAATGTTAACTTCTGCTCGGGGATAACACTGAGGTGACGTGAGATACCTTGTCAGTATATAGTCAAATGCTACTTTTATATTTTAAACGAGACTACCTTGTCAGTATATAGTCAAATGCTACTTTTATATTTTAAACGAGACTGGCACCTGCGGGTAAGACATGTATTTGAGTAAGGGTCAGTGTCCATAAAGATCAACAGTGTTCTCTGATCGAATCCGTCATGTGGCATTGACAAATCAACGTGCATCAGGAATACGTCCTTGAAAGTAAAAGATGTGCACAATGATTACGTGTGTATATGTAATAGTACACTCTGACCGCACACATCACGTAAGTGTGACAGATCAGTGTGTACAAGCGATACGTGTACGCATTACTAAGTATGTATGTAGTATATTTTGCCCTTATACATTACGTAACAGTGACGGTCAATGTGTACACGGGATACCTGCCCCCAATCATTACATATGTATAACGTACAGTATAAAAGAATATATTACTTGATAATGACAGGTCAATGTGTACAAGGGATACATGTCCCCATAAGTTACTATGTATGTAGTACAATCTGAACGAATAAACACGTAACAATGACGGGTCAATGTGTACAAGGGATACCTGTCCCCATAAGTTACTATGTATGTAGTACAATCTGAACGCGTAACAATGACGGGTCAATGTGTACAAGGGATACATGTCCCCATAAGTTACTACGTATGTAGTACAATGTGAACGAATAAACACGTAACAATGACGGGTCAATGTGTACAAGGGATACATGAACCTATAAGTGTATATGCATATAGTACATTCTGACTGTATAAATCAATTAACAGTGCCAGTCTAATGTTCCCAATGAATACATGCATACATAAGTATATATATGTATACAGTACACGGCAATTTATACAAGGTGTAGATGCCAGCATAAGTATTTGTAGAGGACTATCTAACAACGAATACGTCACGTAAGAAGGGCGTATCTTAAATCACACCGCTATCGCACATAAGCAGCGGGTTTTAAATAGAAAATATATGAATGAGTGATTTAAATGAATTGCCATTTACTGACATACAGACATCTATTTTAGTAATTAAAAAAAACAAAACTTAGTCGCCCTGTGCTAATTCTTCCTTTCGCAGGAAACCTTACTCTTCAAATTCCTATTTCTATTTACTGACAGACAGACATCTATTTTAGTAAATGAAAAAAAGCACTTAGTCGCCCTGTGCTAATTCTTCTTTTCGCAGGAAATCTTACTCTTCAAATTCCTATTTGATGTTGGGTTAGACATCAGTTTTTGAAAAATGTTTCATTCCGGTTCCCCTGATTATCCAGATAGATTGCATAATAAGTTTGTTGGCAAACTAATTTAATTTTTAAATACAATAATTCAAATGCATCTTGACCTGGTACGCATGGACAAAAACCAAACAGCTATATGTGTGGAACGTTTTCAGAGAGAATACATAAACATGTTTATACAGCTTATCCTACAGTACGTAAATTGTTCTATGCCCGACTTTAAACTCCGTATGCGAATTGTGAAGAGCAAGATCATAATTGTTTATCACCAATTGATTGAGATGTTGGGTGTAAACGCCTTTTTAACATTGTTCCGTCATATCACGTTAACCAGTTCAGTTACCTATGTGTTGCCTGGCTTCCCCACAAAACACCAATTAAAATCAACTCGCAGCTTTTCCATCCATACAGACTGCTGATGAATGATTCGTGTCGCTTTTCACGCAAATGATTGAATGAACACTATTGGTCATCATTAATATATATTGTGTATCTTGTTCGCAGTAAAGGGAAAACTAACTAAACAAAAAAAGATGTTCTTCCATCAACATGGATTTACTGATGTTTTAAAATGTTTCTGCTCAACTCTTGAACAACTATTTTATATAAAAATATAGCTTAACCGTTTACCCCAAAAGATAATTTTGACCTTGATTCCGAAGACTTACTCTGGTGTGTATACAACTGGTGTAGACTCAGACAAATACACTCATACTCGTACGTGCAATCGCAGCGGACAAATTTTAATTAATTTAAATTTTCGAGGACTTCTAATAATAACTAATAATAATTATGGGTTACATTTAAACGCTGATGGTGTAAGGTTTTGTCGGCATTCTTACCGTTCCTCGAACCCAATGCAGCCAGCATCCCAGTAATAGTGTGCTTATTTAGACATGGAAACATATGAAGAAAAGGGTGCAACATTTGGATAAAAGTATTTATAATCGCATTAGTATATCATTTTGATAAGTGAGAAATTTCTCGCCGGCTGGGAAGTTTTCTTTTTCACAAATATAATTCAAAGTTCTAGTGTTACATATTCGTTAACGCGCATTGAAACATTGTGTAAAAAGACAGAAATTGGTCATGACAACTTATTTTACCATTTTCTCCAAAGAGACTGTATCTTTATGCCATCATTTATCTATTTTTTCCATCCTTATATAATTTAAAATACGATTTTAACGTTTTAAAGTCTATCACACAACTACTTAAAAACTCTCCACCATTGAATCAAGTTTTGAATGTACCCAATAATATTTCATTTTCTTTTGCCGACAAATCAGAGAAACGTAAGTATTCCCCTTTCCCCCCCCCCCCCCCCCCCCCCTCTTTTTAGAATAAGGGATGCCATACTACTGTTTGCCATTACAAGCTGCGAACCATTTACCCCACAGCTCTTTGCATACAAAATAATCAATATCAGCTTATGGGCAACGAATGTAATTTTAAACAAAACCAAGGTTCAAAAAAATACACACCAACAATACAATACAAGAGTTATTGTTAATATGGAATTAAACCGAATATATTTCACATAACATGCATGATTAAATATTTGTATCAATAATTCCATTGCCTCTAGCGAGAGAGACGAAATAATTCCTACATTTTAATGCAATTCGATCTCGGGATACACAGCAATATCTAGAACAACCATGTCATCAATATCCAATGGGAAACTCTCATGAAAAGAAACCTTACGATCCAAGTAATTCTGTCCTATTTCGAATAAATCTCGTCTCAATGCTCGATTGTCTAAATATTAATATTGTGTTTGATCTTGTTGCATTTCTCCATTGTATCGATGTATCATTTGTGCTTTGTACTCTTTCTCTTTCATTTCCTTTTTCAATTTCCTTTAGTGTGTATGTCATGAATCTGTTCTCCTTTCATATTGCCGCATCTGTCTCTTGGTTATTACGCCTTATTTGTTTTAGTCTTGATCAAATCTTGTTTTCAATTTCATCGAATAAGTTGTCAACGTCTTTCCGAAATGTTCGTATTTCCGCAAATCCCCGCGTCTGCACTCTGTTTACCATCTTCAAGAATACGAGTTGCAGTATCTTGAATAAGAGTTAGTATACCTCTATTAGTCAACGGGATATTCTAAATGAGTTATACTACTGGGTGTTAAATGGATCTGCAAAACGAGTTGGTATGTAAACCTAACTTGCACGTCCTATGTTCAAGTGTTACACAGGCAGTGCATCCGATTTTGTCTTGATCATCGCAAACTCTCTCATTCCCGTGAACGCTGCATTTATCCGTGAAACTATCTTTGAAACAAAAATATCTGAATTTGTTTACGACATCTTTTGTTCATCTAATGATGTGTGATGTCGCATTGGTCTCGGTGTCCGGTGATGCTGAAATCATGTCTTGCACAATCCACACAATAGCCTTCTGCCTCATAGTATACTCACAAGATTCACAAATCAAACTGGCGTTTGATTAATCTTGTAGACTTGAAAGTCCAATTTCCTTAGAAAAAACGTCTCGAGGATCTGAAACCTACATTGTGAAGTTTAGAAAAATAGTTTGATATCGAGGTCGTATTTTTCAGAAAAAGAGTATTTTGATGTACACCCCGTTGAAACACGTTAACACTTATTTATCGCTCGATTGAGTACGTCTTTTAAATATTATTGACGCCGCGTGGAAGCGCGGCGTCAGTATGGGATAGGTTTTAATTTTGTACCATGGGGTGACGTAATCGAAAAGGGAGCAATCAACACATATTACTGTATAGAAAAACTCTGTAATATGTTTGAAAAAACAGCCTTTATGATTGAATAAATTGTATTAACTGATTTAAGAAACAACAAGATACAAAATATGTACATCTTTTACCGTTGTTACAAAACTTTAGACACATTTAAATTGTTTTTAATAACTGTTCCCCCAACTAACTAGGCTAAGCTATTTTTATGAGTTGATTTACGGAGTTCATTAGGCTACGCTATTTTAATTGTTTGGTTTACTGCTCTGAAGAACTCGGAAAAAAAATCGGGTGATGTTTTTTCCTATTTATTTCTGTTGTATTACTAAACTTAAAACGTTCCTCCCCATACAGTTGTTCATTCAGACCAATGTATTCTTGCTATATGTTGACTATACATGAGAATTTTTCTTTTAATTTCATAAATCCTTAATTTTGATATTAAATATCTTTAAACTTGTTAGAATTATTTGTATTTTTTGTTTATATACTCTCGTTTTTTGTATCATACTTCTGCTGAACTTGAAGGAAAATAAACTTCCCTCTCTCCTTCCAAACGGTAAACCAACTGGTTTGAAGACTTAACTTGTCATTTCACGACTAAACTTTACATGCTGAATATCACATAGATCGTAGCATATAAAGTGTATAATCCTAATTACGTCAAAATGGACTCTTTTTGCTCTTGATAACATTTTACTATAGACTATGGTATCCAGGTGAGCAATAAAGGAACATCTTGGACTTCTTGTTTAAGATAAAGGTACATTTGGCCTTCTTGTTCAAAAGATTTACATCCTGTCCGTTTGCACAGGTTACTTAAATGTATTGAACTGCATCTGTTTCCCTATAAGTCATGCTTTAAAATCATGCGCGGCGTCTTTGATGCTTAGCATCAGAATTCGTCTTGGAGTCGTCTGTTTTTCGCCAAAAAAAAGGAGGAAAACTTGCATCGTCTGGAAAAATTAGTATAATTTAGAGACAAACTTAAGAACACAGTGGAAAAGGGGACAAATTCCAGGGTGCTTTAGTATCTATTTCTCTCCTTTTCCTATATATATTTTTTAAAAACCGTCTGCTATAGAAGTGTTAAAAGTCACCTGTACTAGAGAAGATACTAACTCAGTTATTTATCAGCAATCACATGACAGTTAATGTCTGATTAAATATATAGTTGTTAAGTTGTCACAAGTTGAATACGTAAGATGCGACCGTATACAGACATACCTTTAATATGCTTAGTTAGTCTTCTGGCATTTGTAGTCTGGAGTTACCCGTACTATAATATTATCGGGTTAGGAATACTCCAATAATGGCGGTGCCCTTTGTCCATGGTGGAGCAACCTAATCGTTATATGGTCAACGTTTGCTTGTAGAAGAAACCTTACGAACTCCGTATTTATTACTTTTGTATTGACTCCAATCATTAAGTTGTATTCGTTCGCTATAGATTCAACTCATACTCGTATTTTTGTTTATTTACTTAATTGCTTGAAATAAAAGTGGCATTGACCTTGGAGATGATTGGTTGACTGTTAAAAGTGTCATCAACTGTGAGGCTGCTTACGTAGATGATAAAAATAAAGCAGCACATACATTGTCCTACAATATTAACATAACCGAGCAACAATGACAACGTCAACAGGAGAGTAGATAACCTTTCTTAATCCTCAAATAGTCGGACTTAAAAGATACACAATGCTCTGAAATTAACCTAACTACATACTGCTTATAGATATGATATCGTTATACATGTGTGTCAAGGACAAGAATAATAAAACAAATATAACTTTATTGGTTACCCTTTACGATATTCAAATCGCTCGTCTGGAAAACATTACTGATGTTGAAAAACGTTTACAGTAAACTCTTGAACAACTCCTGTATACAAATAAAGCTTAACCTTTTATCCCAAAAGCTACTTTGACCTTGATTCTGAAGACTAACTCCAGTTTGTCTACAGTTGGTGTAGACTCGGACAAATATACTCATACGTGCAATCACAGCGGTCTCTTCAACATTTTACTCGTTGACGTTTTTGACCTTCTAACCAACAGTATGGATTACATTTATACGATGATGGGATGAGGTTTTGTCAGAAATCAAATCGGCTCTCGAAACCAATTCAGCCGGCATTCCAACAATGATGTGCCTATTTAGATACGGAAAGATATGAAGATAAACGTACAGGACATGGATCAAAGGACCTTTAGATAATGCTTTTATTACTGACGATCTGCGTCAACCAATCGTCAGACATTTGCGATCATTGTAGAACTAGATCAGTCGACGCATTCGCTGTGTCCATTTGAAACCTGTACCGCATGCAGGTCTTTTTTCCGTACGTAACGCGTAAGCTGGTTTACCTCAAGCACCTCTCATATATGTAAACAAAACAAGAAATGTTTGCCTACGTGTTTAACTGTCACACTCCTTAATGGCATAATGATCGGGGATAAAAATACGACCCCTTCCTTGCTTGACGTGATTTATTCTTTCATTATGTGATTAGTTGATTGCTTGATTAGGGCTTAACGCCGTTTTAACGATTGTCGAATGTTGATGTTTACCTAAGCCTCTTCTTCCACAAAGAATTTTGAATATCCTTTGTTTTAATACAACGTTTTAATATTGTTACTACACAAACAATCCGCCTCGGGGTTTAATTGAGACATGTTGACCTACGTGTTTCACACCCATGTATGTGATGGTTTTAAGAACTAAGGTCAATTGTTGATGCTTATCAGAGTCTTTACTTTCAAACGTAATTATATATATCAATTTTCTGTGCGACTGCTCAAGCATAAACAAGCCGTCATATGTGGGGGGAAAATGGCCAACAATCTAGTATATGGACATTAAACAAGTGAGGCTACATTTGTAAAGGTTTGAACTCATATCTTGGTTTATTGTTTACTTTGATATTTTTCCTTCAATTTTCCTTTCGGGAAAAAGATGCAGTATCCGTCGATATTGCACGGGTCGATATTGCACGCATTGATTTGGAATGCGTGCAACACATTATGAACAGAACAGAACAGAACATATATAATTTAACTTATACAAAATACATGCATCTCGTCATACAGAACATATTTATACACGAATTAACACAAATATAAATGTTCCCATACAAATGCAATAACCTTTAATATTGACGTCAAGTAAGTAAGGCTTCACTTCTAGAGTCTCAGAACAAAGTGCATTCTAGTGGTACCTTACATGCAGGTTGATAGTGAAGCCGTTTCCCAATGTTATTCACTATTTGTACATGCGACAAATTCATTTGGCTATGTTTTATCATTCCGAGTAAATATAAAATACAGATTATATAAATACATGTGAATGAAATGTCTAAAACGAATATCTGATAATGGGTTAAACTTGTTTATTATTCTGAGTAAATACACATCAAAATGATAACGTTTTGTATCACTTCATATAAACAACCTATTGTGTTTACCTAAAATGCAAGCTTAATTCCTTAACTCGCTTTAAAACACTTTTAAACAGAATTTATTTATCACTGAATGTTCAACTTTAAACATCAAGTACGAATAATGTAGACCAAGATTAGTCTTCCCGTCCGTATTGTCTAATCTTGATATACACTGTTCGCTATTCAGAAATAAATAGGAAACTTTTATCAGATTCCGGATTAAAAGTGTAACGTGAAAAAAAGGCATTATCTGTATTTATCAAAGAATCCCTTTTTCACAATGTTTCACGGTTTTGGTCTATGTTTATATATATGTAAATGTCGATTTTCCCAAGGCAAGGCTGAAATGTGATGGTGTAAATTAAATAATTCTGCACTCATAAACTTGTCATTTTGCAGTACAATATGGAAGACAGTGACTCAGGTGTAGAGCGACGGTCAAGTGATCCGAAGGTCCCAGGTTTGATTCCCGCGAATTGCGCTCATATTTTGAGACTCTTCACAGGGTAGGCGGGAGGAAAACACATACTATACATTAACAAAAATATGCCCATACGTAACACTAGAAGAGGCTTCACATGTAGATTTCTATTCGAAGATGCATAAAGCTACATCACAGTTACGTATAACCTGAATGCTCTGATAAGATTCATCACACTATTGGCGTGAGGAGAAACAATAAGCGAAAAAATGACATGAAATGGCAGAAAACGGTATATCCTAAGAATCATATGTTGTAAAATCGTGCCTACACATACAGTCTTCACTTTGTGAGACTTTATATTTAAAGATAATCTACATATACTTTCCCTTTAAGATTATTATATTAAATACAAACGAGTCCATATTTGTACAAACTGTGTACAGCGCAATTTGGTGTCTCAGATTCGGTTTCAATTAAAGATCCATGGAAGTAAGACTAGTAAGGCTATTCAGAAAATACATCTGGAGCTAAGCACACATTTTCGGACAATCAATGCTCTTGTGATAATGCACGCAGATATAAAACTGCCAACAATTGCTCGACGATACTCATATGTAGACTTATGAAGAGTCATATTGTAGTACACAAACACGTATTGTCTTGTTTAAAGTTGTCATATCTTGAAAACACTTATAGATTTACCCCGGGGAAATCCTACGTACAGTTTATTCTCTCTACAACAGACTGCAAGCCCTCGTGGACCACATATTCCGTACCTTAAGCCAATGATCATGTCGTACGGCTTTAAATCAGAAGTTAAAATATGAATCTTGTTGTTTTTACTGTCACTCACATAGACGAGTCCATCAGATGCGACAGTCACACTTCGGGGGCACCATTCACTTCCGGGTTTGTATTCTCCTTTCACTTCACCATCAAAGGACAGACATGTCAAGGTCTTCTTAACCCCATCAGACACAAACATCGCTGTATGGTCTGTGTTTATTGCAATGTCACACGGACTAGTCTCGTTACCTATTTCCATTCGAAATGTCTTCATGACATCACCGTCCATGTTCACCATTTGAAGTCTTTCCAGGGATGACCCAGTACGTCCTATAAACACGCCATTTGCGTAGATGACTGTACCATATAGTCCAGTATTCTCGAGTGTTTGCTTAAGGACACATTTGTCAATAACAGAATATATGTGTATATTACCTTTTTGTAACACAGCTATCTCGTGTTCGCCAACACTTGTTAAACCACGTGTACAGGCAGGCATATTCATTTGTGTCACTACTTTCATAGGAGTTTCTTTTGTAACAATAATCAACATATGGTTAGAATTTCTGCGGATCTTCTTGCAATGTATAGCCAGATGTTCCCGAGATAAAACAGCAATATCTTCAACAACGATGTTAGCAATAGGAAGTGTCAGCTTCTCATGAAACTTAACTAACGATCCCAATGTTTCTGATTTATTTCGGATAAAACTCGTCACACTGGCGGACGGTTTAAATGTTAAATCTTGTTTCTCGTTGTTTTTCTCCAGTCTATCGATGTCTTTTTTTATCTTCTTGATTGTTTTATCAAGTTGTTTCATGTTAACAAACAAGCAACATTTCTGTGCTTTGTCCTCTTTATCCTTTATTTCCTTTTCAATTTCCTTGAGTTTTTCTGCGATGATTGTGTTTTCCTTTAATATCTTTGCAACTAACTCTTTTTCTCCATCCATTTTCTGGGTTAGTTTTAATGAAATTTCTTTTTCAAGTTCATCAAAAAAGTTGTCAATCTCTTTTCGTAATTCTCGTATTTTCAACAAGTCTTTTTCGACTAGTCTTTTAGCATTTTCAAGATTACCAATTGCAGTTTCCTTAATCGAGTTGGTATTCCTGACCATTGACTTAAGGGCCGATTTTAATGATTTATAGTCCTGTGTGTTGAATAGATCAGCAGCAAGGGTCGGTATGTAGCCCACATTGCACGTCCTATGTGCAAGAGTCACACAGATAGTGCATCCAAATATGTTATGATCCTCGCAGAAATATTTCAGAATCTCATCCCCATGGACGCTGCATTCATCCGTGCATTCGTCTTTGAATACTATCTTTGGCTTCGTTCGTGGCATTTGTTGTTTATCTAATAATTTGTGATGTCGCATTGGTCTCGGTGTGTGATGATGCTGAAAGCATGTCTTGCATAGGTGGTGTGTACAATCCACACAATAGCCACCCGCCTCATAATACTGTCCATCTTCTTTACAAGGGTCACAATACAAACTAACACTTGATATATCGTGTAGACTTGAAGGTCCGGCATCGTCAGAAAAAATGTCTGGAGCATCTTCAACCTCCATTTTGAAAACCTGTCAACATTAAATACTTCCAATACAAAGTTAAAATTGTAAGATTAATTCTTACAATACGTTTGCAATATTTATGTCAAAATTCAGTATACACTACAACTGATAACCTGTTTAGAGAGTCGTCTGCTATTAAAACATTTAAAGATAACCTGTCACGCCTAAAATAAAAATAATTTTAAGACACAGATGAAAATATTGTTCGAAAAGTATTATGTTCTCGTTTGATTTCCACTTTTCCTACATTTTACCAACAGTCGATCGCTGCTGAATTGTAAAACGTCGTCTGTACTATCGAAACGTTGACTGCAGTCGTTATCTTCAATCTTCTGTTTCAATTAAGACAACACTGATATTTAAAGGTCAATTGAAACGCACTTTTTTCAATTGTATCTTATTGTGACCTTTACTGTTATAATAACAACGTAAAAAGTGTACATTTTCTCACATTTACAATCCTAACTACATTGTTGTCATCAAATTACCAGTTTGATGCAAACAATTTTGTTTTTTACCTTTTTTTAAAAAACCTTAATTAAATTAAAAGTTTATGGCAAACAAAACAGCCGAACCATAGATTTAAAAAATAAGTGGTAATTAAAGGGGTAAATATTACAACTAATTGGCTGGTGGCAGATTAAATGTCCCAGACTTACCCAGGAAACCTTGTGATATAACTGTATAATTGTTTAAAGCGGCTTAAAACAACAATCAATGTGAATATGGGGTTACGTTCTGACATCCAATGTTTGATTGATTATAAGTATTAACCTCATACAAATTACTTTTGAAAACATCATTGGCAAAGAGTGAAATGGCTTCTAGTGAACAATTTCCCCATTTGCCACAATGTTTTCAGCTGATCCTGATATTGAGTGGTTTTTAATACCATATGTATTTGTATACAATAATCACAAATAAGATGAAAATTCACGGACAACACCATATAACGGCATGAAACATTATATTTTAGATTACATCGACAAGCGGATGGACATGAAGTTATGGACAGGAGAAAAACGCTCAACGGCTATCAGGAATGCAGAGAAGAATTGAAGAATGTACATACTGATGTCTACACCCAAACCTGTTTGCCACAAATACCCAGCTGTCAATAAAGAAGCTGTTGTATCAGCTAACAAGTCAAGATTCGCAAAACTTTATAGTATTAGTAGTTCGGGTTACTCCCAGAGGAAATGCCTTGGTATTATTGAAAACATCTTGAAAAGGGCATAAAACACAAAACAATAAATCGATCCTTATTTCTTAATTTAGTTCCTGAAAGAGCAATTAACTCTTAATATGATCCATAATCTAGTTCTGCTATAAACAACAAACAGTCAAGGTAGATGTCAACATGGTTAATATTGATTGATTCATGTAGGAAGGATGTAAATGGTGACACTTTGATAGCTACATTTAGATTAGTTTTCCTGCACAATGCTGAAATAGATATAAGTGTGATCAGATGAACAGTTGCTTTTAAATGTAGTTCATATTTTAGTCTACAAGTTCCAAGCATATCGGAAAAGGGAGAAATTGCTCATTTTAATCCTTTCTCACATACTACAAATCTGCAGCAGACAACTGTATAATCATAGTGATATAAACCTGAAAAATCTCCATAAAAGATAGCTTGACACTTTTCCTAATATAGACGCTTTTTGAAAACTTAGTGACAAAAGAAGAATTTGCTCAAAACGAGCAATTTCTCCTTTTGCCACAATGTTTTCCACATTTAGTCATAGTTTATCCATTCAATTATAGAGATTTTCTATTTGTTGACAAATTATGTTCAAAGTCGTCTGCTGCATAATTGTCGTATGAGGGTAAGGGTTGACTGTTAAACAAAGTTGAAATATTTTGTCCAATAATGAGCAATTACTCCTTTTGCAATAATGTTTCAAAAGTCGTCTGCTGCAGAGGCGTCAGAAAGCGTCCATTCAATTAGAGAGATTTTCTATTTGTTGACAAAATATGTTCAAAGTCGTCTGCTGCAGAATTGTCGTATGAGGGAAAGGGTTGACTGTTAAACAAAGTTGGAATCTTTTGTCCAATCATGAGCAATTTCTCCTTTTGCAATAATGTTTTTAAAAGTCGTCTGCTGCAGAGGCGTCAGAAAGCTTCAGGGTTAATTAAGCAAACAATGTTTTCAGGTGAAGCTATCAATATATTATAGGCATAAACAGTGGAAAGAATTAACATGTCCTGCAAACTGAAAAACAGAAGCAGAAGACAGCATCAAGATCTGTGGAAATTATGGAAAATCTCTATGAATGAAGGAAAAATTCATCTTTATGGGAAATGTTCTCCGTTTTCAGGAATGATTTATAAATACAACAATATATATATGTTACTGGTTTAAATGTTAATCACATCTATTTGACATCGGTCAAATGTCAAAACAATAATTATTCAATAGTCTCTAGTATATTTAAATCCAGTGTACTGCTCAGAGGGCCACCTTTCTCCACAGCACATGCTGGTAGCACTTTCCGCACACCCCTTCCAAGTATATGCCATATCCATCATGTAAGCCTTCGGTAGTCTGTACATCCTGTGAAAAAAAGTTGTAGATATATTGTATTTATTGGAAAAGAACAAATTTCCCGTAAATTATTTCTATTTTCCCACTTATGTTTTCAACTTCGATAAAAAAGTTATAATTCTGTTACAGTACTAATATATTTAGAAAGCATTTACCATATTTACTTGCATTTTTTGCTTGCAAAGAATTCAAAGTTTACTGCTGCTTTAGCAGCCTATAATGTATGAAATTAAAAATTGATTACATCAATGAATGTGTTTTCTTTTGCTTTATATGATGATGATTTATGTTGTTTATTGTTTTTTAATATCATTTCAACATTCTTTCAATTATTACATCAGGAACAAACACACATTTACTTCATTATGATCCCTGGTTAAGCAAACCAGCACAAGACTAGGATATGTGCCTTACCCTAGGGCACACTCCACACTGTCTTGGGATTGATCCCCAGCAGGCCCCTTCAAAATCCCGACACTTACCATGGTAGATTCCCTGTTTACAGACAAGTCTGATATTTTTTTAAAATAGGTTAACCTCTTTCCCACATGCAGCAGAAGACTGTTGAAAACATTGAGACAAAAAGAGAAATTGCTCAAAATGATGTTTTCCGCTCTATTCAGTAGCTGCAGAGTAGGTGTATTTGGGAATGGATATTTAAATATATATATGAATGCTTATATACAGAGGAAATTGAAAACTTCACTTACTCATGGATCGGTTCATCATCCCCTACTTGGCCATAACAATCCAAATATTCATAAAAGGAGGTATCTACAACATACTGATTCATTCATGCCTATGAAACCTTCGTGTTCTGTAATGCATGTCAGACCCGAGTCTACCAGCAGGCTATCAATTAAACAATTTTCTCTACAACAGCAGGATTCGCTAAGTGTTGCCATTGGTACACCCTGTCCACATTGACACCTGAACAAAGGAATTGATGTAACTTAATCTCCATCTCTTGACTTCCACATCTAAAGCATGTTTAAGAATTAAAATATATCATTGTTTTCTTGGGAACCAGACCATAGGCTTGTACTTGCTCGATCCCTAGCCTGAAACTTATTGTAATGCATTTCCCTCCTTGGTGCACATGATATTGGAATTTATATACTGACTGACTTGTTTCAGTGAAAATTGACAATAAGTAGTACTACTAGTACTGGTAACTTACTCAAAAAGCTAAGTGATATAACTGAAAACTGTTGAAAGCAGCTAAAACACCATTCAACCAAACACATGCGCAATCTAAGAATTTGTTCTCTCTATATACAGCAAACTTCATTAATTCAAAGACGAAAGGTAGATTTCGTTAGTGTACATAGATAAAATAATGAAACTACCAAATATATGTATGTAAGGTGTTCAATGTAACGCTTTATATACAGGTGGTGTTTATTTTTTACTGTAAAGTAACACTGATGGAAATTATATTAAAAAATATAGAAAGTACAATTATTGAATAAAATTAAAACATTGTGGCAAAATGAGAAATTGGGTGGTTTCTGATGCAGAAGTTAAAAATGCGTCTATAGGTGGAAAAGGGTTAACTACATATAGATTGTTTGCAAACATGATGGACAGCTTTTATAATAATGTTTACTTCTCATTTTAGTATGAAGTTCAACCACAACAAAAAGAAAGGCAACAGAAATTTACTAGTTTAACTGCAAAAGAAACTCTTCAGGTAATTTAAAGAAAATGTTTGAAATGAATGAATATATGCATTTTCATTTTCTACATATGATCAAATAAACAAAATCCATCATAACCCTTTCCCATTCATAGACATATTTTGATTCATCTGTAGCAATTGACTACTGAAAACATTATGTCAATACAATAAATTGCTAAAAACAAGCCATTTCTGCTTTTGGCACAATGTTTTATGGAGTGAATTGCTTCTGCATATTGCTTATATAAGCTGTCAGAAAAGAAAGGTTTATTTTCTTAAATATTTCAGTTAAAGAAACAAAGACATGTAACACCTATTCCATTGGACACAAGTACTAAACAGCTGTCGCCTAAACCAAGTACTAGCACAGATTCACAGGATCAGCCTACGGTTAGAAAAAAGTTATTATAACCAATTTTAAAAAGAGGGGTATATTGCTACAATGCACATGTCGGTCGGTCCATCGCTAGACCAAACCTTGTCCTATAGGGCATCCAGTCCTGGTCGATAGCTTGGTTGTTAACAAAGAGAACTGTCAATCCAGGGGTTGTGAGTTTGAATCCTGGCTGGGCCAACTTTCTTTCCGGCCATTGACAAAAGTCAATGGGACATGCGTCATTCATCTTCCACCAATGGGCTAAGTGTATGTGGAAAAGCAGCCAGTTGCTTGGGAAGATTGTTGTGTGGAGTACTGGTGTGAGAAAACCAGTAAAATCGTGAGTAGGTGAACTGTCCGCCGTGATATAAGTGACACATTGTTAAAAACAGCGTTAAACCCCAATCAATCAATTCATTAATAGACATTTTTACCAATCTTTCCCTACATGTTTGCATACGGGTCTGCAGCAGATATGTTGTATGTAGGAATAAATTAAGTGGTTTATAACTTGTTTTTTTCTGCACAGAAAACTTGTTTGACAAGAAAAAGGAAAGTTGCACAGAATTTTGTTGGTAGAAGAATATCTCATGAGTGGTGTTTGGATGAAATTACTCAAGAAAAGAAGTGGTATAAAGGTAATTTAGAATTAATTACGGGTAGGGTTGGATATCGTTAAGGTTGAACACGCACAAACCGATAATGATACCAACAAAAGGATACGGTCTTTTTATCTATACCAATACTGGTATTATGTGCCATGTTTTAGGCTTTTATGACAACAGTTCTTCCTTATCTATAACTACACTGGCTATATCTGACACTGTGTTTTCTCAATGCAAATATTGTTACCTGATGGCTGTATTTAAAGTTTTGTCTGACAGTGAGAAATGGATTTTGTAATAATTTCAATTATTAAAAGAGAACAAAAGAATATTTTGTCCCCTTTTCTGTTTTATTTTACCTTTAATAACATGTTTTAGGTCAATCTACTCTAAACAAAAAGTGCATGTGGTATTATTACATTTTCATTTGAGATAACTGTTTATTTTACAGGTACAGTTCTTGATGTGAAGAAGGGAAAAGACGGTTCTCCTACAGCAGTTTATGAGTTTTTTTATGAAGGAGAAAATGAGTCATTTGATGTTGACAACCTTACAGAAGATTTTGAAAGTGGATCCCTCATGTTTATAGATTTATAGCCGGGTACATTTTTATACATGATTTTAAATAATAATAAGAAGAAGAAGAAGAAGAAGAACAATAAGATGAATACTACTATTTATTGAAATTAATCTTGCATATTAATCAATAAAAGAAAATGAACAGATTGAAATTTGGGGTTCTTTTATGTTCAAGGAAACATTGACATTAGAACTACATTTTGGAAGAAACACAAACAGTTTGACTAGTTCATGTATAAATGAATATTGCTGTTCTAATGCTGTTAATAATTTTTCATAAAGATACTTCCATTTGTTGTTTTGTTAATATGTTAGTCCACTGATGTTTTCAAACCAGACAAAGGTCAACAGTGTAGTGTGGTTTAACTGAGATATTGTTAAAAACAATGTTAAATTCAAACCATCAAACAAGGGAATGTATTTTCATTCAGTTATACTGCAAACATAGTAAAGAGGAATGATAAATGTGACTCCAAAACTATAAAGACAGAGTTATAGTTCTTTTATATGGTATTCCTCTCCCTTATTGTCATGTGTTAAAATAATTCAATAGTTTCTTTAAGTTTAGCTGTGGGCAAATCTAAATATGCATTGGTGGAATGTAAAAATTCAAAACAAATGGCAACTATATTGTCTTCCTTCAGAGAGCTAAAAATGGATTTTTTTCAAATGAAATTGTAATTTAATCTTAAATGTTGATAATAATTACTAAATATATCCATAGAGGGGACATACATATGCTCATTTCACACATCAAATAAGGTTTGTTACACAAAAAACCCATTCCAATAAGTACAGTCAGTGAAGACCCTTATCAGGCTGAACCTATGCAGTCTCATCATGATCTGCACTGTTACGAAATAACAGTGTAAGTTTACTGTCACATTCCCTGAAATCATTTTTACCTCATAAACACCATGATTATTTCAGCAATACAGCCCTAGACTATATCTATGCCTCACTGAACTGAGTGTGTTTATACAACAGTTCTGTACACTTTATCTGTCTAAGGTTTGTATTGGCACCATACCTTTTATCTGCACTACTTTCTTTGTGTACAAACATGATTGGAGATTTATTTATTTTCACTGACACCACTGTCTTTCTAAGTCATTTGCTCAGGATTTGTTAAAAAAAAAATTAAGGCTCCTTGCATCTACAAGGATACTTTACCTAACTTTTACAGGTATTTGATTTATATATTAGATAACTTAGCAATGTGAAAAGCTGAGCCGAAAAATAACAAATGAATTCGCCTTTTAATTTTTGCCCTTAATATTTTTATTTATTTTTTACATTCAAATGCATTTAAATATCCTTATTTTAACTGGTTATAAAAGTAAAATTGCCAAAGGTCCTCTACATTTGGAGAATTTGAATATGTTTATCCCACCCACTCATTTTCTAATTTCGGCCATGACATAGTCCTTAACGCACGTCCCACCTGGTTTTTCGCTCTATTATGAAAGTACTATTTCGTTGAAATAAAAGCAACAAGGCTTTAAGTATTTGAGCGATAGGTATTTTCATGATGTCAAAATTGTTATGGATGACATCGTAATATTACAACAGCGAAGTGTTACGGAGCCGGCGTAGTCGGAGAAATTGCATACATTCAGTGTTGACATTTCCGTAGACAGATTTTTTTTGTATGCGCTATATTCTTGTCTAGCAATGTAAGAGAAAATAATATTATTTATTATTGACGCCCGTTGAAGCGCGGCGTCAGTATGGGATAGGTTTTAAATTTGTACCATGGGGTGACGTATTCGAAAAGGGAGAAACCAATGTTATTATTGTTAAAATAAACCTGTTGTTTGTTTGAAAAAAAAAAACTTTTATGAATCAATAAATTGTAATAACTGATTTAAGAAACAACAAGATACAAAATACGTTTGTCTTCTACCGTTATTACAACACTTTAGACATATTTACTTTGTATTTAATAACTTTTCCCCCAACTGCCTAGGCTACGCTGTTTTTGATAGTTTGGTTTTCGGCCCTGACCAAATTCATCAAAGCTCAGAAAAAAAATTCACTTTTCCAAAACTTCCTAGGCTACGCGTTTTTAATTGTTTGGTTTACGGCCCCCAAATTTGCCCATTTATAAAATGCTGTTGTATTTCTAAACTTAAAACGTTCCCCATACAGTTTGTTCATTGAGACCATTGTATTCTTGCTATATGTTGACTATACATGTGAACTTTTTCTTTTACTTTCATGAATGCTCAATTTTGATCATAAATATCTTTAAAATTTGTAAAATGACTTCGTATATTTTGTTTATATACTCCCGTTTTTAGCTCCACTGACTGAAAGCCAGTCGAGCTTATGTCATGGGGAATTGTCCGTCCTGCGTTCGTGCGTGCGTCCATGAATGAATTCGTCCGTGCGTGAGTGCGGGCGTCCGTCCGTCCGTAAACATTTTGCTTCAAACGATTTCTCCTACCAAACCACTTGGCCAATAAGGGTGAAACTTCATAGGAAGCATCCTCTCAATGTCCTCTCCTACTTTCCTCAAACTGTTTGGGATCCATGCACAATTCTGGTTTCCATGGAAACCGAAAGAAAGAAATAGTGAAAAAACTTAAAAAATATTCTACTCCTTCGTAGGTATCAGGCCGATTTTGAAATAATTGTGTAGAAATGTTGCTTGGGTGACCTTCTTTCAGATTCCTTCGAGCCAAGTTGATTGGTCGAAAACTCTGGCCGCAATGGGGTGGGGCTATTTTTGGCTTATAATATGGCTATGGTGAAAACTTAAAAAAAATATTTTGTATAAATGTTCCTAGGGTGACGTTGATTGGTCAAAGAAACATGGCAACCAGGGGGCGGGGCTGTTTGGATATTTAATTGTTGCCTAATGGCAGTGGAGCGATACAGGCCCTCTTGGGCCTCTTGTTGTTATCATACTTCTGATAAACTGGAAAGAGAATAGACTTCCCCCTCTCCTTCCAAAGCTTGTGTCACACTTAACTTATAACTAGAGGCATTAAATGTTTATATTTAAGCACTTATGTGATTTCTATCTAATTGATCCAGTTAGAGCAGATTTGAAACCGTTTATCGTTAACAAATTAAGAAACTTCAGCTTGTATGGTAACCTTTTATTATATGCTATGGTAGCCAGGTGAGCAATATAGGCACATCTTGGCCTTCTTGGTTATGATAAAGTGACATTTGGCCTTCTTGTTCAAAATATTTACATCCTGTCTGTATTCACACGTTATTTAAATGTACTGAACTACATTTGCTTCCTTTAAGTCATGCTTCAAAATCATGCGCGGCGTCTTTGATGCTCTGCATCAAAATTCGTCTTGTTAAATCCTTAAATGTTAGCATTTTGAGAGGCCTGTTGAGTAAAACAGTCAAGTAAACCACACTTTATCGACGATAAGATATCGTGTTACTATAAATAGCCTCTATCTATAGTACATGTATTATGATAAAAGAGACGGGGGTTTCACAACGCCTGAGGTTTAAATGGCTTCTTCTTTTTTTAAATTATGTCATACGATATGGGTCGTCGGAAGATTGATGTATTGCTTTGAATCTTGTTTACCCTTTTCTTACTATACATGATTTGTTCTATATCACAGCTAACTTACAATCTCTCCTTTCCTTATGTGTACAATGTTTTCAAGTTTACTCAATTATAAGGATGATTCAAAATTGTAACAATCTAACATTGAAATCAGGGATTGTTTACAAAGTACTTCTATTTAACCCTTTACCTGATAAAGACATTTCCAAAATAAAAATCCTGTAGATAAGGCAGAGATAACATAATTATTTTAGGTCTCTGGTATAAGGTTAAGATAATTAGTTCAGATCTTAATTCAATAAAGTCAATGTTACTTTTTCTTCTATTCACTTAGCATACTATATTCAAATTCAATTGCTACACTGCTAGACGCGATAAATGAAGCAGCAATAATTTGACTGTTTTTCATGTGTTATCATTATTTTATTGTCAAGGGGTTGCGAGTTCGAACCCCAGCTCTGCCAACATTCTTTCGACGTTTGACAAAAGTCACTGTGATAAGTGTCATTCACCAATGGGCTAATAGTCTATGTGGAAAAACAGCCAGTTGCTTGGAAAGTATGTTGTGTGGAGAACTGGCGTGAGAAATCATACAAGTAGGTGAACTGGCTGCGATAATATGACTGAAAAATTGTTGAAAACGGCGTTAAACCCCAATCAATCAACTTTGGAAACCAAGCTTAAGGCATGTATGCCAATGAATATCTGGAGTAACCTGTATATAACCATTCTTTACCAGGAAACTGTACCGGTAACGATTTTGATCCTTTAACATGGATGCAATGGCAGATCTTTATGTACACTTGTTAAAATTACATCACAGTTGGTTTGCCTTGAACAGCTCATTTTAAGAATCCTCCTTTTCCCAGAACATTTCAGGGAAGCTCTCCAAAAGACAACCATTAGGTCTCAGACCGGTGTAAAATGACTTATTTGCATCTGATCTCACTTAGCACTGTTTGAAATTGGTCATAGAAGGTTCAAATTATGTAAATCTGTATCCAGTTGGGTCCTTAGCATGGATACATGGGCAAGTCATTTTCCACAGGTTTTACACTTTCTTAGGGGTAATATATTGACAATATATTTTGAACACAATCATATATCCAAGTTAACAAATGTGTTTCTTTATGATTTTTTATTTCTCATATTATTTCAAAGTGGTACTGAATTACATGTACAAACTATTAAACCTCTCCAACACTTCTCCAGCAGACGACTTTTATGGCAAAAGTAGAAATTGCTCATGATGAGTTGTTTCTCTTTTTGCCAGTGTTTTCAACTTATTTTGCAGGAGTTACCTGTACACTTCCTGGTGCAAAGGTTTTACATATTTGTGTTCATATGTTATCATTTTTCTGGTGCAAATTAGTTGTATGTTGGAAAAGGTTAATCATTTCAATATGTTTCAAAACGTTTTATTCACTGCAAACATTTTATACAAGTTTGTTAACAATTGTCAAACTCTTATTTTTGTGTTTCAAAACGTTTTGTTCATTGCAAACATTTTATACAAATTTGTTAAAATAATTGTCATACTCAATATTTTCATTTTGAAAAAGTCAAGATAAGATATCAGATTAAGGGTTAATCCTTATCCAGTATCTTATTCTATGCTATATCAACATGTGCCCCTATTCTTCTGGTGATGTTTTCCAATACGGATGAGCATTGTATTTGGTACATACTTTGAGAGCATTGTGGGAAATTGAGAATGACAAATGAAGATTCTTTCATTATCCCTAATTTCTCTGACTTGCAATGAAAAATACAAGTTGTGCTTAGTTCCTGGGTTTAAACTTGTGTAAGTGGTCACATCTGTCAAGCTTACTCTGAAGATTGTGGTCTTCTGACTTCAGAACAACCATATCCGTTGGACCTAACCCTGAAGTAAATAAATATTTATTATGTATGGGCAATTATGATCTTTTTTTAACTATAGTGATCCAACCCATAACCTGTATGACCTTTTCAAATATACAATACAATTAATAAATCTTCATCAGATAACTTTAGCAAGAGGTTAGCATGTATGTAAGGTAAAGATCAGATAGTAAATGGAGGCTCTATTGTGTTCACAAGCTGTTTTATAGCAATTATGACAATTTCAAGGCCCATAATCCAGTCTTGCATGGGCGGTTCTGGCTGGTTTGCAAAAGGAACCGAGCTCTCATCAATATTTAACTACTATTTAAGTTTAATGAAGATCGGAAAGTAAATGGAGGCTCTATTGTGTTCACAAGCTGTATTATAGCAATTTTGACAATTTCAAGGGCCATAATCCAGTCTTGCAAGGGCACATCTGGCTGGTTTTCAAAAGGAAACAAGCTCTCATCAATATTTAACTACTATCTAAAGTTGATGAAGATCAGATAGTAAATAGAGCCTCTATTGTGTTTACAAGCTCTATTATAGCAATTTTGCGAAAGGAACCGAGCTCTCATGGATATCTAACTACTGTATAAGTTTGATTGAGATACAATTAAAACTGAAGACTTTATCGCGTTCACAAGCTCTATTATAGAAATTTTGACAATTTCAAGGGCCATAATCCAGTCTTGCATGGCCGAATCAGGCTGGTTTACCAAAGGAACTAAGCTCTCATGGATACCTAACTACTGCGTAAGTTTGGTGAAGATCAGATAGTAAATGGAGCATCTATTGTGTTTACAAGCTCTATTATAGCAATTTTGATAATTCCAAGGGCCATAATCCAGTCTTGCATGAGCGGATCTGGCTGGTTTGAGAAAGAAACCGAGCTCTCATTACTATCTAACTACTGTATAAGTTTGATTGAGATACAATCAAAACTGAAGACTGTATCGCGTTCACAAGCAATTGTTTAGGGACGGACGCACGGACACCACACCACGGCATAAGCTCTTCTGGCCTTTGGCCAGTAGAGCTAAAAATTACACATATAGATCAGGTCATGGGTTAACCAATTTTTGTTCAAACATTATCAAATTAACATGTATTATTATGTCTCCCCCTGTATACAGGGGAGATATATTGTTTTTGTCCTGGGCGTCTGTCTGTCTGTCTGTCCTTCTGTCTGACTGTCTGTCCGTCTGTCCGAAATCGTGTCCGCTCCATATCTCCAAGACGGCTTGAAGGATTTTCATGAAACTTGGCTCACATGTTCACCTCATCAAGGCGACGTGCAGAACCCGCGTCTCGACAATATAGGGTCAAGGTCAAGGTCACGCTTGAAGGTCAAAGGTTTGAGGCTTTATTTCGTGTCCGCTCCATATCTCCCAGACGGCTTGAAGGATTTTCATGAAACTTGGGTCACATGTTCACCTCATCAAGGCGACGTGCAGAACCCGCGTCTCGACAATATAGGGTCAAGGTCAAGGTCACACTTGAAGGTCAAAGGTTTGAGGCTTTATTTCGTGTCCGCTCCATATCTCCGAGACGGCTTGAAGGATTTTCATGAAACTTGGGTCACATGTTCACCTCATCAAGGCGACGTGCAGAACCTGCGTCTCGACAATATAGGGTCAAGGTCAAGGTCACGCTTGAATGTCAAAGGTTTGAGGCTTTATTTCGTGTCCGCTCCATATCTCCCAGACGGCTTGAAGGATTTTCATGAAACTTGGGTCACATGTTTACCTCATCAAGGCGACGTGCAGAACCCGCGTCTCGACAATATAGGGTCAATGTCAAGGTCACGCTTGAAGGTCAAAGGTTTGAGGCTTTATTTCGTGTCCGCTCCATATCTGTCCCAAATTTATAGGTTGGAATGTTTTGAGAGATTTTGACAGATATTTGAGGGGAGACATCTGTTTTTTTCAAAAACAATTCTAGTTATCATTGATATTGTTTGATATACAGTATCAACTGATTTTATTACAGGCAACATTCTATGTAGACAGGTTGGTACTATATGTGAGACTGCCAAAATCCCAACAGCCAACACTTGACACTAGCCCTCTCACCAAAATCTGCAAAATAAACAGGAGGGCCATGATGGTCCTGGATCGCTCACCTTAATTATACAATGTACTGCAATGCAAAACACATCAAGACAGTTATTCTGAATGCAACCTCCACAATCTTAACAAGATTTTCCTTCATTTGGCCTAGTGATCTATATTTTTTTACCTGATATGACCCATATTCCAACATGGACTAGATATCATCAAGACAACATTCTGACAAATTTTCAACTTGCTTAAAGTAAAAATGCAGCCTCCGGAGTTTGAACAATATTTTCCTTTATTGACCTTGTTTCTGACACAATATGATCCATATTCCAACTTGACCTAGATATAATTCAGACAAACATTCTGACCAAATTACAAGCTGCTGAAGCCAAAAATGCGACATCCAAAGTGTTAATAAGATGTTCCTTCAATTTGGCCTAGTGACCTAGTTTCTGACCCAATATGAAATTTCAAATTTCTGAAGCAAAACATGCGGCCTCTAGAGCGTTTACAAGATTTTCCTTCAATTTGACCTAGTGACCTATTTTTTGACCCAACATGACCCTTGATCGAACTTGACTTACATATCATCAAGAAAAACATTCTGATAAGGTTTCATCATGCTCAAGTTAAAAATGCAGTATCAAAGAGTTTTAACAAGATTACCCTTCAATTTGGCCTAGTGACCTAGTTTTTAACCCGGCATGACCCATACTTGGCCTAGATATCATTTGGACATACATTCTGACCAAATGTCAAGCTGCTTAAGAAAAAAATGCGGCATCCAAAGTGTTAACAAGACTTTCCTTCAATTTTGGCTAGTGACCTAGTTTTTGACCCCGTATGAACCATATTCGAACATGGCCTAGATATCATTTAGCTCAACAGCTGCTTAAGAAAAAAATGCGGCATCCAAAGTGTTAACAAGACTTTCCTTCAATTTGGGCTAGTGACCTAGTTTCTGACCCAATATGACCCATATTCGAACTTGACCTAGATATTTTTAAGACAAACATTCTGACAAAATTTCAAACTGCTGAAGCAGAAATTGCGGCCTCTGGAGTGTTAACAAGATTTTCCTTCAATTTGACCTTGTGACCTACTTTTTGACCCGACATGACCAATGTTCGAACTTGACCTACATATCATCAAGACAAACAATCTGATAAAGTTTCAACATGCTCAAGTTGAAAATGTGGCCTCCAGATTGTTAACAAGATTTCGCTTCAATTTGACCTAGTGACCTCGTTTTTGACCTCATATGGCCCAGATCGAACTTGTCCAAGATTTGATTGAGATGAATGTTCTGATACACTTATATGAAGATTGGATGCAAAATGTAGCCTGTAGAGTGTTAACAAGCTGAAATGTTGACGACGCACGACGCACGGACGCCGGACAAAATGTGATCACAATAGCTCGTGCATAGGTGAGCTTAAAATGATGAGAAAACTAGTGATTAGTCATCAGTGTGGTTCCAGGAAAGAAAAAAGAAACTTTAAAGGAAATATTGCATAAACTTGTACAAGGACAGCAGCAGCAGCTGCTGATGATTTATGGTGCCAAGTTTGGTTACTGTATGATGTATAAAAAGACTGATTTGTTCATTCAAAAACCGTACATTGATGAGAATTATTGTCAACAATTGTTCTTTTTATAATTTATATATATCAGACACAGAATTTAAATCAACTGTAATCTTCCCTTTAAGTGCAAGAAGTAATCAATGGAACTACAGAGGAAAATTTGAAATTAAACCTCTCCTGATGTTCCATTGTTTACTTATGCAATTCTTTGTATTTGGATGTAGTGAAAATGACATTATTTTAAAATTTAGTACATTAATTTGTATAAATTTAAGTCTTTCCAAAATAAATCAAATAAGCAGTATACAAAATTGAGAAAAAAAAACATTTGAAAAAGTCTGAAATCTCCTTAACCCTTTACCTTATATAGACGCTAGACCGCTTTTTGAAAACACAGGGACAAAAGAAGAAATTGCTCAAAATGAGTAATTTCTCATTTTGTTACCATGTTTTCAACTCTATTCAATGACTGCTCTTTCATTAAAAGGGATTTTCTGTGCTTTTGTCTAGACGTTTTCAAAGTCATCTGCTGCAGACCTATGAGGAGAAGGGTTAAATTATTTCATAATAATCCATAGAATAGAAAACAATGTTGGAATTAAAAGTGACCATCATGAGCAATGTCTCAAATATGTTCTAGTGTCTAAATCTGCTGCAAACAATTTGACTTAATGACTTAAAAGGAAACTGTTTTTTCCACAATGTTTGGTTACATGTATTGAAATGTGATAATGCTCCTAGATTACATGAACATATTTAATATAAGTTGAGTTTCACCTACAAATAGCCTTTTTTCTTCTTTTTTTCCCGTACAATCATGTTAACAGAAACATAGTTAAAACTCATTTGAAAACATTGTGGCAAAATAAACAATATCTGTTTAAGAACACTTTCTCCTTTTTTCCCAATATTTTAAACTTTATGTATTCCTTGATTATACGTTCATTTATATTTTTGTTGTATGTGGAAAGGGATAAATACATGAATACAGTCTGTGTGAAGAAGTCATTCCACAAATTATTTACAAATATGTCCATGCATCAAAATGAAGCATGTCAATTTATGCTCTTTGTCTGTGTTAATCCAATGTGGGCTTGATGGATGCTTACATAACTTGTTTATGATGTATCTGCAGAAAAAAAAAAAATTAAACCATTGTGATAAAAGTGATAATGAACTATTTCTCCATATTGTTTCAATATTTTCTCCTATATTCAATAATTATACCTAGATTTATGGAGATATTTTTGCTGAAATTATTTTGATTTTCTCTGCTACACCTCAATCAGTCAATTCCCTCAAAATTACTATGCATTTTAGCTCTCAGTTCACTTTCAGAAAGAGAAAATGTGACTTTGTGTATAAATGACATGTGTACAACATGACAAACTCACTCAGGACTGGCAAATTTCAGGCATCTTCTTTTTCTTGGTGGCGGACGACAAATTTTAGGCCTTGGGATATAAATGTCTGCTAGTAATGGATCTTGATTCCCTTCTGTTGAAATGGTCAGATTATTGAAATTCTAAAAAAGAAACATGTTTAAAATTAAGCTTCAACTGCATTTACTATGTTATCAAAGATTATTTTAGCTTGTATATATGAGAACAAATTCAAATTGGCATTTCTGAAAAGCGCTGGATCAGATTATGATAATTCTCTCCATACCCCATTTAAGTTTCTTTATCTCTGACATCAGAATCTACACAATGTTGTAATAACAAGCTTTAGTTGTTATAATCAAACATTGTGAAAAAAGAAGATATACCTAAAACAAAGCAATTTCCCCTTTTCTCACAAACATATTAAACAAGTAAATAATCAAATTATGTCATATGTATGGTTTTAAACTATTAGATTTTACCTGAAATGCCCAAGTAGAAGCCTTATTATACACAAAAAATTGTGAAAGGGGATATTACTTTAAAAAATCAATTTCCCCTTATTTTCCTAAACATCAACAGCATCTTCCCACGCCAAAGGTAATTTGTCGGAAAGGGGTAAACTCCAATAAAACAATAATTTTATAAACCATGTTAAAACTGATTGTTACATGTACTGCTCCATTCAACAAGATATAGTTGCAATGTTACAATATGTTTTTTAATCATTTGATATATGTCCTGTAAATATAAATTTTGTCTTAAGTTCTTAACCCTTCTACTATTTGCACAGACAAATTTTGATGCCTCTGAAGCAGACAGCTTATGAAAAGTTATTAAATAGAGAGTTGAAAAGAATTTGGCAAAAGAAGACAATGCTCTTTATGAGCAATTTCTCCATTAAATTTTGTCACAATGTTTCAAAAGTCATCCGCTGTAAAGGCATTTTAAACTGTCCTATGTGGGAAAAGGTTAAACTTTCAGCTGTAGAGATTTTTCATTGTTCTGCTTAGTATTTGTAGTTTTTTGTGAGTCCAAGGATCAAACCACATCACTTCTTGAAATTTCATTATATTGTGAAAATCATTTGACTCACTGTAGGAATGGATCTACAACACCATTTGAGACATAATCTAATTATCTTTCTATACAACTTGTTGTCAACTGTAGACTGCTTAAAGTTTATTTAGGCCAGAATAACAGGTTCACAAGTTCAAGCATAAAACCCTAATTTAACACATAATATATGCTGAGGAATTTACATGATATATAATATTCCTGTTTTATATCTAGTTTGATGTAATACCATTTTAATACTCTTTGAAAATGGATGCAACTGTAAAATATTTTCGACAGTCAATCACATTAAATTGAAAAAAAGAAGAAACTATACTGGAAATAACAGTGGGATTCATTGAAGGAACTTGGTATATCAATAGGGCTCCATATCAACGATCCTAACTTTAACCCAACATAGACAATTATAATATGTAACAGCTGGTGGGTGGGGAAAACATAAACCTGCAATGTCAGTGCTAGTTTGTAAAGAATTATGAGCTGTTCGCATTGTATAAATACATTATGATGCAATATTTACTCTATGAACATATATATAATCATTTTGTCTGCTTGGGCAATATAATTACATACCATTGAATGACTGTGTGGGCTTCATCCACGACAAATAATCCCAGTCTTTCCTGATAATTTCAGTCAACATTATAGTTCGCCATCTCCCTAAAAAAGCTGGCGGGCTTCCAAAAACTAAGTCGGACATCCCGTTTTCGATATCCCTGTTCTGGCTGGAGTCCATTCCCAGGTATCATGGTATGTTGCTCAAATACAAGGCTAATAAGTCTCCGGCACTGCTCCCCCATGATGGAAGTCAGCGGAGCAATAATATACAGCTATTTACTCCTCTTGAGGTCAATAGTGAAAAACTATTCTTCCAAGTGAATGACTATTGACCCGAAATAGAGAACTATTGACCGAGACGAAGTCGAGGTCAATAGTTCACTATTTCGGGTCAATAGTCATTTGCGAGGAAGAATAGTTTTTCACCATTGAACTCAAAGGGAGTAAATAGCTGTTTTATTATATATTTTCATGAAAAACGCATAATTTAACTAGTTTATTTATAACATTGCTGTCATCATTTTAATTGGGTAAATGTATGTAACATAAATGTAGATTCTAACATAAACACAGGATTATTATTGTAAATGCAGAAAGAATGCAGTATACTGTTACATGACACGCGCGTTAAAATGTTGGTTATGCACGTGCATGACGTCATTTCAAACAATAACGTCATAACAGATGAACTATTGACTCGAAAATGGGCTATTGGACCTGAATTTTAGAATAAAAGCGAAAAGGAGTCAAATAGTCATTTTTTATTGAATCACACGTGACTGCTTCTCGTCCAATCAAATACTTTGATTCATAGTAGGTATATAATAATATACAGCTGTTTACTCCTCTTGAGGTCAATGAAAAACTATTATTCCAAGTGAATGACTATTGACCCGAAATAGAGAACTATTGACCTCGACTTCGTCTCGGTCAATAGTTCTCTATTTCGGGTCAATAGTCATTTGTCATAGTCATTTGCGAGGAAGAATAGTTCTTCACCATTGAACTCAAAGGGAGTAAATAGCTGTTTTATTATATTTCTTCATGAAAAACGTATAATTTAACTAGTTTATTTAATACATTGCTGTCATCATTTTAATTGAGTAAATGTATGTAACATAAATGTAGATTCTAACATAAACACAGGATTATTATTGTAAATGCAGCAAGAATGCAGTATACTGTTACATGACAAGCGCGTTAACATGTTGGTTATGCACGTGCATGACGTCATTTCAAACAGTAACGTCATAACAGATGAACTATTGAATCGAAAATGGACTATTGGACCTGAATTTTAGAATAAAAGCGAAAAGGAGTCAAATAGTCATTTTTTATTGAATCACACGTGACTGCTTCTCGTCCAATCAAATACTTTGATTCATAGTAGGTATATACTAATATACAGCTATTTACTCCTCTTGAGGTCAATAGTGAAAAACTATTCTTCCAAGTGAATGACTATTGACCCGAAATAGAGAACTATTGACCGAGACAAAGTCGAGGTCAATAGTTCTCTATTTTGGGTCAATAGTCATTTGCGAGGAAGAATCGTTTTTCACCATTGAACTCAAAAAGGAGTAAATAGCTGTTTTATTATATATCTTCATGAAAAACGCATTTCAAGTTTATTTATTACACTCTGCCATCATTTAATTGGGTAAATAACATAAATGGAGATTCTAACATAAACACAGGATTATTATTGTAAATGCAGGAAGAATGCAGTATACTGTTACATGGCACGCGCGTTAAAATGTTGGTTATGCACGTGCATGACGTCATTTTCAAACAATAACGTCACCTTTTAGACGCGCGTGCCATGTAACAGATGAACTATTGACTCGAAAAGGGACTATTGGACCGGAATTTTAGAATAAAAGCGAAAAGGAGTCAAATAGTCATTTTTTATTGAATCACACGTGACTGCTTCTCGTCCAATCAAATACTTTGATTCATAGTAGGTATATAATAATCATCGTGGAATTCGGCGCGCTAATTGAAAGTCGAGCTTTGTCATCAGGTTAACGAAAGCAGAATTGTTAGGTATGTTTGTGTTGACAATATCCTAAACATGCCATTTAAAAATAAATCTAAATAATTCGTCAAGTGTTAGGTTAAAAAAGGGCGAATGTATTGTTGCATGGATAGGAAAGCATGTTCCATTTACATCAGCAAAACACTTCTATATTTAACCAAAGTTGTACATTATTTCAGAGGTACTCGTCGTTTGATTCGATGACTGCTAGTAATCATCTTTAAATGCAAATACATATCAAATTCCTCCTCGTAGTCTGGAATAATTATCCTACTTCTCGTTTCAAAACATAATAAAGCTATTGATTCATTGTATTTACATTGAACAGTTGTTATTTAAATTCTGTATCCACTGTTCAAAAGAGTAATAGTAGATTAGATATACACGTGTATTGGATATAATACGACAGGCAAGCGATGTTTGTTATTGTTAAGCAAGACATGAATGATGTCCCGTTCATTCTACAGGCTTGTGGATAGGTAAACATGCCCATACTTTCTCAGTTAGTTGAAAAATATATACCCTACCTGAAAGTGTTGAGCATATGGTCATAAAACGATAAAAGTATATGAAATAAATCCGTGTGCATCGGTCGAATGGTGGATACAAAACAATTTCTTGTGTTAGATACAAAACTATTTATTTTGTTTGATACAAAACTATTTGTTTTATTAGTTGTTATTCAAATAAACTATAGATGTTCAACTGAGCAGTGCTCCATGAAAACCAACCTTACGGTCTTTGGGAGAAGAGAAAATCCATATCAGCCTGTACGTCTGTGCAGTGTCTTAGTCGATCTAAATATTTAGGTAACAGATATGTCGGACAGGCCTATACACCTGTCTCATATATCATTGACCTTCATGTATATCTTAATATACACTTAGTGCCTATACCCTTGTCAGTATGTCAGTAGATAGGTTTGTTTGGTGTTTAAAGCGGCTTTCAACAACTGTTCAGTTATATCACATTTTTTTCTACTGGTCCATTTATCTTGACACCAATGAGTCAGTCGTACTGCTATCCCGCAGCCCTGAGCGCCAATGCGGGCAGCCATTGCTACCATTTAAAGCATTTAGTTTGACCCGGTCGGGGATCGAACCTGCAGCGGCTCACACGGCGAGGCGGACGCTCTACCACTAATCGTTTGTTCTGTACAAAACCAACGAATGCACCGTACACAATAATTAAGTATGCCCTCGTGTTTACACTATAACATGATTTCAACTTTTCACGACTAAGTCATTTGCTATGGATCTTTGAAGTTTTCAATAATACGCTGTTTGATGAGACAAGCCACCCGAAGAGAAAATGATTTTTGATATGTGTTTACCATGAGGGCAATTCGTTAGATGAGACAAGCCGACCGAAGAGAAAATGACTTTTGATATTTGTTAACCATGAGGACAATTCGTTAGATGAGACAAGCCACCCGAAGAGAAAAAGATTTTTGATATGTGTCTACCATGAGGACAATTCGTTAGATGAGACAAGCCAACCGAAGAGAAAATGATTTTTGATATGTGTTTACCATGAGGACAATTCGTTAGATGAGACAAGCCACCCGAAGAGAAAATGATTTTTGATATGTGTCTACCATGAGGACAATTCGTTAGATGAGACAAGCTACCCGAAGAGAAAATGATTTTTGATATGTGTCTACCATGAGGACAATTCGTTAGATGAGACGAGCAACCCGAAGAGAAAATGATTTTTGATATGTGTCTACCATGAGGACAATTCGTTAGATGACACAAGCCACCCGAAGAGAAATTATTTTTGATATGTGTCTACCATGAGGACAATTCGTTAGATGACACAAGCCACCCG
Organism: Serripes groenlandicus; assembly: GCA_031761405.1. NCBI lineage: Eukaryota > Metazoa > Mollusca > Bivalvia > Cardiida > Cardiidae > Serripes > Serripes groenlandicus. The sequence continues at coordinate 71,029,777 of JASEVX010000001.1, forward strand.
AAGAGAAAATGATTTTTGATATGTGTTTAACCATGAGGACAATTCGTTAGATGAGACAAGCCGCCCAATGAGAAAAGGACTCATATTGTCCACTTTTGATAAGCTAATCGAAATATAGGACACAAAAACACAAATAAGCCACCCAAGGAGAAAATAGCTCATCTTGTCTAACCACAATGATTGTTGATATGTTTTAAGCATGAGGAGAATGCTGTTTGATGAGACAAGCCACCCCAAGAGAAAATGGCTCATATTGTCCAGTTTTTGGAGAGGATTTGAGATCTTCGGAAAAAAAGATCTAATATCAAAATGGTTTTAATAGGTTGACGAGAAGCTGGTCGAAATATAGGACACAACAACACAAATAAGCCGCCCGATGAGAATAGGGCTCATCTTGTCTAACCACAATGATCCTGGTTGTGTTAACCATATAGATAACACTGTTTGATGAAACAAGCCGGTATAAGGTTAGACTTTTATTATTCCAAGTGAACTATGGTACATGTTCTGTGTCTGAAATGTCGACAGCAAATATTTGATAACGGGTTAAAATCATCATAATTCCAAGCAAAAACAAAATTCAATATATATTCGCACATGCTTCTGAAATGTGTAAAAACAAATATCTGGTAATTGGTTAAATTTTCATTTTTCCGTGTAAATATGAAATCTATTATTTCGGTACATGCGTCTAAAATGTCTATGGTATTGGGTAAACTGTTATTATTCCAAGTGAATACTACTATGGTACTTGCGTCTGAAATGTCGACAGCAAATATCCGGTAACTCTTCAAAATTCCAAGTAAAAACAAAATTCATTATATTGGCACATGCTTCTGAAATGTATAAAAACGAATATATGGTAATTTTCATTTTTCCGTGTAAATGTGAAATCTATTATTTGGGACTTTCGTCTGAAATGTCTAAAACAAATATCTGGTAATGGATTAAGTTTAATTTTTCCGAGAAGATAATTCAAAAAATGTACTCAATATTTATCTGGCATGACTAAATGTAAGGAATTTGTTCATCCTTTCATTTCTATAACCTGATTTGTTGACTCACCATGTTAGCTTGTAACCCTTCACTCTCTTTAAGGCACTTTAAACATTACTTGCTTATGATGGAATATGGGCTGATCGTGAATAATGCAGACCAAGATTAATCTAATCACCGGCGCTGTCTAATCTTAATCTACAATTTTGGCTGTAAAGAACTTTACGTGAACTAACTGAAAATCAATGAGGATGATATCAGTTGCAGGAATATAGCGGGTTAAGGGTTAACAGTTTCATGAACATGGTAGTTTAGAATAAAGACTTTTCTGAAAAGTGAGAAGCATATTTCAGTTACCGAATTGAAAACATAATGGAAAAGAAGACATTGTTCGCAATTTCTCCTTTCTCCACGATGTTTCCAAGCGTCGTTTGCTGTCGAAGCGTTAAACGAAATATACACAAGAAGAGTTAAATGCGAATTGAACAAATAAGTATGCAAGGGATATACACATTTTGACCACCTAGAGAACTAGAATTGTTCACAAAATTGATATGTTATAGATGAAAATATTTTGTGTCCATTTTATATCTATATTCGAACATAGTTATTGGAAAACAGACTTATAGAGATTTGTGATCGGTGAATAACAAGACAAGCTTGTACAGTTTGATCGTGGTATTCTTTAACAATGTTTCCTTGTTAACCTGTTTTTAAAACTGATTAACGTTATATGAACCACTTAATACGAAAACCGATCTTCGGTACATTGCGAGAAACAATGTACAAGATCATCCTATACCAATTCATAGCTTTATTGTGGTTCTTAAGCTTCTGCTTCGGGAACGTTAGTATAAATGCTGGTCTTAATGTAGAACCTTGATCAGATTATACTGAGACCCTGACATATGGACCTAGATTGCGTTATATGTTTAAAAATGTCGGTTTTGCTGTGACTTGGCTAAAATGTAACTACTAGAATCTCAATGGTCAACTTCTCCATTATCATCCTAAACCATCTTATCTTTTAGTATGGGAATCGGGGACTCAGGTGTAGAGCACCGGTCACGTGATCCAAAGCTTCCACGATCGATACAGCCATAGTTCGGGCATGTTGTGGAACTGAACACACGGTCGTTACGGTAGAATAACAAGATGGCGCTGTGAAAGAAATCTTAGTCCATGCATAAACTAGTAGCGCTATATATATTTATATTCTATGATGAATCTAGAACCATATCATACATACATACTTACATATAACGTAAAGGCTCTGGTAAGTCTCACCACAATGTCGACGCAAGTAGATATGATATAAATAATGATATAAAACATGTCCATATACATGTTAATTGGCTTATATGAGTCGTATTGGAGAACGGTATATCATACGAATTATATAGTGCAACCTATTTATGACTGAAAAAACGATTCAACCTAAACTGTCTGTAAACAAAGACTATGGAGCATACACTATTCATATATATATATTTAAGCTACTAACTGTTACATGGACGTTAAACAAGTACGGATACACTTCTAGAGTTGTTTAAGTTACTAACGTGTAACACTGGTTTATGGACTTCTATATCTGGTAATTGGTTAAATTTTCATTTTTCCGTGTAAATATGAAATCTATTATTTCGGTACATGCGTCTAAAATGTCTATGGTATCGAGTAAACTGTTATTATTCCAAGTGAATACTACTATGGTACTTGCGTCTGAAATGTCGACAGCAAATATCCGGTAACTCTTCAAAATTCCAAGTAAAAACAACATTCATACAGACCGTACAAATCACGTAACCGTGACAGGTCAGTGTTAGCAAGGGATACGTGCACGCATACATATTTATGAATATAGTATTTGTTTGACCGAATAAATCACGTAACAGTAAAAGTTCAATGTGCACGAGCAATTGGTGATATCTTCAGACTATGTTTAAGCCTATACCTTAAAAAATATATCCTTGGGGTGCATGAGTCCTACTAGACTATGCGTGTATATATATGTTTATCATACACTCTGACCGTACAAATCACGTAACAGTGACATGTCAGTCTTAACAATGGATACGTGCATGCATACACATTTATGAATATAGTATTTGTTTGAGCGAATAAAGTTCAATGTGTACAAGCAATTGGTGATATCTTAAGACTATAGTTAAGACTACCTTACAAAGTAAGGCACGTTTACAGTGATAGGCCAATGTGCACTATGGATACGTGTTTATAATTAGTATGTTTATAGTACACTCGGACCGAACACATCACGTAACAGTGAATGGCCGATGTGCACTTTGGATACGTGTATATATTGTAAAGAGAACCCTTTAACAGTGACAGGTCAATGTGTACAAGGGATGCGTACACGCATACGTAATAATGAATATAGTACACATTGACAGAATAAAACACGTAACAGTGACAGGTCAATGTTACGTGCACGTATAGAAAATCAAGTAAAGTATCAAGCAGTATCTCGGGTTAGGCCTTGCGATTCAATAATAGTGCACTCTGGTGCGGGTATATTTGAGAAAAGCTGCATCTTTTGACAGTAGAATAATGTTAGTTTGCCAGAATGTTATCTTGGTGATTTTTAAGTTACTTTCTAAAATTGGTCATGATGTGTTCGTCACCAGGTCGCTGGGCCATATTAAGATAAAATATTGTGTACACTTTAGAAATGACTATATTATCATAAAAAGGAGAGAAAACCGTATCCATTTGTTTCAATGATGTCCGATATTGAACAGGTCTGTTTAGTTCCTTCACATTGAGGGTTTTCTCCCTAGACAAGTTAAACTGCTTTGAAACATTTGAGAGCGAAAACAAACACAAAAAATGCTAATAAAGCACAATTTCTCTATTTGCCAAACTGTTCAGTTGATACTATGATAATGCTAAATTAGGCTACACTTTCAGCATTGATTGCTAATAGACTCTAGAACGTACAGAGAGGGGTGCACTCGAACGTGTATAACATGTGAACACACTGACATCGTGTCAGTTAAACCTTTGTAAACCAGTCTTATCATCTAGACGTTTTCGTATATTGCAGCAACTACAAAATAAAGTGTTTATAATGTTGAGATTTAAGAACGATCGATTACAAGACTCGAGATATTTATAGAACCTTTTGGAATTTCCAGAAGCTTCTACTGGGTCATTGAGTTTAGAGGATAGAACGCGCAATGATATTTATTATCTGCCCAAACATGAAGAAAGATAATATTTACATAATTTAATTCTATGTAGATATTATCTCAATAAATTTCAAATCTTAGTATCAATCCGGTACCAAAGTAGCACTGACCTGATTATTATTAATCGTGTCTCTGCATAACTGATGGAACTATATTTATTTGGCAGTTTAACGGATGTAGGTAAATAGGTTTGCAGTAAGGAATAAAAAGTCAACGGCATTTTGCAAAACTGACTATGTAAATTGTGTCGTTGTTGTTGTTTCTGTTAGTATTGTGGCGATTGTCAAATCAATCGCCACAAAAAATTGCATGGAACGGAAATGTAAAACAAACTGCGCGTGCCTACAAACGTGGACAATGAAACAATTAATCACAAAAGATAATAACATATGGATATTGTTCTCTTATGGGTGTAGTAAATCTTAATTAAACAGTTGCCTTTCGTACTTATACTATTGTTACTGCAGTCGAGGCCTTTGTTTAAACTCTTTATACCGATATCAACATGGAGTCTAAATCCATAGACCGAATGCAGCTCAGTAGCATCAAGTCCCATTGGTACAACTATTCTAATTTAGTATATGCACATGTTAACAAAATATTTCTCTGTTCGCAGATGCATATTGATCTAATTTTCCAGGCATTTTTAACTCTTATTAACTTATTTATGCACGCATTGGCTTGTGTATGTAAAACCGTGCCACTGTTCCGGAAACAAACTTGTTTATTCATTGATATCACTTACCGATAGTATGCCTGTCTTAATTGTTTATGATTACTCATTAAGTTGCATTAGTAACATCAGTGGCACATTTTATCCCGTAGAATGTCTATGATCTATTTAGATCTATGTGAGTGTTATTATATCGGGGAAATACCCACAAATATCATTACGATGTCAAAGCCTAACGTTAATGTAATGTAATGTAATAATAAAGACAATTTCTCTGCTTGAGCATAAGCGTTATGGCTTCTATAGGGCCATTTGATCGTGTACACTATATCATGGACAAGCATCTGACAGGTGCAGATAAGTTCAAGAGACAGAGATAAATACATGGGAGTCCGGGTGTGATACCCTAGCTCTTTTCGGAAAGATCCCTTGATTCTATAACGTGCTCAGTGTAAATACACTAAATGAACACGCGCCATGATTATATCGACAGGCGGGACGTTGCAAACGTTTAAAATGTGTCTTACGCAGCTTTCGACAGAATTGCAGTCATATCACGGAGTTCCCTGAGTTAATTTCTAGTACGGCTGGTACATTTACTCTGACACCAGTGCTTAAGTTGCCACCCCTACAGCCCTAAACGCTAAGGAGGAAGCCACTTCTACGATTTTTAAGATTTTGGTTTTACGCGCGCGACAATAGATCGAACCATGGTATTCCGCTCCTAAGGCGGGCTCTCTTACCACTACAAGGCGGACACTGATCACGTTGTAAACAGTTAACATCTAGATATGCGCTCGCAGTCAGACCAATGTCTTCTCATTAGTCGTATAGTTATCTAATTATGTCTAAAACATCGTGAACAAAGTTGTAAACAAAAATTATGTGCTTATCTGTATTGTAATCCAAATCGTTATTAATGTGAAAACCTTAAAGAGTTGGTGTGTTGTTGTCCGGTTCTTTTCAATCATTTGAACATGTGCTTATTCGAATATATCGTATAACTCAAACTAACCAATAACTCGAAATAACCAAATTCTGGAACTGATCTATCTTTTGAAAACAGCGCGTAGCAGCCGTTTTGATTGCTCATACGAGTGATCGGAACTGCTGTTACCCTGTTTTCTTGAATAATTAGTATGGATAAATTGCGATGCTGAAAACGCAATCAGAAAGAGCAATCAGAATTGCTGTTGCTTGTTAACATTTGTTATCACTATACTGCTTTACACAATACTCTCTTAAATGAAAAACGAATTTGACATTACGAACATGCCTTTAACTTAAATGTACTGATCACTCGAAATAATGTATTCGCCCCTTTCGAGTTCTAATTGGTCATTACATAACAAAAGCTTCTGTGCTACCTTTTGTGACAATTATGCGAATTTACAAACTAAATTCGCGTGTCAAACCCGGCAATCGGTCTATGTCGATATTGATTGACACGCACAAGCCTTTTTCATCATAGAAACACTGTTTTGTAAAATCAGGAATGCAAATATATGACTTAGTGAACTGTGATGACTTTGCTTATCGCTGCACGCGCATTCTGAAGGCGAAATCAGTGCGATAAATTATATTAATCATAGTCGTTCTGGGGCTTTATTAATCGTATAACATATCTAGCAAACATGCAAATCCCGTTTCGAAGTCTGGCATAAGTTTTCTTTAACCCTTTCTAATATTATTAGATAATTTTATAAGAATATATTTATTCTGTTATAAACAGTTATAAGTATATATCTGAATCCAGGTTTCATAGTTAGGAAAGGTAACCGATGGCATACAGCTGGAAAATATAGAAACAGTTATCTTTTGTCACGCTTTGCATTGTGTACGTATCACAATATATAATTAGAAATTTGGCGAGGTAACGCTATTTTCTAAATCATAACTTTGATTAAATTGTCAAAAACAATGACATGAATTGAAAAAACGTGATAAATATCCACAAACTACTAGGACAACCATCGCTTATAGATGTTCTATCGAAATATATGTATACGGAAAACAACATTATTTAAACAAATAAGGCTTTAACCCTTTCGCACATATAGACACGTTCGGACGCCCTTGTAGCTGACACGTTTTGAAAACAATGAGGCAAATAAAGGATAAATTGCTCATAATGACCAACTTCTCCTTTTGCAAAAATGTTGGCAACTTTATTCAATATTCATACTTGTTTGTTTTTATCGAGGACAATGTTCACACAGATAAATTATATGAAAACCATCCTCCAGAAACACGTATGCAACATTTATCAGTTTCGATTAGGTACATCCCATAATTGTTAACATCATAAGGGGTTTTTCTGGGTCGTCATTTTTGCGAGAAAAAAATTGAGAAAACAAATTGTCAGGCTAATTGAAAGTAGTACAACTAATAGCTGACACGTTTTTAAAACAGTATGGCAAAAGGATAATTTCCTCATAACATTGTTGTCATTATATATTACACCATTGAACAGCAATTATTATGAAAGAGATAAATTGTTTTTGAACATCATTCTCTATAGACACGTTTGCAACATTTATTTAGTAAGTATGTGTGTGTGTGCGGGGGGGGGGGGGGGGGGGGGGGGGGGGGGGGGGGGTGGATGGGGTAGGGTCAGAGTCGTCATTTCGCGAGAAAATAAGTGAGAAAACACTTGCATCGTCAGAATAATTGAAAGAATTATAAATAGTTTTAACGTTGTTGTTGTTGTTGTTGTTTTATCTCTATTTCAATCATATGACAGTCAATTGGTTGATAAAAGATAAAAACTGGTATAATCAGTATTTTTCACATGGTGAATACGTAAACTACCAGTTTATACAAACAGGCATTCGATGTTCTACTGGCTTTTGTAGTCTGTAGTTACCTGTCCCTATCAGTATTCTAATGAGCCCATTCGACATTATCCCCTAAGTTATCTTACCCAGGTAAACCTCCTTTACGCAGGTCGACTCGGGTATGTGTAAAACACCGAACGTTAGAATGTATAAATCTTGATTTACCGATTCCCATTTTCGTAAAAAAAATGTTCCACCATGTTGCCAGACTGAAGGGTAATAGTTTCAGGATAAGTTATCCGATATATCATAGCTCTTGGGAATGGGTGATAGTGGGTTCTTCCGAGAAGGATATCTATTTTTAAAACGAAGGTCTCTTGAATCAACTGGGTCAACGCGTGTTGACTCGGGGAACAATGTCGAATAGGCTCATCGTGTCAGGCATACAACAACAATGGCGACGCTCTTTCGCCAATTGACCACGGTGGAACAAGCAAAACGCTAAAGAGTCTGTGTTCTGGGACAATTCTTTCAACCCCCTATACTTTATGTGTATGTATTAATTGTATTGGTCCGCTGTAGAGCTAACGAAAATCAATTATTTCCATTCTATCACATTTTTTTATAACTTAAAGAGATATAACTTAAGGAGAACTAAAGTTTTGACACGACGTTGCTTTCCTTGATAACATTACGTATAGGCTATTTTATCTTTACTCCCATTGTATTTGTTTTGCAAATATTCGAACTTTTCAACTAACAAACATAAAGAAATCAGTTTTATTAAAGGCGTATGCTACAGTTATTTATCCAAAAATGTCCCAATCATAGAATATCATTATTCTTTGTATGTTACTAGTACATACAATAACTAGTTGAAATAAGAAAAAAGAAAAGACATATTATCGATTTAAAAAAAAAATATTGGCCTGTCAATGACATTATCAATTTCAAGTCACAAATATAGGCATTTTGGCCGAAATCCTAAAACACACACCCAAAACTACAAATCATATTTAAGTTCATATATAACTTTATATATAGAATTTTAATCAATATGAAAAGACATTTTGTGAGAAAAATATGAAAAAAAATATATCAAGCTGTTTTTCAATGTCGAAATGGTGTCACATTTTACCCCTGAAAAAGTTAAAATCATAACATTTTTCAAGAAATTTTCCATTCTACATAATAGAATTTTCTGTAATTATTCATAAACACTGAACATGGTTCACTTTAATAAAAAATGCAAAAAAAAAGATAGGTCACCGTACTCTTTTTCTGGTAAATCGACATTTTCATTGAAGCACGGCCTGTTTTTTAAGCAAAACTGCTGTATTTCTAAGAAAACGCAAGGAAAAAGTCCCTTTACTCTAAAAGGATTACGGTGACCTATATTTTTTTTTGCATTTTTTATCATATTTATCATGATATTAAACACTTCTTTAGATGGAGCCAGAATACCATAGGTTCCATCGAACTGAAAACATTGTGAGTGAATGTGAACTACTCATACTCGTCTATCCGGACATAATAACGTTCTCAAAAGTCGTATGCTTTCGAGGAGTCTAACACAAATCAACAATGCGATACATTACTTATGGTTAATATAGACATCAAGCCACAGGAACTTGCTCCTCTAAAAATAGATATTACCCTATCTATGCATGTTAATATATATACATAGAAAGGGTAATATCTATTTTTAGAGGAGCAAGTCCCTGTAATCAAGCCGTATATTACATGAATGATTACATATTGCGACCCCTATTATATGTCGTGGTTATTGTAAATAGTATAGATCTAAAGGACATGATAAACAAAGATAAAAATATGAAATAATGGTATTTACTATACCTGCACATTTTCCGGCGCAAATAAATGCCGAAGGGGATGCGCAGTTCAAACCAGACTGATTAATACGGTGTCAAATATTGTATTACAGTTAAGAATATCACTTTGGGACATATGGAACATTTATATTAATTGTATGGTGAGGTATAAAATACTTTATTACTTCTGTGCTCATTCAAAATCCAGAAATTTCAACATTCCTAAAAAATGTGAGATATACAAAACTCTCGAAAACCGACCTTCAGTAATAAGTAATAAGTAAACTTCGCAATGACTTTTCCCACCTGCAGACGCATTTAGACATCTACAACAAACGGATTTTGAAAATATTGCGACAAAAGGAGAGCAATTTCTCCCTTTGTCATACTATTTTCAAACACTATATAAACAATATTCGAACATTTATAAAATAGTTTTGCTTTGATATTTTCAATATCGTCTGCTGCAGCTTTTATAGTCATGATGTGGGAAATGGTATAAAATGGTATGCTTATGATTAGGACACATGACTCGTTTAAATTAATTTTCTGGTGAGGTATAAAATAATTATAACTAAAGTTAATTACCGTATATCAGACAAAATCGTACATGAAGCGTGATAATCTTAAGCTGGGTTTTCTTCTATCACGTGACTGAGACACTATAAAAAGATATATTTCACTTCTAGCTGGGATCTTTTGTAAATCGTGAATGGAATTATGTTTTAATTTTGTTTCTAAAAAAAGACTATTTGAATGAAATAAATGTAACCATTTACGATACACCGTGAATCAAATGGTTGTAGGACGGTTCGGCCAACGGACGTTCTGACTGATGTTTCTTAAGCCTAGGACATTTTGGCCAGCTCCTTTCGTCAGTTATTGGCTTGACGGCCAGATAGTTTTAAAGTCAGTTATATAAGGACACATATTTATTATTTATAATATTAATAATTTTATAATAAATGATATAACATAGTATTAATCCTTTACTTTTAATTCTATTTTCTCTTTTCCTAATAGAAAATAAAAGAAAGAAATAACATAAAATGTTGAGACACTAAAGAAAAATCTTTTTTCACATAAAATTTATAACCATTTTATAATAAATTATTTATTTTTATAAAACAAAAATATTTACATAATATCAATCTTTTACTTTCTATTTTCTCTTTTTCGTAACAAAAAATAAAAGAAAGAAATAACATAAAATGTTTGGACAGAAAGATCCTATACGTAAAGGCGTTACAGTGGCAAACGTAAGTGATGGGGGTAATCTACGCAAAGGTTGAACGTGAGAAGAAATATTCCAAACGTGTCAATGGTGGGTTTGAATTGAAGGTAGCAGGTTGCGCAGCTGGAGCGAATGCTGCTGCAGGGTATGATTATTCGATAGTAAAGCCAGGCTATTGTAAAATATCGATAAACCACTACTTGCGGTTCGAAGAGGTAACAAAAGTAGGGGAGCTGGTTTATATATCAATAAAATCTGAAAAAGGCGATATGTTGACAGATGCTTTACCAACAATAGTTCCTTGTGGATTAAAGGTTATCGCTGGTGGTCAGGTGGTTCGTGTAGAGAAAGGTCATCGCATTTGGACTGAAGAAAAATCGACATTGTCATATGTCAATAAAAGGTAAGGCGTTTACGATACTCATTTAACATTCATATACAATCTGTTGTGAAATTCTTCTGTAAATTCAGCTAAATATGATATATTTTATATGATATATAACAGCACAAGAGCCGATGTACATTTTATAATAGTATTGATGCCGCGTGGAAACGCGGCGTCAGTATAGGATAGGTTTTAATTTTGTATCGTGGGGTTGCGTACTCGAATATGGAGCAACCAACAGTATTATTGTAAAAGGAAAAACCTTTATGAATCAATAAATTGTATTAACTGATTTAAGAAACAACAAGATTCAAAATACGTATGTCGTCTACCGTTATTACAACACTTTAGACACATGTAATGGGTATTTAATAACTTTTACCTCAACGTCCTAGGCTACGTTTGTTTAATATTTTGAGTCATCAAAGCACAAAAAATAATTCAATTTTCCCTTTCTTCCTATGCCACGCTTTTTTAAGAGTTTGGTTTATAAATATATAAATTCATAAAAGCTGGAAAAAAAAATCGGGGGATGTTTATGCCTTTTTATAAAATGATGTTGTATTTCTAAACTTAAAACGTCCCTCCTCATACAGTTTGTTCATTCAGACCATTGTATTATTGCTACATGTTGACTATACATGTTAACTATTTTTTTGATTTTCATAAATGCTCAATTTTGATGATAAATATCTTTTAATTTGTTAAAATTACTTTTTTTTGTTTGTTTATAAACACCCGTTTCATCGTATTATTCATTGAAATATTCCCAAAATTAGGAAATAAATCAATACTATCTGATCCTTTTCACTAGACAGAGGGAAAAGAGCAATCATTTTTCAGATCGTATTTCTTTTGTTTTCTTTGATAACTTTATACTTAATCATATTTCTATGAAACAAAGTCCCGAGCAACCTTAGTTTGCGGTTATAGTACAGTACTAGTTCGACGGTGAAATACGAACTAAACGTGTTATATCTTAAATTCAAGTAACTTCCTCATTGTTTCTGTTTTTCAGAAATGAACAACATGCCGCCAAGTTACATCCACGGTGACGAACAAAGATACAGACAAAACAACAAATAGACATAACCTCTTCATGTTATAACTGCTTAAAAAGCGATACGAACAAGCAAATGTTTAATACAACCCTATAATCTTAAATTAAATAACACAATTAAATGGGTTTTAAATATGGTCTAGACAGAACACTTGCATTTTGGTCGGATACAAATTAAAAACTGACGTTCAAATAACGCGCGAACTTATGTTCGAATTCACATAGCATTTTGAACCAAATCTACATACATCGATATTCGAATTTATTGAAGATTTTTAGAATGATTGAATGATTGATTTGTGTTGACCGCCGTTTTCAACACTTTTACAGTCATATCACGGTGGCCCGTTCACATATTCAAATTGTTTGTGGCATTCTAACACCACTACACCACACAACAGACTTTACAAGGACCTGGCTACTTTACAACAAGGACTGATAATCCATTGGTGAAAGTTGAATGCCGCTTGTCTCAGTGACATTTGTCGGACGTCGGTAATAATGTTGGCCGAGCTTGGGTTCGAACTAACAACCTCCATATTAACAGCCTGCAATGGCCTTGCTAGATATTCCACGTCGGCGATCATTTTGCTATATAAATTCGAACACCGATGGTCGAGCTCGTTGTATCAGGTCGACGTTCAAATTACTAGCCGTGCCCCGGTAGCTCAGTCGGGAGCGCCGTGGGTTGTTAATTAAATGGTAAGTTCGAATCCCAACTCGGCTAACAATGTTGCTGACGTTCGACATAAGTTAAGCGGCATTCGCCTTCCACCAATGGGATATCAGTCTTCGTGGAAAAGTAGCCAGGTCCTTGGACAATCTGTTGTAGGGAATACTGACGTGAGAATGCCACGAAAACCATGAAAACCATGAATACGTGAACTAGCCGCCGTAATATGACTGACACGTCGTTGAGAACCGTGACACACCCCAATTAATCAATCAATGTGCTAATAAAATTTGAACACCGATGGCCGAGCTCTATATTCCAGGTCGGTGTTCAGTATATAAATTGATTAAATTCGAACAATGAAGGCTAAGCTTGATATTCCAGGTCGGCTTTCACTTTGATCTATCAATTGACTAAATTCGAACAATGATGGCCGAGCTCGGTATTCCAAGTCGGCGTTCAGTTTGCTTAACTATTCTTAACACCGATTGACGAGCTCTGTATTCCAGGTTGGCGTTCAAATTGTTACATAAATTCGTTTGCTATATGAAGTCGGACACTGATGGCCGTTCTTGGTGATCAAGGTCGGCGTTCAAATAATTGCCAGCCGTGCCCTGGTAGGTGTGTCGGTATTATCGCAGACTGTCAATCCAGTGATTGAACAGCGATGGCCGATGACCAATCCTAGAGCCAACTAAACACATATTTGTCGCGGGCTTTCAATCCAGTGAGTTTGAACCCAAGCTTGGCCAGCATGCATTCCGACGTTCGATAACAATACTGTGACAAGCTTATTCAAATAGGATATCAGTCCTCGTTGAAAAGTAGCAGTTCCTTGGAAAGTATAATAATGGAAGTACTGAATAGGGAATGCCACGAAAGATATGAATATGTGAACTGGCCGCAATGAAAAGACAGAAAAATTGTTGAAACAGCAATCAATCATTCAACAAGTCTTAAATACATTCGAACACAGATTGCCGAGCTCTGTGTTCCTGGTCGGCGTTCAGGTGGCTATATAAGTACGAACACAGATGGCCGCATAAAGGGATTTGGCCTGCAGGTGTGCGAAGACCAGTGAACACATACTTACCCTTTCCCACATGCAGATATTCTATGCCACTTTTACCACTTATTTGGTCATGCAACAACTCGCTTCTAAGATCAAAACCCCTACAATGCAAACAAAACGACATTTTAAAGCATGGCGGGCAATTGCTTCTCTTGCCACAATGAGTTCAGGTCTATTGCATAGCTGGATTGATTCACCGAGGGATCACGAGTGTGTGAACTGACGGGGTGGTATGACTCGAATGATGTGGAAATCGGCCTAAAACACCCAACAATACCAACAAAACGACCTCTGAAAGCAGGGCGGGCAATTGCTTCCTTTGTCACAGTGTGTTCAGTACTATTGAGTAGCTGGATTAAATTACCCAGGACGCATGAGTATGTGAACAGTGCGGGTGATTTGACATACATGATGTTGAAACCGACGTAAAACACCCAACAATACAAACGAAACGACCTTTGAAATCATGCTTAGCAATGGCCCATCTTTCCTACTGTTTTCAGTCCTAACGCATAGCTGGGTTGATTCTCCCAGGTCCCATGAGTTTGTGAACTGTGAGAGTGATTGGACATAAATGCTGTTGAAAACGGCCTAAAACTCCGTACAGTGCACTCAAAACGACCTTTGAAAACATGATGAGCAATGGCTCCTTATACCACACTGTTTTCAGTCTTATCGCGTAGATTGGTTGATTCACCCAGGAAGCATGTGTGTGCGAGCAGTGAGGAGTATTTAACATAAATGCTGTTGAAAACGACCTAAGACAACCAACAACGCAATCAAAACGACCTTTGAAAACATAATAAGCAATGGCTCCTCTTACCACACTGTGTTCAGTCCTATTGCCTAGCTGTGTAGAATCACCCAAAAAACACGAGTATGTGCACTGTGATGGCGATTGGGCATACATGCTGTTTAAAACGGCCTAAAACCCCCAACAGTGCAAGCAAAACGACCTTTGAAAACATGATGAGCAATCGCTGTTTTTATCACAATGTTTTCGATAGTTCATTTGTAGGGAGTGTATGCATGTGGGAACGGGGTTATGGGAAAATCGTTCACTGTACCGCCGAAAGGGATTTGGCCTGCAGAGGTGCGAAGACCCGTGAACAGATTCTAACCCTTTCCCACATGCCTATACTTTATGCCACTTTCCACACTTATTTAGTCATGGAACAACTCGCTTCCAAGATCAAAACCCATACAATGCAAACAAAACGACATTTTAAAGCATGGCGGGCAATTGCTTCTCTTGCCACAATGTGTTCAGGTCTATAGCATAGCTGGGTTGATTCACCCAGGAATCACGAGTGTGTGAACTGACGGGGTGGTATGACTTGAATGATGTGGAAATCGGCCTAAAACACCCAACAATACCAACAAAACGACTTCTGAAAGCAGGACGGGCAATTGCTCCCTTTGTCACAGTGTGTTCAGTACTATTGAGTAGTTGGGTTGAATCACCCAGGACGTATGAGTATGTGAACAGTGCGTGTGATTTGAAATACATGATGTTGAAAACGGCGTAAAACACCCAACAATACAAACAAAACGACCTTTGAAATCATGATTAGCAATGGCTCCTCTTTCCACACTGTTTTCAGTCCTAACGCATAGCTGGGTTGAATCACCCAGGAAGCATGAGCATGTGAACAGTGCGTGCGAGTTGACATATATGATGTTGAAAACGGCGTAAAACACCCAACAACGCAATCAAAACGACCTTTGAAGACATGATGAGAAATGGCTCCTCTTACCACACTGTTTTCAGTCCTATTGCCTAGCTGGGTAGAATCACTCAAAAAACATGAGTGTGTGCAAACAAAACGACATTTTAAAGCATGGCGGGCAATTGCTTCTCTTGCCACAATGAGTTCAGGTCTATTGCATAGCTGGATTGATTCACCGAGGGATCACAAGTGTGTGAACTGACGGGGTGGTATGACTGGAATGATGTGGAAATCGGCCTAAAACACCCAACATTACCAACAAAACGACCTCTGAAAGCAGGGCGGGCAATTGCTCCCTTTGTCACATTGTGTTCAGTACTATTGAGTAGCTGGATTGAATTACCCAGGACGCATGAGTATGTGAACAGTGCGGGTGATTTGACATATATGATGTTGAAACCGATGTAAAACATCCAACAAAACAAACGAAACGACCTTTGAAATCATGCTTAGCAATGGCTCATCTTTCCTACTGTTTTCAGTCCTAACGCATATCTGGGTTGATTCTCCCAGGTCCCATGAGTTTGTGAACTGTGAGAGTGATTGGACATAAATGCTGTTGAAAACGGCATAAACTCCGTACAGTGCACTCAAAACGACCTTTGAAAACATGATGAGCAATGGCTCCTTATACCACACTGTTTTCAGTCTTATCGCGTAGATTGGTTGATTCACCCAGGAAGCATGTGTGTGCGAGCAGTGAGTGGTATTTAACATAAATGCTGTTGAAAACGACCTAAGACAACCAACAACGCAATCAAAACGACCTTTGAAAACATGATAAGCAATGGCTCCTCTTACCACACTGTGTTCAGTCCTATTTCCTAGCTGTGTAGAATCACCCAACAAACACGAGTATGTGCACTGTGATGGCGATTGGGCATACATGCTGTTTAAAACGGCCTAAAAAACCCAACAATGCAAGCAAAACGACCTTTGAAAACATGATGAGCAATGGCTGTTTTTATCACAATGTTTTCGATAGTTCATTTGTAGGGAGTGTATGCATGGGGGAACGGGGTTATGGGAAAATCGTTCACTGTACCGCCGAAAGGGATTTGGCCTGCAGAGGTGCGAAGACCCGTGAACAGATTATAACCCTTTCCCACATGCCTATACTTTATGCCACTTTCCACACTTATTTAGTCATGGAACAACTCGCTTCAAAGATCAAAACCAATACAATGCAAACAAAACGACATTTTAAAGCATGGCGGGCAATTGCTTCTCTTGCCACAATGTGTTCAGGTCTATTGCATAGCTGGGTTGATTCACCCAGGAATCACGAGTGTGTGAACTGACGGGGTGGTATGACTTGAATTATGTGGAAATCGGCCTAAAACACCCAACAATACCAACAAAACGACTTCTGAAAGCAGGACGGGCAATTGCTACCTCTGTCACAGTGTGTTCAGTACTATTGAGTAGCTGGGTTGAATCACCCAGGACGCATGATTATGTGAACAGTGCGTGTGATTTGACATACATGATGTTGAAAACGGCGTAAAACACCCAAAAATACAAACAAAACGACCTTTGAAATCATGATTAGCAATGGATCCTCTTTTCACACTGTTTTCAGTCCTAACGCATAGCTGGGTTGAATCACCCAGGAAGCATGAGCATGTGAACAGTGCGTGCGATTTGACATATATGATGTTGTAAACGGCGTAAAACACCCAACAACGCAATCAAAACGACCTTTGAAGACATGATGAGAAATGGCTCCTCTTACCACACTGTTTTCATTCCTATTGCCTAGCTGGGTAGAATCACTCATAAAACATGAGTGTGTGCAAACAAAACGACATTTTAAAGCATGGCGGGCAATTGCTTCTCTTGCCACAATGAGTTCAGGTCTCTTGCATAGCTGGATTGATTCACCGAGGGATCACTAGTGTGTGAACTGACGGGGTGGTATGACTGGAATGATGTGGAAATCGGCCTAAAACCCCCAACAATACCAACAAAACGACCTCTGAAAACAGGGCGGGCAATTGCTCCCTTTGTCACAATGTGTTCAGTACTATTGAGTAGCTGGATTGAATTACCCAGGACGCATGCGTATGTGAACAGTGCGTGTGATTTGACATACATGATGTTGAAAACGGGGTAAAACACCCAACAATACAAACAAAACGACCTTTGAAATCATGATTAGCAATGGCTCCTCTTTCCACACTGTTTTCAGTCCTAACGCATAGCTGGGTTGAATCACCCAGGAAGCACGAGCATGTGAAACAGTGCGTGCGATTTGACATATATGATGTTGAAAACGGCGTAAAACACCCAACAATACAAACGAAACGACCTTTGAAGTCATGCTTAGCAATGGCTCATCTTTCCTACTGTTTTCAGTCCTAACGCATAGCTGGGTTGATTCTCCCAGGTCCCATGAGTTTGTGAACTGTGAGAGTGATTGGACATAAATGCTGTTGAAAACGGCCTGAAACTCCGTACAGTGCACTCAAAACGACCTTTGAAAACATGACGAGCAATGGCTCCTTATACCACACTGTTTTCAGTCTTATCGCGTAGATTGGTTGATCCACCCAGGAAGCATGTGTGTGCGAGCAGTGAGGGGTATTTAACATAAGTGCTGTTTAAAACGGCCTAAAAAACCCAACAATGCAAGCAAAACGACCTTTGAAAACATGATGAGCAATGGCTGTTTTTATCACAATGTTTTCGATAGTTCATTTGTAGGGAGTGTATGCATGTGGGAACGGGGTTATGAGAAAATCGTTCACTGTACCGCCGAAATGGATTTAGCCTGCAGAGGTGCGAAGACCCGTGAACAGATTCTAACCCTTTCCCACATGCCTATACTTTATGCCTATTTCCACACTTATTTAGTCATGGAACAACTCGCTTCCAAGATCAAAACCCATACAATGCGCGGGCAATTGCTTCTCTTGCCACAATGTGTTCAGGTCTATTGCATAGCTGGGTTGATTCACCCAGGAATCACGAGTGTGTGAACTGACGGGGTGGTATGACTTGAATGATGTGTAAATCGGCCTAAAACACCCAACAATACCAACAAAACGACTTCTGAAAGCAGGACGGGCAATTGCTACCTTTGTCACAGTGTGTTCAGTACTATTGAGTAGCTGGGTTGAATCACCCAGGACGCATGCGTATGTGAACAGTGCGTGTGATTTGACATACATGATGTTGAAAACGGCGTAAAACACCCAACAATACAAACAAAACGACCTTTGAAATCATGATTAGCAATGGCTCCTCTTTCCACACTGTTTTCAGTCCTAACGCATAGCTGGGTTGAATCACCCAGGAAGCACGAGCATGTGAACAGTGCGTGCGATTTGACATATATGATGTTGAAAACGGCGTAAAACACCCAACAATACAAACGAAAAGACATTTGAAGTCATGCTTAGCAATGGCTCATCTTTCCTATTGTTTTCAGTCCTAACGCATAGCTGGGTTGATTATCCCAGGTCCCATGAGTTTTTGAACTGTGAGAGTGATTGGACATAAATGCTGTTGAAAACGGCCTAAAACTCCGTGCAGTGCACTCAAAACGACCTTTGAAAACATGACGAGCAATGGCTCCTTATACCACACTGTTTTCAGTCTTATCGCGTAGATTGGTTGATTCACCCAGGAAGCATGTGTGTGCGAGCAGTGAGGGGTATTTAACATAAATGCTGTTTAAAACGGCCTAAAAACCCGAACAATGCAAGCAAAACGACCTTTGAAAACATGATGAGCAATGGCTGTTTTTATCACAATGTTTTCGATAGTTCATTTGTAGGGAGTGTATGCATGTGGGAACGGGGTTATGGGAAAATCGTTCACTGTACCGCCGAAAGGGATTTGGCCTGCAGAGGTGCGAAGACCCGTGAACAGATTCTAACCTTTTCCCACATGCCTATACTTTATGCCACTTTCCACACTTATTTAGTCATGGAACAACTCGATTCCAAGATCAAAACCGACACAATGCAAACAAAAAGACATTTTAAAGCATGGCGGGCAATTGCTTCTCTTGCCACAATGTGTTCAGGTCTATTGCATAGCTGGGTTGATTCACCCAGGAATCACGAGTGTGTGAACTGACGGGGTGGTATGACTTGAATGATGTGGAAATCGGCCTAAAACACCCAACAATACCAACAAAACGACTTCTGAAAGCAGGACGGGCAATTGCTACCTTTGTCACAGTGTGTTCAGTACTATTGAGTAGCTGGGTTGAATCACCCAGGACGCATGCGTATGTGAACAGTGCGTGTGATTTGACATACATGATGTTGAAAACGGCGTAAAACACCCAACAATACAAACAAAACGACCTTTGAAATCATGATTAGCAATGGCTCCTCGTTCCACACTGATTTCAGTCCTAACGCATAGCTGGGTTGAATCACCCAGGAAGCACGAGCATGTGAACAGTGCGTGCGATTTGACATATATGATGTTGAAAACGGCGTAAAACACCCAACAATACAAACGAAATGACCTTTGAAATCATGTTTAGCAATGGCTCATCTTTCCTACTGTTTTCAGTCCTAACGCATAGCTGGGTTGATTCTCCCAGGTCCCATCCCATGAGTTTGTGAACTGTGAGAGTGATTGGACATAAATGCTGTTGAAAATGGCCTTAAACTCCGTACAGTGCACTCAAAACGACCTTTGAAAACATGACGAGCAATGGCTCCTTATACCACACTGTTTTCAGTCTTATCGCGTAGATTGGTTGATTCACCCAGGAAGCATGTGTGTGCGAGCAGTGAGGGGTATTTAACATAAATGCTGTTTAAAACGGCCTAAAAACCCCAACAATGCAAGCAAAACGACCTTTGAAAACATGATGAGCAATGGCTGTTTTTATCACAATGTTTTCGATAGTTCATTTGTAGGGAGTGTATGCATGTGGGAACGGGGTTATGGGAAAATCGTTCACTGTACCGCCGAAAGGTATTTGGCCTGCAGAGGTGCGAAGACCCGTGAACAGATTCTAACCCTTTCCCACATGCCTATACTTTATGCCACTTTCCACACT